>JAOTIY010000301.1:37366959-37404186 GCA_027123655.1 Muscicapa comitata | reverse complement strand
GGCCGGGCCGCCCCTCCGCGGGTCGGGCTCCAGCTCCGCGAGCACCGACCGCGGGGCCGTGCCCCGGCCCCGGCCCCGGCCCCGGCCCGTGTGCTGCTCGGAACGCCCCGCCATCCGTGCACTCTGCCCGGCTGAGCTCTGCTCCTGAGAGCCCGCAGGCACAGCTCGGGGCTGGCGGCTCCTGCCCCGAGCCCCGCACCAGAGACCATCCACTTCCACCAAAACACCTTCCATCAGGAACATGAAAAGTAATCGTATCGGAGCTTATAAAAGCTGCAG
Source organism: Muscicapa comitata (assembly GCA_027123655.1). Lineage (NCBI taxonomy): Eukaryota > Metazoa > Chordata > Aves > Passeriformes > Muscicapidae > Muscicapa > Muscicapa comitata. The sequence continues at coordinate 37,403,907 of JAOTIY010000301.1, read as the reverse complement.
GCGACAAAAGATGAGTGGAATACAAATAATATAAATACTAGAAATAATGACGACAGACCTGGAACAGATTGCCCAGAGGGGTTGCGGAGTCTCCCTCCGCAGGTGGTTGTACTCAACGTCTGGACACAATCCTGTGCCATGTGCGCTGGGATGACCCTGCTTGAGCAGGGAGGTTGGACCAGGTGACCCGCTGTGGGGCTTTCAAACCAACCCCATTTGTGATTCTGGTAAGATTTCAGACTGGTCCAAGCTACTTCCTGAACTAGCCCATGCAAGGCGTTTCAGACAGCCAGATTAGACATGCCAGGAGTAGGAAGGAGTGTGGCCCTGCCCACAGCACAGAAGAAGACAAACTTCGTCCTGGAAAAGCATTTGGGGCTGCTATGGCAAAGCCACACGACATCGATGCTGCTGCTCCAAAAGAAGTCGGTGTGTTTTTTACCTATGCAAACGAGGGATCAGCAAGCACGTGTAGAGGTGGCATTACCTCTGAATAAAGCAGTGAACACTGCTCCCAGTCTATCCGTCCATATTTTCCAAGATACTGAAGAATGAGAGACTGCAGAAGAAATCCACAAAACTGATCTGAAGGCTGAAGATGATGCCAGGCAGCAAGCGTTAAAATATTTAGCTCCTCAAAAATACAGCTCAGATGGCAGCTTATGAGAAAAAAACCCAAGGTGCCGGTAACTTTACCCTGGGGTACCCATGGTAACCCAAATGAGCTGTACCAAAGTAGCCACAAAGAGCATTATCTCTGCCTGGGAATGTCCCATGTAGATAGATAACTCTTACATCAACGGTTAGCACTGAAGTGCCCAGTGGTTTTAACTATGTTAAGTATAACATAGGTTTAGCAGCGGTGATCTGCATGCCATTGTTATGAGCACATCAATCAAAATGTCAGCAGAAACACTCAGCTGGCATGTTTTTCTCTCCCAGCCTGAAGCTGCTTGCTTCTTCCACCCCAAGTGGCCAATACTGCAGCTATTCCATGCATAGAGGCCACAGTGCTTAGCCTTGCTACACACAACCTCTGCAATTTCACATAATGAAACACAAAAATGAATCCTTCTCACACCAAAAAAGGAAAATGTAGGAGCAATCCAAAATACATTTATAAAAGGGTAAATAAGGATTTGCTGTTTTCTGTGCAAACTCTAATTTTCATATGTAATTCATCATGACAAACTAAATCTGAATTTAACCACAAAATCACAGTGCCACAGTATTCTAGAACATTTTCTACACTATGCAAGCATTTCACAAAATATCTTCCAACATGTCTGTAAGGAGCACAAGACAATCCACGTATGTGTTCAGAAAGAAGCGCCAGGCTGACACACAAGCAGCACGTTCTCTGCAGAACATTGGCCATAACTGCCTCGTTTTGTGTCAGAAGGGCAGAGGAACGCTCAGGGTGACAAGAGCACAGCAATTAGTGACATTACTCTCCTTTCACCGTCACTTCAGCAGCTTGGTAGCTGAAGAAGATTGATTCCAAAACAAGGGGAGGATGCTGTGTGCACCTCAGCCAGCAGCACACAGTGTCTTTTCTCCAGTGGAGAATCCTCTGAATCACATTCTCTTCCCTACATTTTGCCAGTGTGATGAGGCCTATATCTGGAAATAAAGGAATTTTCCTTCTCAGAGGAAATGTCAAAGTTTGGGCAGCATTTTATGATTTTGTCTTTGTCTCTGAAATCTGAGACAAGAAACTGAGCTATGACTCCACTGTTGTGGGATCTATTCCTCCGCAGGTCCGGTGCTTGCACTCTCTTCCTCTAGATACAAACCCAAAAGTTTTGAAATAGTATTTACAGTCAGATGGATTTAGGTGCTGCTGCTTCACAGGAAAGCTCACAATCTATTCTAGCAGTTCCCTATTTATCTCAGTAGAGCTTTTGATACCAGGAACATAAAGATTTTTGCTCTCATCAGTAGCTTGCTTTTGGGAAGCATTTGGCTCACAGCTGTTCTTCTACTTTAACTGTTCTGCCCTCTGCTCCTTCCACTCATTTATTCAGATGATTTGTCCATTCCTAGCCACTGAAATTCTTAAGCTTTTTCTTCTTTCTTCTCACAAAGGCTATGGCTCTCTTCGGTCCCACACTTATCACGCAAGCTTCTAGTAGCTTTTTTATTTTAGGAAAACAGGAATCAGACCACACTGAAATACAATGGCAGCAGTGTTCATTGAATTAACATACATGCTGGGGGCTAGAGAAATTAGAAATCAAACCTTCCTCCCTTCTTCAGCTCAGCTTCAGTGTTGTTTATGTTAGTTCAGGCTTCTCATCTTAATCTACTATTCCAATTGTTGGTTTTGGAGGGTGCCTTCGAGGAAGGTAATTCATAAATTTTAGAGGCTTCCATTCAATGTAGATGCTTTTATCCCACTAGATTCATTCTCATGCAACATAATAATTTGGTAGAAAATCCTCAATTCACTGATTTTAAGGTAGTAGATTGTCATGATTTTAAACCCACCTGGAGATGAAACACCATGCAGCTGCTCCCTCAGTCCCCTTTATTTACCCCCACCCCAGTGGAATGCAGAGGAGAATCAAAGTAAAACTTGTATGTTAAGATAATAACAGTTTAACAATTGGAAAGAAAGTAAAATACAGTAATAATGGTAAATAATAAAAAGGGAAAAAACAAGTGATGCACAATGGAATTGCTCACCACTGGCTGAATGATGCCAGACCCCCCCTTCCCAAACCCATACAGGCCCTTCTGGCCACCCCCCGCCCCGCTCCAGTTTATAGACTGGGAATGAAATGAAATTCTGTGCTATGGAATGGCCCTTTGGCCAGCTCGGGTCACCTGCCCCAGTTTCCTTTGTGAACCTCCTCACTGGCAGAGCATGAGACAAGAAAAAAAAAGTCCTATTCATGAGCTGTAAGCTTATTAGAACAGTATATGCATTTCAACCAGCAGAAGCATGCAGTATAGCCCCTTCTGCCAGCCAAATTCCTGAATTCCTTACAGCCCAGGTCTGCCAAGTGTTAGGACATTCTGCCACCTCCCCATGACCCTCTTTATTGTCTTTTTTATTCATTACAATTCAAGGCATCTAAACCACTTTTAGAACCAGCAGCTAGAACTTTGGACATAATTGGGGGGCTCTTTGTGACATATTTACAAGAACTGCCTACAGAAACCTCAACAAATTTTACTGGAGAAGAGTTCAAATGCACACACACCAGGAGCAACATGCCTGTCATCTTTGGCTGGCATCTGTGAACAGCTTCAGCAAAATCCATCTAAATTTGTCTTTTTGACTTGTTTTACTTTTTAAGGTTGAGATCCACAGAACAAACCAAATTAAAAGTTTTCAATTTCAGCTATTTTTTAATGGATAACCTTACTTTTCATTATTTAATATTTCTTTATTGTAACATATAAAGAACAAATATTTCAGGCTTATGTTGCTTAAAGATAGCTCAGTTTGCTCCAGCTCTTTAACTTTGAAAAAACATACTGAATGTGAAAAATTTAAACTAGAAGGAATTTAAGAAACTTATGATCAATGAAAGTAGAAGGTTGGGTTTAAATTTTAATATTAATCTTCATTTTAGTGACTGTTGTATTTCAGTATATAGTAAATGCATGGTTTGCAACTAAAATAACACCTACTATATAAAACATTTTTTATCATAACTTGAGAAAAATCTTAATCATTCCTTTGCATAACTGTAACTTCTGAATTGCTCTCCAGAAGTCAGGCCCAAAATAAAAGAAATACGCTGTGTATAGAGTCGGGTTCAGAGACTTTATCCCTTGATACATAACAGAAAACATACATATTCAGATGCATACTATATAAGCATCTACAAACTGAGAAAATCATGCTGAATGTACCCAATACCAATAGAGTCTGCAGTCTCTCCTGCAGCTGACTGCAGCTGGGAGCCTAGAGACTGGGGGAAGGGTAGGGAGTCTGATACCACTGTTTGTTACCATGCAGTTAGGCCCATTGTATCTTCACAGCTTCTAGGTAGTCATGTCCCCCATGAAATAACAGATGATGTTTCCATAAACACACCTATTCTTTTTCTTTCAAACTTTCCAGCAGATTAAAGTACACCTCCTCGGCTGAAAACAGCTGTGTTTCTGAGGGCAGCTCAGCTGGCAGAGCTGGAACAAGCTGTAGGCATACAGCAACCTCTTGTGGCAAATCCAGTACACGTGTAATAATTAATAACCTTCGAAACTGCATAAGCTACTCTTGATATGAGTTATAAACCTCTATAAAATTGCTTTAACAAACAACTGGAGAGATGGAGAGTCCCTGTTAGCTGGACACTCAGCAATACTCAAACTTCAGAGCTGTGATAGTCCTTCTCTTCAGTCCAGAATGAATTAAAACTTTGGTAGCCCATTATAAATGAAGTGTCAGACAGAAATTCCTGCTAATAATGGAATCCAGAAGTTTTTCATTAAAATTGAGCAAGAGTGGCATCATGGCCAGGAGTAGAATCTGTGGCCATGTATGACAAGAACCATGAACATAGGATAGAAGTGCACATTCCGCCAGCCAGCCAAGCAGCTGCAAACACCTGTCCTGTGCAGGCTGAGGAGGAAAGGGCAGCAGGGCGGTGCAAGGAGGGAGGAGGAGGAATGCAACATGTGGAAACAATGTGGAAACAATGTGGAAACAATGTGGAAACAAGGGTTCTCAACAACAGCAGGGTTTTCCAAACCAGGAAGTGCCTTCTTGGCAACATAGTGTGGGAATTGCACACAACAGGAACCATACCAGTATGGCAGATGACAATGATTAGACCACCGATTTTTTTTTTTTTTAAATTTTTTTTTTTTTAAGCATTGTAAGAATATAGTCTTCTATGCTGGAATTAAAGGTTAACTCAGGAAATTATTTGTCTTATGTATGCACCACTTACCAGGACTTTTGGGGCTTATATGCCAGGCAGAGGTTACTGTGCTTGAAATGATTTGCAGATTTATGCATACCACTTAGAGAGGAACAGGCTGAACAAGTACATCCTGGAACACACAAAGGCTTTAAACAACAGCTAATATTTGTCTATTAAAATTAAGTCTTGTGCTATAGTTCTCTTTTACTGCAGCTTCTCAGTCTCACCATGGGTAATTTCTTTGCCATTTCATCTGCTGCAGCTTCCCACAAGAATCAGGAATCCCATGCTCTCAGTTCAGGCCTTGGTCTGTGCACTGAACAGCACATACTGCAGCTCCTTCTAGACCAGTGACAGTCCCAAATTCCCAACAGCTCTGTCCAGCACCACCCAACCTAGGAGTGCCAAGAGCTTAAAGGACAGACACTCTTCCTTGCCCCAGAGAAAACTCCTCCCTGCAGAGAAGTCCAACAGAATGTGTGCCTCAGGCCATCAAACAGCACATGTGACATTACCAAGCTGACAAGGACATTGAACCAACAACGTGGACTGAAATCTCTTTTCACAGTTTTCACTGTCCCTTGGCTTCCCATCTCTGTAAGGTGTTTTAAGGGCTACAGCTAATAACAGCTGCCTATTAACCAACATTGTGAAATGAAGATCAGCAGAAAGACTTTCCTGAAATCATGTCCTTCTCACTGAATGCCTGCATTGTTTGAAATAGTGCATGAAAAGCCTGAAAACAGTCTTCTTGCAGGAGTTCGATTTTTCTAGCAAACCTACTGTATTTGTTCTTTATGTGCTGAATTTGGTGGCAATTCATATTTAAATAATGAAAGTTAAGTATTAAGGCTTAAACTAAATGAAACAAACTCCCTGCAAGAGAAGGCACAGCAGTATCATCAAGGATGGTGCAAACACAAACCAGACACCACCTGACAGAGCAGGACAGGGAACAGAACATTTGCCAGGATTTCCTGCTCTGCAAGAGTCATCTTACAGCAGAAGAGGAGATTGCATCTTCTCTGCATTTAGCAAACCCGTGAATCAGAGTTTTTCAAAACTAGACCTCCTAAGTTCTTGTCTGGACCTGTTTTTACATATGGAAGTTTTACCTAGGTAGTACCTGGAAGATCCTTTCCATTTCAGCCTGCACATCCCCCCTCCCTGAATATACTGCTTTAAACAGTTAAATAACATTCAGCTTCCTACAAGTGACGTACAAAAGGCATGCAGAATCAGACCCTACAACTTTTCACTAGTTATTGATTTTCTTCAGAAACAAAAAGCATGAAGATTAGAATTCTAAAGATTTTATGAATATGCTTTGCAGAGGAAGCATGTATTGGCCAATGATACATTAGAGTGCACTGTACTATTTTTGGCTTTGAGAGCATGGATAGTCATTTGACACATGGACAGCTTTGACTCAAGTCCTGTTTGTTCACTGACATTCATATCAATATTCACTGCCATAAAGCCAGCCTGGGGAATAGAAGTGTGCTATAAAAGATACAAAGCAGACTGTTTTTCAAATCCCATACCTACAACTTCAACACCCATAAAGCATATTGTTGCTGTTGTCCAGGATAACACTGACAGTATTTCACAAGTAGCTATCAGTCAGTAATGGAACCAGAGATAAAAAACAGCTGTCTTCAAAGGAGAAGCAGTATTTTAATCTTTTCTATTTATTCAAGGTGTAGCCAAATTATTTATTGCATATGCTACTAATCACCACCTCCTGTGATCATAATTTAATCTTTAATCAACAGAAGGGTATTAACATTTGATGGATGGATGAAAAGATCCAGACATTAGTGTTAAATGGCAACATTAACTCCCAGGACCCCTTGATTTTAGAGGGAGTGTCTCATCTGTTTGCAATAGCTTTCCACTGCAGTCATGTAGAAAGCACACTTTAAAAAGAATCCTGATTGACAGCATAACCATTTTTTGAGTATCGCCATTTACATGAAGCATAAATTTAAGTATACAATTTTAGTGTACAATTTTGCTACTCTGGTTATGCGTGGAGCTGAAGCATATTTATGACATGGGTAGGGTTGGAATAGATATAGGTGGGTTCCTCTTGAAAGGAGCAACCCAAGGAAAAATTCTGATAGGCTGCAGAATGATCCATGGATTTACACATGGGAAAGCCATTCAGATTTCAGTGTTTCATAGTACAACAGAATCAAGCACAAAAGACTCAAAATTCTGTGCCACCAAAAGGTGGGATTGTTGGTACAATGTTACCCTGGTTAAATCTGGTTTTGTTATATGTCTTTGGCATCACCATAATGTGGGACTAACACTTAAACTGAAGGTGGATATTATTGAAACCAAAACAACATCTGCCCCAGTCAAAGAGGATGAAAAAATTCAATCCCCATAAATTTTTAAAATTAGACCATGTGTTTAAAAATGCAGATCAGCAACAAATGTTGTTTAATCTACCTTGGTTTCTTAGAATAGAATAGAACTTGGTGCAACCCAAGGTGAAGGTTCTTTGCCTCTTAGCTACATCTGAGCTCAGTTGTGGATACAAGCAACAGCAGCAGCAGCAATTTTAAGAGACGGTGAAGAAGGCACCTTCATCCACTGAACTTCAGAAAGTAATTTTGAATAATAATTCCAGCCTTGGTGGCATTTAGCCAGTTTTACCTGTAATACCAATAGCACAGTCCTGGTACTAATCCATCTAGGATGCCTCGGTGTCCATCACTCAGTCACTGCACTAGGCCTGAATCAGAACCAAATGCTACCCTGGAGCACAGGACATGGGCCCGTGGGGAATGGTAAACCACCAGTGTTAGCACATGCACTGACACGAAAGCCCTGACATTTGTCTGCATCCAGAATAGTGTTTGTCATTTTGAAATCCATCCTGATTAAGCTCATGAACCTCTACTTTTATATACTGAAAAATCATGTGCTTATATGAGAACACTTTGTGGCTTCATTATTGCAGATAACCTTATTGTGGATACAAGTAATTACTCTAATGTTTGTGTTGATAATTTCACTAAAATCAATGGCTGGGATTTCAGTTATTCAGCTCCTGTCACATGTCAGCTATTGCAGGATAATTATATGCTGATTGAAGATCTGCTGCCCACCCCTGCTGGGATGAATTATTATAGCATGGTGATCTGTAACAACTGCTAAAACAAGCTCAGAAGAATGGATAAAAATAGCTTGATTACTGTCCATTGTGGTGTGGAAAACACACAACGGTTGGAACAAGTGAAGTGAGACAGAGCACATGGATGGTGGGACACTTTTCAGATGGTCATTTACCACCACTACAGGGAGTTTAAATGAGATGTTTCACCTTGTTGGTCTCCTAATGCTCACTCTATTATGTTTTGTGTTAATTGCAGCACTATGTATTTGAATTTGGGAAATCATGAAGCAATTGTCTTACCTGTCATCCTGTGATTCCTTTCTGGAAAATATGTGCTGGCTCCAAAGTGAGACTTATGGTATGCATAAGAAGAATTTTAAGTATGGAAGTGGGGAACTGATGAATAACAAGAGCAAAGTTCCAAATAATAAGACAGAGAACAAAGCAGTTAAGCAATGGGAGCAACAGCCACAGGAATATAGAAAACTAAATTGATGTCCTAGGTCCTTGAAAGGGAGCGAATAGAAAGATTACACCCTTCTTAATCAGGACCTTATATGATGGGCCAACAAAGCCCCAGGTCTGTTTCTGTGGTGAGAACTTGCCCTTGCCATGAACTTTCCTCATGATATCAATTATAATAGCAAAAGGCACATCCCTAGCTCAGCTCCCTCTGCCCACCAAGACCCACTGCTCACTGAGCACATACCATGACTTCTTGGGGTACTATATCTTGAGACTGAAACAGAGGAGAAGCTAATATCAACTGAACCATGGGGTGAAGTGAGATCTGCTTGGCCTGAGACTGTAACCTATAGGTGTGCCTGCCTTGGTTTGTGTCTGTGCTTGCTCTGACAATTCACCAGCCAGCACCCCTTTCTGCACACAACTGTAAATAAATCAAAAGTAAACCACTCTCTGTGGGCATCAATTTCTTCCACACCAAAAGGGTGAAAGAACCAGTTTTGGGACAATACTCTTCTGCAATCACAACCTTAAAGTAAAATAATAGTCACAGTAGAATTCAATTCTGAGTCAGTGGAGCTCCACAACCAACTCCCAACAGCAAGACAGCATTATCCTCTGGCTCTCTCTATTGTCCCTGCCGTCACTGCAAGAAGGTCATGGCTCAAGGACATTGCCTGCACTGGGATTTGCACTTGTTCCTCCCCATTTTTAAGCTTGACCCTTCATGATCCTACTACTACCAGTCAGTGCAAAGTCTCATACCCCATTCTACCAACTCTAACTCCAATCTCCAGTCACAGCATTCTCTGCACCTTGACTCCTCCCTGCTCCTTGCCCTCCTATGCCAAGGGTTCAGCTCCAAATCAGGTACTTCCTTCATTTATCCGCCTCAGCCCCAAATAGGTTCAGACTGTTTCCACTCAGTTCTTCCCGCTTGCTGGGTCTCTGCAGAGGAGCTGGGTTTTCTTACAGAAAGAAATGCAAGCAAAAAAATCTTCTTTCATTGCACTGAAATCCTTCCCAGGACTTTGTGAATTACTTATGTAGTAAGCCTCAGGCATGCATTCAGCATGGAAAACCTCAGGCCCAATTGAAAGAAGCCCCATGTCTTTCAGTCATGATCTGCTTTCTGAGAATCAAGTTCACATCAACTTTGCTTGCTACCATTAAACTAAAAAAAACCAAAAACAACAGGGCTGACAGTTTCCATCCCTTCACTCAAACTCACACAGTAAGTGAATCTTAGACTTTTTGGCATTGAGTAATTAGTACATACCAGTAACACCAGGTTAGAGAGAAGCCGTGATACTGTAATAAATCCTGAGTACATACAGTAACTCTTTTATTTTATTGTCAGTAACAGAAACACAGGAAGGTACAAGGCACACAGCTTTTGAGCACTTCACCAGTGTGCTAAGTGCTATATAGAATAGAAATTCACTTTTAAGTAAACATAAGTATTTTAATAATTATCTTAACATTTCCGTGGCTGTTGAATAATGTAAATTCTTTTAGGCAGTATGAACTTCTCCAAGGTAGGCTGTGGCTTTTGGTGAGCCACTTGTAATGCTGCTGCATGGATTTTGTGGCTCATCTGCAACATTAAAGGGGGGAGAAAAAAAGTTGTGATAGTATACAGACTTTTCAGCCATTCTCTTTCTAAATTTCATCCTATTAATGTAGTTTAAAATGAGCAGTACAACCTAAACTCACAAAAAGTTCAAGTGATCAATACACAGAACTCATGGCAACTTGGTATATTTCGTTATAATTGCTGTTTTTAAAGTGATATTAGTCTGACTACCTTAAGAAATTTTGGTTTTTTTTTTCTTTCCCTGTTTAGTAGTTCATAGAATGAGCTTCCAAAATAAGGAAAACACAGCAAATAATCTGCATGCCAGAGTTAACAGTAAATTAAAACAAATTCTTATTTTCCCAGGTTCAAAATCATCATTATCACAGTAGCTAACTATCACATTCTAAAGTAGCAAGGAAGCTTCATAAACAAGATTCTGGAAACCAACAGAAGAAGGAAATGGTGGGTCAGAACAGAAGAGATGAGGACAGATGGAAGAGAAAGAGGGTGAGTTGTATCTGTTCTCCTTAAAATTGCCTAAGAAAAAATTCAAGATTTACAGGCTAAAGCTATGAGCACAACTGTTGATAAAAGGCTTGTGTTGCAATTATGCAACTGAGCTCTAGGGATGAGGAAGTCTTGTAAGCTTCAAACCGAAGACTGCAAGTGTGTAACAAAGAGATGATAACTGTCAGATCTTCGGATTACCCTGCAAACCACAGAGCTGCTTGTGAGATCAGCTCTTCCAAAGGGCAGGTGTGAGTCTGCACCAGCAGCCTAATGAGACACAGGGCAGGAGCTGTGATAAACAGAAGGGTCCATTAGCAGCTGTGGCATGCAGGATTGTACAGGATCCCGTAGTATTCCTAAAGGAGAAGCCAAAAGGTGCCTGAGTGATGTCAGGCCTCAGATGAAACAGCAAGACATGGGGCAGCATCAGGACATACTGTGCCTGTTGTCTGTCATCATTCAGTGGGGATCAGTCACAGGGCAGCACACTGGATCACCATCCTGATGTGCCCTGCACCTGCCAGCCATGCCACCCAGTCCCTCAAGCAGCTCTGCATTTCTGCTGGACCCTCACAGAGGTCGGAGTGATTTCCACAGTGGGATGAAGCACTGAAGACAAGGTTTTGCTCTGCACTGTAATCCCAGCTCAGCCAGACACTTAGAGGCCACTGGTAATTCTTCCCTGCATTTCACTAAAGCTGATGCACCATGCCACTTTACAGGCAGGACACACTCCTTGTCTGGCTGTGCTTCTCTGCACAGGTGTGCACAACTACCCAGGGCATGTCACAGTAACTGGGAGTGGAATCGGAGTAAGGAGGGAAGGCCAGGTACTTTTTAGCCATCTAGCAGCTACACAACCACTACAGAAACAGGTTATCCCAAGAACATTTACTGGCAGATGAAACACCTGCAACTGCCAGACACCACTTTAAGGAAACTTCACTTTTTAACTCTTTTTCATGTTTAGATTTATGAAGAAACCCTGACTTTTTTGTCCAGACTTACTTTGTTCAGTGCTTCTGCTACCAAGACACCCATGTTCTGAGGTTTTGCAAAACTGACAATAGCACTGTAAAGCAGAAGAAAAAAATGTTTAGCATTTCCACATCACAGAAACACTCGAGCACTTGCCACTTTCATTTTCCAGACTTAATACAAAGCATTTTGCAATATATATTTAGGGTTTGGAGCTAAATCTTTTCATCACATTAAAAACTATATAATATCAAAAAAGGCATGCTGTTTCAGAATGGAAAAACTGAAAAGCTGTGTGACAGGCTGTTTTACTCAGATATACAAAAAACTGTATATAAAATGTCCTTTAATATCTCCAAAAGGATTTTTTTTTTTATGCACTGTGAAATAACTTCTCAGAAGCTGAGCAGTTACACCCTGATCTACAAAAAAATTTCTTTTGAAGGAAGAACTTCTTTTTTCAAGATTATGTAATTAACTTCTCAGTATTCCAATAAATAACACCATGTTACCAATATTCCACAAATAAACAAATATGTGAATATGAAATAATGTACTTCAACAACAGGAAGAAATACTTGAAAATAAAGGAAAATACTTGTTTTAACAACCACAACAACTGGTCGGTGTTACTTGATAAAAAATAGAAGCATGCCTTCATTTTTGGGGCAAACCAGCTCGATTAACATTATAAAGTAGCAAACTGCAAAAGTCAAATTAAATTTTTGATTGAAATAGGGACTATAGCCTATACAGGAGATAAGACTCTTCCTTGGGGGTAGTTGATGTGGGTTTAATTTCCTTCAGCATTAAACAGCCTAAAGGTCATTCCTGCTTCACTGGAAACCTTTGACCATTCCTTTATTAGGCAAAGGTATGTAATACATTGTTTTAATTTCTGTTCCATAAAACACGACAATAGAGATGAGATTCAGCCTTTACCTTTCATTGCAAGGCACTGTCCTTGAGTTTTGAAGTTGCTGGATTTTGGGGTTTTCTAAGTTGATACTTATTTCAATATCAGTATTATTTTATCTATAAATTGCACAAGTCAATTTAAGAATTAAACTCAAAGAGTTTTCTTTGTTTTCAAAGATCATTACCTATGAGCTTGAACTACAGGGCAGGGGTGAACAGATCCTGCATTGTAATACCTTGACTTGTCTTTTCCTGGAGGTTTAGCGTTTTTCTCAACAGGTCCATTTTCTTGCTTTTTAGATACTCTCATACCTCCAGCCTTAACTGCAAGAAGAAAGTGAAATGTAAGTAAAAATACCTCCAGAATTACATACCACATTACATACACAAGAAAAGAATACTTTTAGCCCAGATAACCATTAACCAGAAATCATCTTTCTGTATTTAGCTCAATGTTTTACTTGTACACATGCATACACAAGAGTAGCCAAAGAGATGCAGCAAAGGCTTCAAAATTCTGTGTTATGGCAGACTCAAATCAACTTCCAAATACCATAAATCAAGAAATCAGAGTGGTTTCGGGCACTATATTAAACCATAACATCTTACTATGTTAATGCGCATTCTTCCCCAGAAACTATTACATCTCAGATTTGTATTTTAAAAACAAAAAAGAAAACCAAGTCACCATCTGAACACTTTCAGGTTGTTGAATGGTGTGACTAACAGCAATAAGGGTTTCATGATTAGTTCAGGGTATTCCAGAATAAATCTAATAATGAAGATAAGAACTAGATGTATACTCATCTTGCACTTGTGTCCCAACATGTTTAATTGCATTTTATTAACATATCTGCCAATCACAAAACCAATTAGCACTAATTAAGCTACAGGCGACCTAACAATAACAATTTGAGTTCTGAGGCATGTCTGAAAATTGAATTCTGAACAAAGAACACAAAAAGCTATCTAAAATATTCTCTTGAAAGAAATACTTTCTCCCTCTTCAGGAGGGCATTTTAAGTTTTAAAACAGTCAGTAAGTACAAAAGAACAAACTTGGTGTTTTTTTCTCATCCTATGTATTGAACAAGTTGCTTCACCTCTCAGCAAGACTCCAATTCTGAACATGAACAATCAAGGCTAGAGTTTAAATTTGGGGGTGGGAGAGAGTAGGAAATGGGGAAAGGTTTCTAGAATTACTCAACTAGCTACCATGAGAAATGCATTTGTGTCCAGCTGCAACTAACACCCATTTTCTACCAAATTGACTCCTGACCTTGTATTTCCTGGTTGCAGGTTTAATTTTAGAAACAAAGATTCTCCCTCAGTCATGTCTAAAGCAGCACACAATATCAGTTATGCTGTATCTAGACTTGGCTTTTCTTCTTATTTTAAAATTACATATATACAGTTAATTATACTGCTGCATAAGCAACAAATTCTTTGTGCAGCCATCTTACAGCTGCAAATATGCTGAAGACCTGGACCAAACCTAATCCTTCTGGCAGCCTAACTGCAAAATTAAAAGTATCTGAAATGGAAGTTTCAATTTGTTTCCAAGTATCTATCACTAAAAAGAATTGAGATTCTAAATACCCTCACAAGGTGTCCTTGTCCTTGTCATTGAGGCAAAACTAGAATGACAAAACATTTGGGTAAAAAACCCCAAACCAATCCAAAAAACCCCAAACCAAATATCAACAACAAACCAGACCACACAAAAAAAGCCCTGACATCTTCCGAGATCTTCTTGACATAATTTCTCTTTATATAAGTTCATCCAGAACACCAACACAAGTTATCCCAAGTGTTCTCCCACAGATTGTAAGGCTTTTTAGGAACCAGTCAAACCACAAACAGGAAATCCACTAAAATTTTGGAATAAGGTAAAGAAGAAGGTAACTGAACCTAGACCCACAATTTTTGGTTTGGGACCTTCCCTCACATGCAGGACTGGCAATTTCCAGATACAAGCATTACTTTAGTTTTAGTTTAGCAGGGCAAGGAGATCCAAGCAGAGGCAGATGTTTTAACACTATCAGGCTTTATACAAAGCACAAGGGGAGCTAGATGAGAAGGAGAGAGATACCCAGCATGGGAGGAGATACTGAAACACAGACAATCGGAAATTGTGTCTAGTACCAACAGGCCCACAAAACAACGTTATCTACAGTGATTAAACATAACCCATCCTCCTTTCCACTACTGCACCGACTTGAAACTAGCCACTGGGAACAGCTGACCCACCTGCTCACACACCCATGGTCGGGAAAGAGTTAAACATGGATGCATCTGGGATCTTGTAATTTGCTTTCCAAAGCAATAGAGAGGTATGTCAAACTTTTAATACAGAGTCCAATTTTTTTATTTTTATAAGTGACCTGTGAGCCATGTAATCCAACATTTAAGTGACAAAATATTTACTCATTTCCATTTTTAAAACACCATGTGCCCTTAAAACAAAATAAGAAAGGAGGCACATTCCCTTTTATGCTCTCCTCTTAAAAAACAAACAAACAAACAAACAAACAAACAAACAAACAACAACACCCAAACAAGAAAACAACACAAAAACAAGTGCAAGTGAAAATAAAGACAGCTTGGCTGAATATTGGTCAGGATACAGGTGCCCACCTGAACTTTGGTCACTAAGTGCATGGTTAAAACCACTTGCTCTCCTACCTCCACCCCTCTGCCAAACTGGACCCCACTGCAGTCACACAGACTTCACCAAGACTTGCTTGCAGACTTGCAAGACTACAAGTGGCAGCTCACTATCACGCGAGTTCAGAAAGACCAGTACCTGCTCCAGGTCACTGTCTGCAGTGCTTTAAAGGCCCTTGCAGGTACAGCTCAACTGTCCCTGCCACACACACACAAATCCAGGAATGGACTAGAGACAAGCTGAAAAAAAATATTTACATGCTAAATTCATGTAAAAGCATGGCTTAAAAAAAAACCAAAACCAACCAACCAAACACACAAACACACAAAAAAAACCAACAACAACAAAAAAAATCAACTCCAAACAAAAAATATTTTCAAGAAAACAAAATAGTTCTCAGGAGTACATGGAGACACACAAGTATGTGCTCCTCAGGCACTAAGTACTCCTAATAAACGAGGGGAAGCCCCAATTTCCAAGGTTTAAAGCCTTGCAGTGACGGTTCCTCACGTTTCAGAGGCTGAGCCTGCAGTGACTGTCCTTGCAGTGACTATCTATCCCCCAGCTCCCAAGGCTGAGCCTGCAGCATCTCTGCGTGTGCCCCAGAACAGGCGGGTCCCAGCCCACGCACCGGTGTGTTTGAGAGCCAGCTCCGCACTGCTCCTGGGACGGCCCAGAAGCTGCTCACACTGCACGCATTTACACGCTCCCCCAACAAACACAGGCGCTACTACACTCGCTACTACTTCTTTAAAATCCCGGCACTACATCCTTACAGTCACCACACAGGCATAGCGGCGGCTGGAACAAGTTCGAAGGCTTCCTCACAGAGAGCTATCGGGGCAGGGGGCTTGGTGGAGGGGAAGTAAATTCTTCACGTTACTACAGGAGGCCAGGGATGAGGCTATAACATTAAACACAGATATTTCATTGAATAAGGACACCCCTTTCCCGATCACCGAGCGGCGCCAGCCGCGCACCTGCCGACCGAGCGCACCCGTGATGGGGCGGCTGCGGGATCTGCTGGGGCGGGCGGGCCGCACCCCACAGCCGCCTCCACCATTCCCGGTCCCTCTCCGCCGCTCCTCTGCGCGAGGAGCTGCATCTGTGTGGGACGGCGCGGCGGGAGAGCCCCTCACGACCGCGCCGGGAGAGCCCCCGGCCCCTACCTGCGGGAGGGCGCCGGCCCGGCGGGACACCTCTCGTCAGCGCCATGGCGGGACCAGGAGCGCCGGGAACCAAGCGGGGCACGGCAGTGCAGGAGCACGGAACCGCGCAGGAAAGCCCGCACCGAGCAGAGCGGCAGTGCCTTGTGCGGCTCGCAGCAGTCGGGGTGAGGAGGGGTCGTGAGAGCAGGGAGCGGTGTGAGGGGAGTGGTGAGGGGCGGGAAGCGGTGTGAGGGCAGGTGAGAGGCGGAGCGGTGTGAGAGGCGGTCTGAGGGGCGGGAAGCGGTGTGAGGGGAGGAGCGGTGTGAGGGGAGGAGCGGCGTGAGGGGAGGAGCGGTGTGAGGGCGCTGAGGAGAGGCGAGAAGCGGCGTGAGGGTGGTGTGAGAGGCGGTGTGAAGTGAGGTGTGAGAGGCTGAGCGGTGTGAGGGCGGTGTGAGAGGCGGTGTGAGGGCGGTGAGGGGAGGCGGAGCGGTGTGAGCGGCGGCGTGAGGGGCTATGAGAGAGGCGGAGCGGTATGAAGTGGGGTGTGAGAGGCGGAGCGGTGTGAGGGCGGTGTGAGGGGCGGGAAGCGGTGCGAGGGCGGTGTGGGAGGCTGTGTGGGAGGCGGTGTGAGGGGCGGGAAGCGGTGTGAGAGGCGGGGACATTAAAAAACATTGCTAAAGTTTCAAAGAACTTGATTTAGTGAGGTAAATCTTACCCTCTTCATTCAATAGTATCTGCTTGAGACAAGCAAAACATTGTCATCCATGTACCTTCTTTATAAAAGTCCCTGGCCTAAACAAATATTGACGTTTTACACAACATAGTAGAAACACAACAACTGAACGTAGATACAGCTAATCTGGAGTTACTTAGTGTATAAACTCCTCAACATTTTCAGTATTTAACATGACAAAAAATAATTAAGGAATTATCTTTTAATGTTTACCATCTATGTTGTAAACTGTGCTGTGGAAGAGGAAACATCATCACAAAAGCTGTCAGTTCCTTGGACCTGCCGGTGGGCTCGGGCTGATCTGCAGGCAGCTGCTGGAGCCGTAATGCATCAGGTCAAAAAGATTCTCCTAGATTGCTGTAAACGTGTTCTGCTTTGCTGTGCTAAAGCATTTCATCACAAAAATTAGCTCTTTTAGGGATTCTGAAAGCAAAACGTAAAAGAAGAAAAAGCCTGTCATTCTCATGATTTATTTGTAATTGTCTTATTATTGTATCTCAATGAGTTAAAAAAAAAAAAAGGAGAGAGGGAATGTAAACATAGGATGTGATTGAGTGGAATCTGAAGAAGAGGGAAATGAAGTAAAAAAAATGGAAGAGAAAATAGACGAAGAAACCAGTAGGTATTTATAGCACAACAACCATCTTATGGGTGACCCCTGTTGCCTTGGATCTTTAAAGCAGAAAAAAATGAAAGAACATCCAGTCTAAACTAGATATCTCTGATAGTTAATTCTGTATGTATGAGGCAGGAAATAGTTTTGAAAGGCAGCAATTTCCTCCCTAGAAAAGCAACTTGCTTTGCAAGTATTAAAGTCGATACTGCTGCATGTCTCTGCCCATAAGCATTTAGCCTGAAGTGGATGTTGGCAATTTTGATTGGGGAAATAAATTCTTTCAGGTAAAATGATTTGCAGGAGAGAGAACAAAAGAACCTGACTATGAAGTACTTGGCCAGCAGTAAAGGGTTTTGATATGCATGTTCCTCTGCCTCAGCAGAGAAATACTGACTTTTCAGTTTATTTACCTGAGCTGTTTATTACTGCACAGACTGGAGAGGTGAAGTTTCATTACTTACCACGTAAGGCAGTCATGTTGTACAGCTTTGGTGTGCTGCCTAAAGCATTAATAATGATGAGCTTTAGTGCCATTGGACATCTATTCTAGGAATCCTTGGGACAAGCATGGGAGGGAACTTGGTTTAAATAAGAAATTGTAAGTTCATGTTGACTTCTTACCGTATTAAATATAATATACTTTTTAAAAAAAATTTTTCTTCCACCCTCTTTACTTCATTTCCTCTGTCACTTGTTATATCTTTAAACCAGCAGCTATTGTGAATTGAAACTGTATTTGCATCGTATTTGTTGGAGCACCTTATTCTTGACAGGCAGCCCTTGGCACTACCTCAACAATGCCACAGCTCCAGCTTAGATCTGTATACCTGATTTTATTTAATGATTTCATTTATTTAGACTTTTTTTTCTGTTTTCATTTAGACTTTTTACCTGTTGGAAAATATTAGACTGGTTTGTCTGGGTGAGAAGAATCAGCAAGAGAATAATCCTTCTGTGGCCATGGGGTAGTGCAGTTGAAGTCTCTTGCTTTTCCTGCCATCCTCAGTCCCATTTCCCAGTCACACAAATATCAAACTTCAGAGATGTTCATCTGATGCTGGGGATAGATTTATTTTAATAATAGTAATTTGGGAATGACTGAATTAAAAATGAGTTTACATTGTAATATGTTCTATGTATTTTCAGAATGTGTTTTTTTCCATAACATGTGGGAAAGCCTGGAGGCAGACACAGAATTTTAGTTGTGATAAAGAGACAATAGTCATAGAAAATTTTCCTGAGTGGTGCTTTCAGCATTCTGGAACTCTTCCTATTTCCTGGCAATTTCTCCTTTATAATCTGCGTTCTACAGGCAGGTTATTAGCGGATTGCGAAGTTTGAAAAGTCACTTGGCAGGAACAAAAATCACCCAATCGTGTTCCCAAGCAGACTGTCTGTTCTAGTCCAGCTAACAGCTATTAGCATAATTATACACCATAGTCCACATCTAAAACAAGCAATTAGCATGCAGACATATGGAATACCTTCCTCATGTGTCATATTTTAAATGAGGTCTCTCTGTTGCTAAAATCTATTGCTCATGACTCTGCAGTATTTTCCCTTCTCTGTCTTATGTCCAGTATTGCTTGTTTTCAAATGCCAGAATTACTAAATTGTGGGTACTGATATAAACTGATTCTGGTTTTATATCTGGCATCTGAATGGTAAAATACTACTGCTGTTTTCTTAAGCTCAGTGACAGGCAATACCTTCTTCAGGTGAGTCAATGTGGCTTTAGATGCTCCAGGAGCCCAAGGGAGACAACAAATATTCTGGAGCATGTATAGAGCTTATTTTTTATTAATATGTGTTTTTATTTCCCCCACCCTTGTTTTAATTTTCTGTTTTACAGTAGTTCAGCACTAAGTTAATAATGTTAGAGAGATCATTTGTGTTATGTGTCTAAACCAAGGAGAAGTGAAGGCAGCCATATTTTCAGTGGGGTTTGTGTTGGTGTAATTGTTCACTAATGCCTATAGTATGTATTTGACAAAATCTGGGGGAAAAGTCTGGCTTCCCATCTGTAAAACTTGCCTCTTTGTTATAGGAAACCTGACAAGTTCAGGTCCTGGTTCTGATCGGGATGCCAGTTGTTTCTCAGACTGCAGGAGAAAAAGGAGTCTCCAGGCTGGAAGGTAAAGGGCAACATCATTAACTAGAGGAACCTTACTGGCTAATTGTAATTACAGATCTAATTTTTTTTTCCCACAGGAGTAAAAAGATATACTTTTGTCATCACAAGTTTTATCCACCTAAGCGCCCAAGTTTAAAAAAGTATTGCTGGGCAGTGGAATAAGTGAGTGAATTCTAAAGAATTAGGTTGCAACACACTGAGACAGAGGTCTTTGTAATTTCTTCCTAATGGAGATCAGTTCCTTCTGAGAGTGCGATTGCTTTTTGCCAATGAATAGGCATTTCTCAATCTTTCTGACTTTGAGAGCTAGCTGAAAACCAGCACATTACATATCCTGCTACTTGTCTTAATCTTTTACCTGGAATTCCTGTAATGTTGAACAGACCTGAAGGTGATGTTTCATTCAATAGAACAGTAAGTATAAAGGTATTTACTGATATCTGGGGTGCCCTGAAGCACTAAGGAGATACCATTGGCCTGCTCTAGGACTAGTGCTGGCCAGTGACCCAGCTGACCCTGACAGGCTGAGCCAGCCCATTGGAAGTCTGAAGAAATGCTGCAGCTGCAGTCTCCCGAAGGCACACCTGCTGTGCCTTATACAGCACTATCAATTTCTGCTGGTGTGACAAGGAGTGGACTGTGACTGCACAGTGTTGCTTCAGTGACATGGCTCATGCTAACAATTAAGACAACAGTTATATCTTGTCTGTGGAATGTAGTTTTTTTAAAAAATAGAGTGAAATGGAAAAAAAAATTGAGGAATTAATCACATTGAGGCAAGCTCCACAGGGGGATGTGAAGACAAGTATCAGAACAGGAATACTTATTGGAGTTTTAAAAGGAGAATGCAGGAGCTTCTTTAGAGACACCATCACACATAGCTGCCCATTCCATTGCTGAACATATGTCATACTGAGCTATTGGTTCTCTTTCTGTGTTCAATGCATTTCCTTCTGTTGCAACCATATGAAAGTCACTTCAATTCCTACACATTATTTAAAGTTGTGGGAAGTGCTGCCACAGAATGAGGACAGGCAAGTTAATGGTGACAGCTGAAATGTTGCTCTTGGCCCTTCCAAACACAGCCCAGGACTCAGCAGGGCAGTGCTCCCCGGGCAGGTGTGCTAGTAAATGGCAGAAATAGAAAGTTCTTGCTCCTGTGCTTAGTCTCCGAAGTGAGTATAATAGAATGCCATAGGTGTGGCAGCAGAACAACCAGCAAGGCCAGGACAGCGGCCTGTCCAACCACCCACAGGCACTGTTCTGCCAGGGGAACAAACAAGGTCAGCCTTCCTTTTTGTCTAATTGTGATCTAATCATCAACTCTACTCTGAATTAAAATGCCATAAAACAAGCCAAATAAATATTACACTTTTTTTGATGGGGTAAAAACCTTAATAAGAGCAAAAAGAAAACTCTGTACTTTTGGAAAATGCATGCATTTTAAACTAGTGAATGCCCTGAAAGTTGTATGCACCTCAATACCAAATATTTAGAATCTCTAGTAAAGTAGTGATGTCTTTGGGCAGCGGAACTCACAAATACCACTTTGATGCTAATTGTGAGCAAATGAAGAACCTTGCTGCTGGTTTCTGCCTTCTGCCTTCTCCCCTCTCCATGGCAGTGTTTGGAGAGGTTTTCAAGTGGGGCAGCCAGCACTGAATCCTTCCCCCACCTCTACCTTACAGCCTTACAAAGGGATCCCTGCACTCTGTGATGGGGAATGACCAACTTTCCAGCACATCTCAGTGACAACTTTCCCCTAGTGTCTGCTGTTGTTGGCAGCTGCAGGAATCTACTTGGAGCTACAAAGGTATGTTTACCTTCTTTTTCAAAAGTTTATTTATATTTATGTTACCTTTTGTGAGTGTTAGTCTTTGATACAGTAACTCAAACAAAGAGTGCATGTTTGAGTACTGTCCTTGGTTGAGATGGATTCCCTTCAGTCTGTTTACTCTGATAGAAAAATTCATTAGCCTTTTCCCAGTGTTCTCAATCCTTCTTCGGGATACTGGAAACCCTGAAAATCCAAGGAAATGCAGTGATGCAGAGCAATAATGCTAGTTACAGACAGGGTAGAGGCAACAGACTGTACAGCACAGGAGAGTTTGTGATTTAGTTACTTAAAATAATCAAACATTTTTATTGGAAAGAAATTCAGGCAGAATGCAGACCATCATTTCTAGGATAGCAAGGTGACCTCAGTTTCCTTGAGAGAGCAAGGGGAGGGGTAGAGGAGTGATGGAAAGAAAACAGGCTAGAGTTCTGAAGTACCTTGGATCACCAACACCAACAGTAAAAACACAAGTCTGAGGAATATTGGTAGAAAGGTGCTGGATTTAGCACTTTGGGCTGCCAGCCTGACACATTCAGGATGTTTCCACTGGAGAGAGCTGGGAAAATGGCCCAAATGTTTTGATATGTTTAACCTGTTTAAGAATATGCAATTAGACTTCATTTCATGGTACTTGTTTCTGAATATGACACACAGAAAATAATAAGAAAAAAATGAACAGGGAACAGCTTTCCATGGATGAGACTTCCATATTTATTGTTATTCCATGTGCATAGAAAATGGCAGTGAAGTTCCTTATGAAATAGGCAGGGAATGGGAGAGATGTGGATATACTGGACTGGACTTTGTGCTTCAAAATTACACTATTCATTTTTTAAAGTTTGGGCTCTTTTCCTCGTAGAATTCATAACACTTTCTTGGTTTCGGGGGGTTTTTTTGTGCATGATGTTTCAAATTCCTTTTCCATTGACACACTGCATTACAAATGGATGGCACTTGAGACCAACGTGGCATTTCCATATTTACACCAACGAAGAAATTTACATGACGCAGTAGCATACAATCCTGACATTCAGTAATAGCAATAAAACAAGGGCAGCCATTGGATTTTTTCTGTACAAACTATCAGAACAAGACTTTTATTCACATTAAAAAATCAGCTTTAATTTTCTCTGACCTACACGCTTTCCAAATTCATCGTACTCAATTCTCAAACCTTTCATCACATTGCCCACACCCTCACCAGACTACAGGAGCTACAAGTAATGATACCTAACACCTAAGCAGAGCAAAACCATCCCTGCCAGCTTCCAGCTTTTTCTCCTGACAATTCCTCACTCAAAGTAAAAAAAAAAAAAAAAAAAAAAAAAAAAAAGAAAGAAAGAAACAAAAAAAACCATCGTCCTTTTTCCTTCTTTTTTTTTTTTCACTTCCACATTTCTTAACCAAAATGCACAGGGCCATTCCAGTCCTTCTCAAGCCAGACAAGAAGCACGCTGGGTTTTTCTCTCGGGTGCTACACCCAGGAGTCAGGAGAGCCTGGGTACTGTTCTGCTCGGTAAGAAGATCGTCTGGTGGAATAAAAGTCTACATAATTGGTGGTTGATTTCAGTCCATACTGTGTCGTGTAATCTGAAGTAGCAGGAAAGTGAACTCGATCGTCAAAGTAAGGGTCCTCATAGCTGTGTGGGGACTGCAGGTACAACCGGTAGGCATCGTAGTTTTTCCTAGTGGTATCCTCTTGGCTGTAGTACAATTGTTGATGCTGCTGGTAAAATGATAGCAAAATAAGCTTTCAAAAATACAAATAGAAAATACTCTTCCCAAGTGCAGCTCTACCCATGACAGTAACGCGGGTTTCAAACTTCCATGAAATGTACCAGCGAAATGGAGGAAACGCCCCTGAGTCTGCTGTGTGTCTCCTACATCACTCAAAGGGAGCAACTCCACAACTGCACAACTTTAGAGCTCGAGTACAGTAAGTACAGAATCTGGCCATACCTACCAAAACCAGCCCAAACTCAAGTCAGAAAAGAGGCGTCAGATGCCTCTGTGAGAAGGTGCTAAAACGTGTGACTCATGGGGAAATGACAGGGAACCAGTCAGGCTCCTGCAGCCTGAGGCCCTGCCAGCTCTGGGCATGTGCCCAGAGCCCCAGGTGCCTTAGCCCCTCCTGCTGAGCCATCAGCTCTACCCAAGCACAGCTCGGGCTCACCTGCAGCCGCCGGTTCTGTTCTCTCGCTGGGGAGGAATAGGAACTGATGTAAATTGGTGAAGCTTTGCTGGAACCTGGGAGAAAAAGGTTTAATGCTTAAACTTCATCTTTATTCATTCAGCTGTAAGTCTATTGTTTTTTATCTTGCCTTTTATGGAGCACCCACACTATTAAATCTGCAGATTTCAGTACCTACTAATGACACAACGTAATAACAGAATGAAAGTAAATATTGTCCCTCAGCAGCAGGTACAGAGAAGTCAGGAGGCTTATGTTGCTGTTTCTCATTTTACAGACTCAACATCTTTAAAGCAAGGAGTTTCCTTCTCTTTAGTCACTGTCATCTATTGGTTTACTGCTTGTGTGACATAGTAAGAAGGAAAAGAGAGATCTTGGAAAAGACGAAATCTTGGTATAATTTAGTAATATAATGATATACAACTGCACATTAAAATTTATAACATCATCATAATACAATGTATATAATAATACAAATTTTTATGCTAGAATTTTAAATAAAAGTAAGAATTCCAGCTGCCTCTCACCTCCCAATATAGAAAGGGATCTGTGTTTACTCTGGTACTGGGCAGTTTTACACAGAACAGCAGAGCCAGGTGACAGCCTGCCCTGTACCACAGCCACGGAATACAAGGAATGGAAATGGAAAGCACTGGTTGGCAGTTGTCTGTGTAGCACTGTGAACTCTTCCCACAAGGAACAGTTCCCTGTTGCAGAAGATCTCAGCTGGTCTCTTACCAGAGTAGATGTCTTTATGTGCAATGACATCGCCCTGGCTGCTGTAATACTGCATAGGAGGATGCGTCCTGTCGTAGTCGGAGCGAGGCTCTCTGATTCCCAGCAAAGCTGGGGACGAGGACGTGCTGCCAACTGACAGGAAAACAGAGGTTCTCAACATTGACAACAAAAGCCTTTCACACACCCAGCCCTCCTCACCACTGCCTGCTCCAAGGGCTCCCAGCAGGAGCTGCCAGCAAGTACCAGAGACTGCAAGGGGCTGTCACTGCTCTCTGGTGCTCACAGACACACACTGGACTTTTGTGACACTCACAGCCCAGATACCCAGATGGGACCTTACCATGCCTAGGACATGATGATACTCTACTAATGGTGATGGTTTATCTCAGTTAAACACAATACTTAAGGCCACCCTGTCACTTGTCCAGCCTACCTGGCCTCAGTGACCCCTGTATACACAGGTGGGTCCTGGGCATGGTGTGCCCCAGGAGGCCAATGGCCATGTGGGGATCCCAGCAAGGGATCACTTTGTGTTCCTCAATACGCAGCTGAACCTCAACTGCAGTTGTGAGAAGTTTGTTCTGCTAAATCCTTCCTGGTCTACGTATCACTTGGGCTTTGTTGGCTCAGAAAGACTCCAGCAATGGGAGAAAAACACTTAAAAACAATTTCTAGAAATTTTGCTTCAAAATATTACTTCAATGATAATCTTTTTCCACTGATGTGTCCATTACATCATAGCTCAGAATTCTGTGTTATTATGGATAGTTTAATTACTGGTGTTTTCCTGGCATATTCATGGCTAAATATGCCATGTTGTTAAAATTCTGACATGGGTCAACATAATAATGTGTGTTTTAATAATGAAGCGACTGAAACAAGAACAACTGTTGCAGGCCAAACGTGTCTGTTCCAACAGGCATCTGCTGTGTCCAGCACAGTGCTGCACAGCCCCTCTGGGACTGTGAGCCTTGCACCAGCTTCCACTGACTCCCTTGGGCTTGGCCATCCTCTAGAGCAGGAAAGCAGCCACTTCCTATGAGGAACTTTTACTAAACCCTCTTTGAAATACAGCATCCTCTGGATATTAAATTAGAGCTACTTGTCATTCAAAGAACTGGAGTAACAGAGTTGTTGTGCTGGTGTATCCTGGGAGAGAAAGTGCTGAGATAGAAATTGGCCATTTGGTGTCAGAATACCCTTTTACACTGGGTAGAATGCAGTCATGCCCTGAGCCTAAGCTGTACCGGCTTCCTTGGTGGGTGAGAGGAACTCTGGCACAAACACCACGACAGGTCTACTCCTTGTAGGAAAATAAATCCCTGGTGGAGTCCTTGTTTTTCAAGTCAACCATGTCATAAAGAAATGTGGAGGGGTTGTTACTTTTATGTAAAGAGGTAATTAAACAAGACATTGTAGGAACTGATCACTAATTTTAGCAGTCACAGTAGGTAGCTATTTCTCAGTATTAACAGAGATCTGCCCTAGATAGCCCCTAGAAGAGCAAATTGGGTAAAGTAAAATGCCAAATGAAGACAAAATAGGTAGCTTCAGGTAGGTTTTGTAACAGCCATCTTGAAGATCTAAATCCTAGCACTGAAGACATTGAAGGAACAAAGGTGAGAAATAAATGAGAAGGAGTCAGAAAAGTGAGGATTTTGGGTTTGGTTGCTCATTCTTATTGAACATGACATAGTTTGGAATAAAAACGAGCTCCTCACTGTGGGTGTGTTGCTGTTTGTGCTGCCAGGCCCCCATGTTCCCAAAGGCCACCCCACAGTCCCCACACAGCGCAGGAGGAGTGGCTTTGAACAGGGCAGTGCTTGGTAACAATGTCCAGCTCTATTCCTTGAGGATTTCACTTTGCAGGAACAGCTCAGGGAACACTCCGAGCATGTGCAGTACTTCGCTCAAACACCAAGGAGCAACAGCCTCTGTGTTTTGAACGGGATTAGTACCAAACTGAGAGGTTGTTTTGAGTTAAAAACATGGGACAGCAGGTCCCCTTCACCCTCCCTGACTGACCTGACTGCATGACAGGTGACATCTGCTGATTGGCTGTAGATAGAGAAGGATGGGATTTGAATCTCTCCCGTTCCAGTGTTGATACTGGCGTAATAAAGTGACTTTGATTCCATCCATCCTGTGGAGTGGCAAAAAGAACAACACATCAGTATAAATTGCAAGTTATAAATAAATGAGGAGCTTTTGTGGCACTGTTTTCCAGTGTAAGCTGATTTTACAATTTACCTTTTTGTAAATGCTCCGGAGGTCTCGGTACTGCCACAGCGTGTTCAGTACCTGAGCAGCCGCCTTGACAACCTTCAGTGAGGACCTGAGCAGGTAAAGAATATGGCAGTGTCAGAAAGCCACTGAATTCCACTTCAAAAGAGCAGTGTTCCTGAGCTTTGTAACGGCCTGAAGCTGTTTGTGGGGCAAACCAGACCCCGCCTCACCAGTGTGAGCACAGCCAAGCCAGCAGCCTCACCACGAGATGGGGCTCCTGCTACCCCATCCCTCAGCCACAGTGGCCTCCAGCTGCTGACCCAGCACACACCCACAGGGCTCACTTCCACTGGACAGCAATGGTGCCAGACAGCCTGACAGCCTCCCTGGAGCTCTGGCACAGCAGGCAGGACCAGCTCCCCCCAGCCAGCACCTGCCGGGCAATGCTGCTCGAGGGCATCCCCCCAGCCGTGTCCTCCTTCCACTGACCTAAGGGCTGCACTAGGTACAATTCATGGTTGCTGGCATATATCCTGACAAAGGTGCCCACACAATCTGACTTGGACAAGTTCCAAATATTTTATTAATCTTGTAGGTGTAGAAGAGGTGACTGGTGAACTCATTTAACCAGAACAGGTCCCACGACATGATTACTGTGAGCAGCTGTCCCAGCCTCCAGAAGCCTAGGACAGAGAGCACTGCCCAGGATGGCAGTATGGGTGCCTCCTCCCTCCCAGGGAGACTCCAGCTGACGGCTCCTCAGCATTTTAAATGGACACAAACAGCTCAGGTATGATCTTGGCTGCCTACTTACCTGTCTCCTCTTCCCTTTGTGATGTTGACCAGCTTCTCTATCCCGCCGGTGTCGGCAAGGGCCTTGGCGTTCTCCATGTTCTTGCTGGTGACCTCGTGCAGGGCGCAGCAGATGGCCGCCACTGTCTCGTCCGACAGGATGCTGGGCCCGTTGCCCCCCGGCAGCCGATTGACCAGGTCTCGCATAGCGTATTTACCTGCAAACACACACCCGCAGAACCAGCTCAGAACCACAGCTGGTCCTTCAGGCTGGAAACTGCAGCACTCAGCACAAAGCTGCAGCTGAGGGCAGTGACAAGCAGCACAGTATCAAAACCTGCCAAGAACTCACATTTCACACAGAGTCAAGGGAGATCACATAACAATTTTTGAATTTTTTTTTCCTTTTAGCTTAAAAGTGTGAGAAGCTGAGTTTTGCACTAAAAGAGGAACAATTTTAAACAATAATTATTTGGAGAAAGCAGAATTGTTTAAGGAAAAACTTTAGGCTACTTATTATGATTACAGAGAAGTGCATATTGCTGGGCTTCATCTATAGGAGGATTAAGAGAATCCTTACAGTGACTAGGAATTCTTCTGGATGTTCTGCTCACCTTGTTTGCTACCTGTCAGTGCTCAGCTCTGTCAGGCTCCAGCTGCTGACTGATGCCAGAGATAAGCTGCACACAAGGGACAGTTACTAAGATAAGGTTGAGGTTTCTTCCTATTTGGGCTGTACTGTTAATTGAATGATGAATTGATTTTATAGCAGTCACGTATTTGTACATAACAGTGAATAATGAAGGAGCTTCACACAAAGTCATTCACTATCTATTTGTGTGATGTGCCTGAGAGGATAAAAAAGAAACAAAAAGGAATTCTACAGGCAAAAGGAACCCCACAGGAAAACTATCCCCACAATGCTGTCTGCAGCAATACCCTGCCAGTGCCAGCCCTTCAGCAAGCTCAGCCACACGCAGCGTGTTCCAGCAGATATTGGCATTTGCTGGAGTCCTCTTCTGTCCTTTTCTTCAGAGCAACCCTGTGAGCCCATTGCTCCTTTCCTGTATCAGCAGAGAAGCACCTAAAGAGGATTTCTAGCATGGGGTATACACAACTCGCTTCATTGGTTTTATCCAATGGTCTGTTTCAGAGTCTGTCTGAGGCCAGACATTCTTTCAGGGCTACAGCCTTGACAGGGAGAGGGAGCAGGTGGAGGACCATTCCTGAACTGAAAAGTTTTGCCAGTAATGGAAGAAACATCCTGACAAGAGAATATCACCCGAGTCTGACCTGCACAGGGCTGGTGCTATGGAATAGGATTCTCTCTTTACACACTTCTCACGTGTAACACTTGCACTGCAGGAAAACACACTCTGAATGTCCCAGATGGCAAAGTTTCAGAAACAGATAACAAAGTTCTGTTCACCTTTATTGCTCTTTTTGAGAATAATGATCCTCCTATCTCTATGGACAGTTGTTATATTCTTGACCCCATGATTCTACACACAGAAAATGCTTTCTGTGACAAAAATGAGACTTTTTTTATATCACGCCACTTGTTAAGAGGGTTCACTGAAGCCACAGCAGCCTGAGGCTGAAGCATGTTCAACACTAACAGACTGAGAAACCTCAAGGCAGGAAAGGCAGGAAAGCTGATAGTTATTTTGCTGGGTTTATTTTAATGCTACATCAGAAAGGCACAGATGAATTCTTAAAGGGTTAAATATTAGAATTGACAAGATAGTAAGTTTTTCTAGCAAGCACCCCTATTCATGACTTAGTTCAGCAAAAACACAGATGCTGCTCTATATCTGTGTTTTCCTGGAAATACTTTACCAGGAGAAGATTTCTTCCCTGTCTTGCTGTCCAAGATTGTTAAAAAAGCACTGCTGTTGTGGCAGCAGAGCTGTTCTATCCCCCAGGAACATGTGGGAGACCTGCTCCCCCCAAGCAGGTGAGCACTGAGCTCCGAGGAAGCAGAGCTGTGTTTCCATCCCATTTGGCACGGAGGGTTTTCTGTCTGGTTTGGCTGACTCCCACCCATGAAATGTGGCCAGCAGCAAACGAATGTGGCAATATTGCTCTGTAAAGCTGCTGCTATCAGGAGGACTCATTTATGTGACACAGCTGATGTGACACATAATCACCAAGCGTTCCCATCAGGGGAATTCCTTGGGTGTCCCGTGCAGGGCCTGGCGCCCAGCGCTGTGCCCCCCAGGATGCTCTGTACGTACCAATGAGCTCCTTGTTCCGCACGTCCAAGGCCATGTTCCTTAGGGCAGTTGCCACAGATGACACCACTCTGTCGTTGTCCATCCTCAGCAGCTCCACCAGGATGGGCAGCCCCTTCTCCTTCCTGACAGCGGCGCGGATGTAGGCTGCAAACTGACAGGCACAGGACCTCAGCTCCAGCAGCCCCCACAGCCCTGCCACCGAGAGCCTCAGGCTGACTGTGGCTCTCAAGCATTTTGGGCATTCCCAGTTAAAGATGACGTGTTTGATGTGGGCTTTTTCTGGGAATATAAAGAGCTGCCTCTTGGCCATTTTTCTCTCATTCCTCTTACGAAGAGAGAAAGTATCTCAATAGACGATTATTGAAAAGGGAGCAAGGGGTTTGGGTTTTGTTTGTTGTATTTTTTTTTTTAAACATCGATTTCATAATGGTCAAACTGAAAAAGGCTTAGCTGGCTTGCTGCAAACAAAGGAAGCAATTAATACTTGCTGTGTTTTTAAATTTCTCCATGACACAATATAGTGTTCTCATGTGCTGCTCTTGTAGGACATTATATATGCAATTGCCAGAATGTATAGAAACAAATAATGGAATATGGAAATAAAGTAAATGTATTTGTCCTGGTCTTATTTCATCAGCATCTTCGCACCAGAATTCACAGCTAGAAGATGCCAGAAGATTGCTTGGCTCTGATACGCACTGGAAGAAGCTTTTTCTGTTTATTTAAAATAAAGGCCAGCTTCCATATGGCTCCTGTTGCCCCTGCTCTTTGCCAAGGCTTTTCACTGTGGAAACATGGCTGCAGCACACGAGCACTAATGCACAGACAAGAGGAGAATGCTCAGATGCACACAAGAAAATGGCATGTCCCCCCCAAACACATTCCAAGGTCTTACTAGAAAAAACAACTGGACTACAAAGAGAGGAGGAGGAGGAGGAGCAGGAATGCCCATACCTTCCAATTGCCAGCAGAAAGGTTCTGGAGTGATCCTGCAGAGCCCTCCAGGGTGGCTGGGTTGGAGCTCTCTGCCAGGAGTGTCAGGTATGGCTTCACCACTGACGGGTGCCAGAGCATCTCTACCCCTTTAGGAGACTTGGAAAATCCCGGGATAGGGCCAACTCCATCCCACTGAGAGAGGAACACAGATTTGTAACCGGACAAAACTTCTGTATTTTCATTCTATGGAGGATTAGTTTTGTCACGCTACGTCCTCCCCCACCATGTGCCAAACTCCATCTGAGGTATTTGCAGTACATGGAAAATACAAACCTGATCCTCCTGGGAAGTTTTTTTTTTCTTCTTCTTTTTTTTCCCCCAGCAGCTTGGCTCTGAGTCTTTGCTGGGTGACTCTTTTCCCAACAAGTCATCCAGTTCATTGATTCCCAGCAGCCGTGCCTGGGGCACCTCCAGTTCCAGGCGGTAGGAGAGGTTCCTCAAGGTGCACACACAATTCTCCACTGTCTGAACCAAACCAGAGACACCACGTCACCGGCTCTTCCTCACACAGACACAAACCAAACCAAACCAAACCAGCTCAGCAGAGGAGAAAAGGCACTGGCAGCACAAGCGCTAAACTCTAATGCTGGGCCTTGGGCTGTGTTTTGGCTGCTTCTCTGGGAAAATGCAATCTCTCTCAAATCTGACAATACTTATAAGAGTGGTCTCTGCTATAGTGGCTTATTCTTTAGTATTCTGAAAATGAAAAGCCTAAGAACTTATTACTGTTTTATTAAGAAACGGGTACTGCAGCGCTGCTGGAAACAAGAGGCACCCCTGTGTTACACAGGTGAGTTTGGCTGTGTCTCAGTAGCGGGGGGCTGGGAGCGATGCCAGCGGAGCTGAGGACATCACCACGCCCAGCTGAGCTACACAAAGCCCCGGGATCAGACCCACAGGTTAAGGTGAAGTATCTGTAGCTGAGACAAGCCCACACCTTGCTGTCATAATCGGAGGTGTTCACACAGGTGTGGATCACATAGAGCAGTGAATCCACCAGTCCTTCACAGCACCTCATCTGCTTCCGCGCCTCCTCCCCAGCGGAGCTCAGGTTCCTGGAGGGTGGAATGACAAAGGAACACGGTGTGAGCAAGGACAGACAGATAATCACTCATTAGACAGTTTGCAGAAAGTTCTTATGCAGCTGACTGGTAATTGGTTAGCAACTCTTAGTGACTAACTTGATAATTTTCATGTTTTCCTATTAGGAAAAAAGGACAATTGGAAAAGCTGTCTACATGATGGAGCCCTGTAATTTATAGACTAAAACAATTCCTTTGTCTTTAAAATTACAGTACAAGAAAGACCTGCTGGATAACATGACTACTCTTTAAAAGAGAGTATTCCAGAAAAGCAAATACCTCAGGCATCCTGTTGTATTGCGCAGAACGAGGGAAGTCTGAAATTTAATTTTATGATCGTCATCAAAGGAGGAGCTGTTCCATCCCGAGTGGGGCACTATCACAGTGTTTGTCAGTGTGGACAGAGCATCTCTAATGATTGTCATCTTCACGGCATCACACGAAGACAAGTTCCAGAGAACTCCTTAGAAAACATTTCCAGAGCAGCAAAGTCAGCAGAGACTTGGCAAACAAACATGAAGCAACACTGACAACTTAAAAGACATTAAATATGTGATGTGATTCTAGAGTAGGCAGAACGTGGAGAGCCAGCATCCAAAAAGGAGGAAAGCAAGGTGAACAAAGTGAACTTCAGTTTGGTTTTTTTTTTCCAGTGATAAGAATGGCCTGCCCTGACATTGCTGCTACCTCGCACCATATACTGGGGATGTAAGGCTCTGAACAGCAGAGCTGAACATACAAGAGGGGATGTAAAAATCCTACAGAAACTTTCTCCCTAGAAACAACAGCCACAAGTCCAGAGCATGTCCCATCCATACAGCAGCTGCATGGAACTGCTATCCATCTTTTATCCTTGGGCAGAAATCCCTAGTTCCCTGCCCAGCAAAGTCTCCATACACATGGCATTCAGGTACAGAAGTATGAAATCTGACAAAAATAACCAGCAGAACTATGTATACAAATAACATGCTGAACACAGCATTGAATCTTCCTTTTCATCATGAAACACAGCTTAAACACTTTTTCTTAAGAAGTAATCCTTGATTGTAATTCAGACAAAATTCCATACACATTTAGATACAAATTCTGCAAGATCTTATTTAAAACTGCTGTCAAGAAAAGATAAAAAAAGCCTGCAATAAAACAAATGTTCAGAATCAATAAAGAAATACCTGCTGTGTGTGCTGGACTCCCATATGAGGGAAAATCCACCCTCCATGGAGCTTTAGCACAACTACCTCAGCATTCACCTCTCCCAATGACCCCACTCTGTGCTGATTTAACTGATCAAGTTAAGTGTCCAGAAAAACACATTGCATTATAACCCTCTGCTAGTTTCCCTTCCAGGCTTACCTGTCACCAGCTCCTTGACCTCAGCATCGACAGATTTCCTCAGCAGCCGCAGAAGGGCAGGGATCCCTCCCACGTTCTTCATGGCTATTTTGTTCTCATCAGTGGACTTGCCATAAACGAGGTTCCTCAGCGCACCACAGGCATTCTTCTGAACCTCCAGGACTCTGTGATCCAAGAGATCCACCAGGTGCTTGATACCTCCTAGCCTACAGACCTGGAAAGTGGAATGTCAGGACCATCAGCACCCACTATTTCACCCACCTCACTCCACGGATGTAAAAGGCTTTTGTTTTTATGAGAACAGTACTTCCCATTCTACTTCCAGAAGAAACAGCTGCTGAACCTTACAGATCTGGTTGCTATATGGGACTGAACCTCTCCCCACCCCACTGCAATGGCTGAGGGCCATTTTCAGACACTTGCTGTGTTCAGAGAATTGTTATTGCATCAGTTTGTTTCCTGTTTCAAAAGTAATTTCCTATACCCCAGAATATCTTTATAGGGAATATTGGAAATAAGACGTGATTATCACTGTGATCGTCACCAATCATCAAAACCACCACCTGGTTTTCATCTCCCAGCAACAGTGAATTATGTTGGTCTATATTCTTACAAAAGTTGCACCAACATTCTATTAACACAAATAAAATCTGTACTGAAAGTAACATCTAGCACACACACACATAGAATGCAAATGAAAAGGCAAATTCCCTCAAATCAACAGCTCACAGCTGCTCTGCAAAAACAGCAGGTCTTTGAATGCAAAGTTTCAAGAAATTTCAATAATAATCTGAATGTTCAGTCAGATGCATCCCGCCCCCACATCACAGTGACATAAACAGCTTCCTCCATGTTTCTCTCCTCTCCCTAGCCTGACAGCTCACTCATTCCCTATGATGCCTTAGAACCCCTTTACAAAAACCAGTGAAAGTGCTCCAGAGCTCCTGATGGTTCCAGTCTCCAGTCACCAACAGGTTACACAAAGACAGGCTCTGTCAAACTTACTTTGCAATTCTGCTGAATGACACAACTTCAAGGTAAAGGATTTCCATAGGATTTCCATGCAGGTCTTATGACAGGAAGAATCTGAGTGTGTATAATTACACACCCCCAGGCATGTCCATATTAGCAGGGGAGCACCAGAGGGTCACAAGTACTACGTCATGATGAAAGCAAAGGCAAGAGGCAAGAGGCTCAGTTCTCCTGGTACCACTGCCACTGCGGAGGAGCAGACCAGCAGCACCCACCTCTGTTTTGACTTTGTTATCCCCGAAGCAGAGGTGCTGCAGGTAGGCAGCTGCGTTGGCCTGCACCGAGGGGAACTGGTGCTGCAGCATGTGGATGACCTCGGGCAGCTCCGGGTCCCGCCACGCAAACTCCCTGCAGGGACAGCGCAGAGAGAAGGTTACTCACACAGCAGGGCATTCACCGACTGCAGCCAGCATCTCAACGGCTTCCCAACAGCTCAGGGCTGCTGAGGAGTGAGGGCTACAGGAAAACCAGGTGCAATGGGATAACTGTGGGCCTCATCACCATTTAGCCTTCCAACTGGAAAAGGATGCTATAACCAATGTGCTTCAGTTGGCTTATGGACCACACAAACACAAATAATCACCAAAGCAGCACCAACTCAAACACTTCAACCTACAAAAAATCTCCCAAAAGTTAAATATATAATGCAAAATATACCCCCTCAACAGTGCTGCTTAGGGCCATCATTTGTACACAACATTTTTCTCTCAGTGTTTCATGTTCTCCCTAGGCAGAAGCCAATTATACCTCAACAAAACCTGCACATCCTGAAGTGTCATTGTCAGGATCAGATACAGGATGCTTGCTTGATTTGAGTTACTCAGGGAAATAAATTTAAAGTAAATTTAAAATCGTTCAATAATATCTCCTTTATTAAACCATAATGATTTTGTGCAGACTGGTCCTGAAAAGCCATGAAACATGCCCAGTTTGCAGATTTAGAAACATAGTCATTAATATTTGCTGGGCTATCTGCCTTCTGTAAAGGAGGACTGCGGGGGGATAAAGTAGTGTCTTAAGTTTTCCCAGGCTCAAAAATCCAAGCAAACAAAAAACCAAAACAAACCCAAACCCAAACTCCCAAAACAAACAATCAATCAATCAAACAAACAAACAAACCACCCCACCAAAAATTCCAAAAAAACCAAAAACCAAAGCCAAAATAAACCAAAACAAGAGCAAAGTTTATTCCAAGAACAGTAGCTGGGAAGCTGTTCCAAGACTAATGCTGGCCTGGCCATTCAGGTCTCCCCAGGATTCACAGTCCCACGAAGGGGAAGCTCAGGCCTGTGCCCACTTTGAACTGCTCGACAGTTCAGAAGTTTGTTTCTCCATACTAATGACTGGGAAACCCTAGGGGTAACTGGATTTCTAGTAAAACAATCACTTTCACTCCCATTCCTAACAGCCCTCTCTGAGGCTGTGAAACATGCTCCCCTGCCACAGCCTGATGTGTACACCATAAACTGGAACAGACTGAATGTAAGGCAAAAACTATTCCTCTGTAAGATTGCAAACTAAGAAGGTGCATCAGCAGTGACAACTGAGTCAGAGTTTCTTTAAAGTTCCTTGCTATGAATGGGAAGCATCCCTGCTATGAGTGACTCTTCTTGCCACCAAACCAGAGCAGGCAACCTCCAAGATTTACTACCTAGAGCTAAGATTGTGCTATTAATATCATTTGGATGAATGCACCATTCAGTTAAATGAAATTAATTCAGTCTCTCCATATCTATTAAAAAGAAATTAAATATATCAATTTCCACTAATGAATAGAACAACAAAAGCCATGAAAGCAGGGTTTTCACTGCTAAGATGCCAGGACTGGCCCAGAGCAGACACCTGCCTGCTGCTGTAAGCCTGCTGTAGAGAGGAGCAGTGAGAAGCTCCAGTCTCTCCATCTCTGCTTGGCGTTTCCTTGGTGCCCAGCATGACCCAGGACAGCCCTCAAGGCACAGCTGAGCCCAGGATGAGCTGGTTCCTCAGTGAGCCAATGATCTGAGGAGGGACTGGAATTCCTACCAATTCCAAATCCACACCAAACATACACATAAATCCTTCCAAGCTGTGCACAGCCTGGGCTTTGACACTCCCAGGCTAAATACAAGGTTTTAGTGCACAGTGTCCAGAGTAAATGACAATGACAATATTATGCTGTCACAGGCTGACACTGTGCACAGACATCTACACCATCAAACCAAAAATATGTGCAATAATGCAGTCAAATCTCATCAAAGTTGTGTTTCCTGTAATAACTTCTCCATAAAAACAAACATGAAAGAAAAATGTAATAATAAAATGTATAACAGCTGCTTTTCCTTACTGCAAGCAGAAACCTGTGTTTACCATTTTGGCATTAAAGGCAGAGATGTGAATGTTTAAAGGAGTGGTGACTGCCTGTGCTGCGACAGCCTGGCTGGGACACCACAGCCTGTCCTACCCTGTCCTGCCCTGCCTGCACACCCTGCCCTGCTCTACCCAGCCCTGCCCTGCCTGCACACCCTGCCCAGCCCTGCTGTGCCCTGCCCTGCCCAGCCCTGCCCAGCCTGCACACCCTGCCCAGCCCAGCCCTGGCCTGCACACCCTGCCCTGCTCTACCCAGCCCTGCTCTGCCTGCACACCCTGTTCTGCCCTGCCCGCACACCCCACCCCGCCCAGCCCCTCCCTTGCCTGGGGTCCTTGTGGATGCTGTCGATGGACGGG
>JAOTIY010000301.1:37341940-37356757 GCA_027123655.1 Muscicapa comitata | reverse complement strand
GAAAGAAAGAAAGAAAGAAAGAAAGAAAGAAAGAAAGAAAGAAAGAAAGAAAGAAAGAAAGAAAGAAAGAAACTAATTAAAGATCAAGGAGAAAAGTGAGTAAGTTACCAGAAAATCAGAGAAGGAAATAAGGCAATGGAATGCAACTGGCTGAAATAAAGAAGTAAAACAACACCTGGGAGCTCTCAGAAGGAATCTCTACCAGTTGTGAAATTTCATTGGGACATTATAGAACAAGGGGAAGCAATGTGATTTAAAAAATCCCCAACAAACAAACCTACAAAACCAACATTCACATCGAAAAAAATATGTAAGACTTGTTTCCCAATTACTTGAAAAAATAAATTTGATTTCTATTTAAAACCACTGCTGAAAGAATACCCGAAAAGCACCACCATGACTAGCAAAAGTTAAATGGCAGTACATACAAGTAGGCTGTTGAGAATATTAGCTTTAAAATAAAGGAGAAAAGCTGCAGCACCAGAAACCATGAAAACACAATTACACACAAGTTTAATCTCCAAATAAAACCAAACCCAGGAATGGCATATAAAGTAATGCCAATGATGGTAATGATGGATATGCCTGATTGCACTGGCAGCAGCAGGGTCCCTGTGCAGGCACTCAGCTCCCAGGACAGTCCCAGCTGTGGGAGGGGACAGGAAGGCTCTGCAGAACAGGCTCACGAGCTCTCACTCTGCACTGGGACTGAACTGGGAATATACTGGGAATATACTGGGACTGAGCTGGGACTGAACTGGGAATATACTGGGACTGAGCTGGGACTGAACTGGGACTGAACTGGGACTGAACTGGGAATATACTGGGACTGAGCTGGGACTGAACTGGGACTGAACTGGGAATATACTGGGACTGAACAGGGACTGAGCTGGGACTGAACAGGGACTGAACTGGGAATATACTGGGACTGAGCTGGGACTGAACAGGGGCTGAGCTGGGACTGAACTGGGAATATACTGGGACTGAACTGGGACTGAACTGGGACTATACTGGGACTGAACTGGGACTGCACTGGAAATATACAGGGACTGAACTGGGCCTGCACTGGGACTGAACTGGGATTGAACAGGGACTGCACTGGGACTGAACTGGGACTGAACTGGGAATATACTGGGACTGCACTGGGATTGAACTGGGATTGAACTGGGACTGCACTGAGCCTGAACTGGGAATATACTGGGACTGCACTGGGACTGAACTGGGCCAGCACTGGGAATATACTGGGACTGCACTGGGACTGAACTGGGCCTGCACTGGGACTGCACTGGGCCTGCACTGGCCACTCCTGGCCAGCACAGCAGAGCACAGGCCCCAGCACAAGCAGGGACTGGCAGCAGCCCCAGGCTGTCCTGCAGTGGCTCCTGCTCGTGCCCCCAGCACTGCAGAGCTGGAGCTCAGAGGGGACCCTGCAGGCCAAACACCCACTGGTGCTCACAGCAGCCACAGCTCTGTGCTCTGGCCTGGCAGGGCAGGGGGGAGTCCTACAACACAGGGAATGCCACCTTGAACATACAGTCCTACCCTCTCCCCCAGTATAACCAGGAGCAGGTGTAGCAGTACTAGAAAAATGCATATTTTGGAAAGAGAGTTCACACTATCCCGAGCTACAACAGTAGAAAAAACACTCTCAGAAAAACCTTCACTTGTTAGAGATTTTCTCAGTCAAGTAAGAACATCTGTAAAAAGAAAAAACAAACAAACAAAAACAAACCAGTTTTCAAGCTTAAAACACGCAGGGCTTTTTTAATTTTTTTAACATGTTCCTTACCTGCCAGGGGGAAGACCCACAAGTAAATTTTAGTTAATTGCAAGGAAGACCCAATACATGACAAGCCTTGTGTTACAGTCACAACTCACATAGAAATGCAAAGGCACATAAAGATACAAGAAAAGTACTTGCAACTACCTGTAAGCTCAAGCATCTCTTACAGTCACACAGGGAACACCCGTGTCCCATGTGTGACAAAGAAAACATGAATTCATACTTTAGAAAAGACTCTTGGAAAAGATATGTAGCACTGCTGCTAAATGTTCCGTTTGTGTCAAAACAAGCAACGAATGGCAAGAAAATAAATCTACTTGGGCTTAAAGCAAATTATACGTAAAAGATAATACCTGAGGATCTCCAAGGAAATGACTTCTCAGTAGAGCTGCAGAAAGAAAAAAAATTATCACACAAATGAACCATGTGGTTAGCATGGACTTTTAATTGTATTTTTAATTAATCATAGAAAACTTCACAAAACTCCCCAGCAGATAAAACTTCAATAGTCCATGTAAAAACCATTCTGCAGTGCTTTAGACCTGACAACCAAAGCAGTGGTTATGGAGTTCCATTTTCTATTAGTGGGAATTATTCAGTGTACCTTCCTGCACATCACAGCACCTGGCAGCACACCCTGTCTGCAACAGGACAGGTGAGAGCACAGCTCACGGCACACAGCTCATGGCACACAGCTCATGGCACACAGCTGCTGCTGAGGGTGCTGTGCTGCCAGTGCCAGCACAGCCCAGCCCAGCACAGCCAGATGTGTGTCACCAGCACAGCCAGATGTGTGCCACCAGCATAGCCAGATGTGTGTCACCAGCACAGGCCAGCACAGACAGCTGTTTGCCACCAGCACAGAGAGCTGTGTGTCACCAGCACAGCCAGATGTGTCACCAGCACAGCACAGCCATCTGTGTGCCACCAGCACAGCCAGATGGGTGCCACCAGCACAGACAGCTGTGTGCCACCAGCATAGCCAGATGTGTGTCACCAGCACAGGCCAGCACAGACAGCTGTGTGCCACCAGCACAGAGAGCTGTGTGTCACCAGCACAGGCCAGCACAGACAGCTGTGTGCCACCAGCACAGAGAGCTGTGTGTCACCAGCACAGCCAGATGTGTGTCACCAGCACAGCCAGATGTGTGTCACCAGCACAGCCAGATGTGTGCCACCAGCACCAAACTCTGTCCAGCAGCAGCAGGCACTGCACGTGGCACAGCCCAGCAAAGGAGGTCTGGGATCACACTCGGGAGCATCTGGCTTCTACATGTAAAGCAGTTCAAAACTCACAGGTCTCTTTCTGTTCATTTTTTTCACTCTTTTTCAGTTCCCAGTTTTCCAGAGAGAACTGAGATCCTTTGAACAGAGCAAGCCAAAGTGGCTGACACACAGCTCCAGCTCTGAGTGAGGAGTGACAGATGTCACACTGTCCCGGTCAGCAAGGTGCCTTCAGAGCCAGCTACTGCACAGACCAGGCAGGGGTCAGAGGTCAGTGCAAAAACCAACCTTCTCCTGCATTTTTCCAATACTGATCTTTTATCAAACTACCTCCACCCTTTTGTCCTTCCTCTGAGCCATGTGCTTTCCTGTGCTCACAGCAGCACTGATGCACCACCATCTTTGCAGACAAATGCAGATTTCATCCATGTGTTATTAGCATTTGATACTCTAAATGTTTCTATGGGAAAATGTATCTCCTCACTCTAAATATAAAACATCAAACTTTGAATAATACATCATTTTTGCAATGATTATAAGCTGCTGTTTTCCGAACAAAAAACTCTTTAAAGGAAGAACAGGCAAGTCCGTCAGATTTGATTGAGTGTCAATATCAACATGAGTCTGTGATTTTGGATAAGATGTAGCAATTCCTAAATGACTCTCAATTTCACTTCTTTCTACCACAGCTACTGATTACAAAAACAAGCTCAGCAACATGAACAGCACGAGATACTTATTTTTTAAAATGAAAAAAACATTTAGGAGCCTTCTTGGAAACAAAATATTTGTATAAAAGAGTGTTATAGATACATGTTAGCACAAACTGAACTAGAGTTACAGTGAGACTTCAAGTAAAAGGAGAATTCCAAGGCAGAG
Organism: Muscicapa comitata; assembly: GCA_027123655.1. Classification (NCBI taxonomy): domain Eukaryota; kingdom Metazoa; phylum Chordata; class Aves; order Passeriformes; family Muscicapidae; genus Muscicapa; species Muscicapa comitata. The sequence continues at coordinate 37,352,871 of JAOTIY010000301.1, read as the reverse complement.
TTCAGGTGTCCCAAAGTCAACTCTGGCCTCAGAATTCTCCACCGGAATACCAAGATTTCCACTCTTGCTCTTTTGCTCTGTTCTCCAGACTTTTTGGAAGCTCAGTTCCTTACAGTGAGGGAACGTGGCTCTGTGCTGCTGGCAATGGCAGCACACACTGAATACAGACCAGTACTCCACTGTCACACACACAATACATATATATAATACACTATATATATTATAATATATATAACCCAGAGCACATCCCTGCCCAGCACACCTGAATGACTACCTGACCTTCCTTGGCAGGTACAGAAGGCAGGAATGAAAAGGCTGCTCTGGCCATGGGTCACAGGAAGGAAGTTGCTTCATCAACACTCCAACAGGTTAACTTGACACTTATTCAATGATTTGGGAGCAGGTCCAGCACACATCACCCACTGCAATCACCACCTGATTTTGTCACCGAGCAGGTGCAGTGCTTAGAGGCCAGCAGATCTTCCAGCTTGGAGCAGTAAGTCCAGGGCATTTCACGGCGGAGTTTGCCAGCCCCTGTGCTGGACACACTGCAGTGCCCAGGCCCAGCTGCTGCTGGAATTAATCATGATGCTGCCTCCTCCCAACAGCAGCACGTAACACATCCAAAGAGAGCCCACATGTGGCACACTGCACTTTGGAAAATGTTAATTTAGCCACTGCTATCCTTGAAAAAGAATTAGGTTAGTAGAGTAGACATACAGAAATATTCCTCCCTCAGAAATACCATAACAGCTTGGTATGACATACAGTTTTCAATTAGAGAAGATAGAGACAAATATGACAGTAACACAAATATTTGGTAACTGGAAATGGAGCATGCATACAAACTGTCCTGAAATCCATTTATGCCTTTCTTGTTTAGTTTTTTTACTCTTCTGATTTTTGTCCTCACTTCTATTTTTAAGGATCTGGATTGGTTTGTTTGGGTTTTTTTTTGTTTGAGTTTTTTATTAATTTGATTTTTTTATTGTTTGTTTGTTTTTTAGTTTTGTCCCTTTCTTAACTTCACACCTTTTCCTTGCCATTTTACTGCTTTAGTTCAAAGCTATCTTAGATACAAAATTGGACCAGCTGCCAATCTGGAAAAAATAAAAATCTGATAAATGGTAAAGGTTTTGCATTAAATCATTTAAAGACAAAACACACTCAGGGTCACCAGCACTGCTTTACATTGTCATGTGGCAGGTCTCAAACACTTTCCAGGTTTGAATTTCCAGGTTAGAGCAGGGGCTGGCACCCCTCTCAGTGGCAGGGCTGTGCCCCTCTGCTGAGGCAGCAGGGGCTGGTGGAGGTCCCAGCCAGCCTCAGGCAGCACCAGTGCACAGCACAGCACAGCACAGCCAGCCCTCAGGAGCAGCACTGGCACTTGGGGAAATGGCACATTTCTGACTGCCTTAAGCAGCCTGCTATCCTTTTTAAATGTTGCAAACACATTTATGATCTCCAGTTCCTAGACTGGACAAGTCAATTCCCAGAGTGTCTTTCACAGGTTTTGCATGCCATGAAACAGTTTAAGGCTCTTATCTCTGCAAGTACTCCATAAGGTGAAAATATTTCTGATTTAAACAGCCCTACTGGAGAGAAAAGCAGTGATTTCCACCGCCCACCTTCCTGCTTGGCTACACTGCTGCTGTCATCAAAAAAAGGCAACAGACGAAAAAATTAAGTACTATTTATTAAATATTTATCAAATGGTGTAAAGCTGTAAAAAGCTAAAAATACAATTCTGTTAAGCTGCATGTACTCCACAGACACTCCTGCAGTATCTAGGCCCCTGTGGTTGGAGTACCTCTGTGTGATCAGCACAGCACAGGGCTGCTGGCAGAGCTGCCAGCCACACTGCAGAGCCCCCACAGGCTCAGCAAAAGGCTGCTCCACCTGGCCTTAGCTCCCACTCCCAACATCTGCATCAACAACACATGCACAGCTACACCAGAACATAGAAAACTTGGTGTAACTTGAAATTCTTAGTGTAGGGGGATTTCTGCAATAAAGTGCCATGTACTAAACTCCATAAACTTGCACTACACCTTGCAAGCAACTGCAAACCTGGAAAATCAGTATTTTGCTTTTCCTGTTGAGACAGGTAAGCAGACATTTTCACAACTATTTTAAGTAAATGAGGTTATTTTCAGTCTTCAGCTTTTCTAACAGCTATCTTTTTGAATTCACCAATACACCTGATTCTTCTAGTCACTCTGCCAGACCCTGTACCACGAACCTAAGCAATCCTATGCTGCCCCCAAACCAATTAACCAGCACTGCCACCAAAACCAGGTGGTCCTGGACTTGCTGGCTGTTTCCAGGTGACCCAGGAAACCACTAATTCTCTGGATGTGAATTCAGAAAATGTCTGGAATACACTGTAATCATTAGAGAGGCCTCCTGAAGCTGTCCCATAACTCTTTACAGTAAATCTGCATTTTTTTAACCCTTCAGATATTAATAGAGGTGAATAGCTATCAGTGAAAATATATGTATAGAGGACATAAGCACCACTATTAAGCCTTTAATTTATGGGACAAATGAAAGGAAAGTCATCAGGACCTGTACCTTGTGCTGGCGATACTTGGTGACTCTGCTCCAAGCCTACATCTCTCTAGCTGATTAGCCACAATCTGCCTTTCCACCTCCAGTTCTCTGGTAAGTCTTTGAAATTGAAGCTCCTGAAATTTCAAAATAAAAAGAAAAGCATTCTTGATGTTAAAAATTGGGTGTGGATTAACTTTGAAACAATCACTGATTCATCACAGTTGTGTTTTGTGTTTTGACTCTTCTTTAGGGGAAGAAATTATAAAAGTGGAAATTTAATGGTTCTTTAAAGCAGTGATTTATGCAAATATTGATTTATAACCTGTTACAGAAAGAAAAACATATTTAAGCATTTTTGGGTTTTATTCCTCCTGCAATTAAAATTTTTGTGTCTTCTTACATTACCACAGTCTAACAAAATCACACATAGCAATTAAAGTCAGTCATATAGTCATTATAGTTAGTGCCTGTAAAGTCAGTCTTCAATTTAATCCATAAACAAGTAAACTGGAAAATATAATATCCTAACCCTTCCAATCACAAACCTCCAAATTCTAAGCTACCCTACATTCTGACTGTAGTTGGAAACCTTAAGATTTATAACTTCAAAGCAGCTGAGTGTAGAGATGTGCAATTTCACCTTTTCTGAGTCCAGCTTTTTTTACATTTCTTGGTCAAGGGTACCAAACCTCTTCAGCCTTTGTAAGAGGCTTTTGGAACACAACGCTGCAAGGCTGAGTGGGAAACACCAGCGCTGCACAGGATGGGTGTTACTGAAACCTGGAACCATTTTCCATAGCACTCTGAAAGCCAGACTGTGTCACATCAAAGGATATTGAGAGTGCTCTTCTCCCCAGTTAGCTTTTATTGACCAGAGAAAAGAGTACTATTGAGCAATTGCATTATTTTTTCAAACTGATACTGTAAGCCCTCTGAAGTTCAGGTAAGCCATATAAAAATAGATGAACACCAATATTTAGTAATCAGAGGAAGCACCAAGCCAGTCTTATATAGAGGTCAAGTGCAACCCAGAGCACTGCTGTGATGTGAAAGCCCAAAAGACTGATGAGGTTTGCTGTGTGTGCTGTATGTGAGCCAGGGCTATCAGCTCTGCAAATGCTCCTTCAGCCCCACACCCAGGAATGGGGCAGAGCCCCCTCCCCTGCAGCCCCCTGCCTGTGCCCTTCTTGTGAGATGCTCCAGCAGCGTCCCTGCTCTCTGCAGGGACCCCTGCCCCAGCCCCACAGCCCCCTGCCCAGCCTGTGCCCCTCTGGGTGAGATGCAGGGGGCTCCAGCAGTGTCCCACCCTGCTCTCTGCAGGGACCCCTGCCCCAGCCCCACAGCCCTCAGAGATTACACTAACACTGCAGGCTCACAGTAAGTGTAGGCAAAAGCTATTCCAAGAAGTTGAGATAAAGATTTCTCTCCCAACACCACAATGAGTTCCCCTCCAAGAGTCCCCCAAAAGAAGGCCAGTTAGTACCTATGCCATCAGGCAGCTGAGGCTCAAGGCAAACAGCAGCTGCCTGCTGCCACCAGGGCCAGGTTAGATGACAAAACTGAAAAAGTGACTTCTGAAGGTCTGATGTGAGCCCCTGCACCAAGCTGGCTGTGACACACACACACACACACACACAGACATGGCTGACTGCCCTTCCAGAGGATATGAGTGATTGTGGACACATCCCAACATTTCTGAGAACTCCCAAACCAAATAAACACCCTACCATCCTCAATTTTGGCCAGAAAAAGTGTGTTTGCATCCAAGACATGTTTCCTGTTCCTTACTATTAAACCAATATTTAAACAGCAATGTCATGGATGCAAACTGAAAATCTGGACCTATTGTTATTTACTGATCTTTTAATTAGATGAATAAAATAAAACTTGCTAGCCATTTATTGCTTCCATTCAACCAATCTCTATTAATTTCCCTTTTCATTACAGATAGAGGCATTAATGAACACATTATTCTAGAAAATATCTTGCCACACAGCATCTCAAGGAATAAATTGCCCATTTAAATAAAAATCCCTATTTTTTGCCCCACACTACAAAAATTCAAAGGCAGTTAAAACAGAAGAACTATACTTCTATATTTCTTGAGAGTGGAAGAGGTGAATGACATAAGTGGACAACAGAGCAATAAATTTTACTTCATTTATTTAAACTACATTTAAAAGCAAAACTCACTTGTATTCTATCAGAAAAAAAACTGAGATAAGGAGAAATAGGAGAAAAAGCCACCAAGCCTCATTTGGCCACTTCAGAGACTCTTGCACTGCTGAGCTGGGAACAGCACCATCAGCTATTTCCATTGTTCCTCACTTTATTGTGGCACTGAGCAGAAAGCCACAAATGGCAAAGTGCTCTGAACACCTGAGGGGTAGGAGGTCTGCAACTCATCTGCCAGTTTTAAACACTCTGATGCTTAGGAAGATCTCATGTGCTTTTGAAAGTGCAAGCACAGTAAGGAAAAAGAAATTCCAGCTCTGTTTTCCAGTCTGAGTACATTCTAGCATGCCCAGCCCGGGAGTCCAGTGAAGCAGCAGTTTATAAACTTTGAAACAATGGGCGCTGACTTTTGCAGGTGCCTCCTTAAATCTGATATCTGCAGCAGGTGCTGTGCCTTAAATACCTGCATAAATATACAAGATGGAGAGTTTTAGAGCTATCATCTCTTCTACAGCTGGAATACCTCATGCTTTAAAACATTTTTCTTTTGCTTTGAATCATACTATTATTATTACAGAAAACTATTTATTATTATAGAAAACTAAGTCCTTACCAGCTCTAAACTGACCATCTTTCTAGTTTATGCTTCCTTACAATGAAATTTGATACCACTCTGAGTGGACATCCCCCCACAGTATGTATCTACCACACAGCACACTAGCTCTGGCAGGAATCTATTGGAATTTGTTTCTCTATCCAGCTTCTCTGGGAGCAGTGGGAGAGCTCACCCCTTGAACAGGATGCTCCCTGCACAGAGCTGCTGCCCTGGGCACAAATCCCAACTCACTGACTCCCACAGCACTGGCTACTGACAAAATGGCACTGCAGGACTCAAATACAACTCTTCATAGGCTTATCAGCATTTGCAGCAGAATCTGTGTGGCAAGCACATAGTAAAATCACAGACATAAAATTACAGAACACACTGCCATACTGCATCCCAAGGAGCAAACAAACCTCAGACAGACACATTACACCGGCTTGGCCAGAACTACTTTTATTCAAAATTATTCAACATACAAGTGGGAAAAAAAGCAACCTCTAATTCTATAAACCTCTTTTAGCAGGAACCACTTAATCACCTTATCAAACTGCAGGTTTTATGTTCATAAGCTAAAATTCCAGTGCAAAGCCACAGGCCGTAATTCTTAACACAAAACTGCAATAAAAGACAGCTTTAACCACAGTTCCAGTTGTGAATCAGGAAGCAGCTCACTTTGGAAAGCAGCTGCACTGGCTGCAGGCAGCCAGGCTGGGAGAGTGGAAGCCAGAGCCCAGAACATTTCAGAGCTGTGCAATCTCCTTTTGGAGGAGGGCCAAACTGTGTTGGTGCTGTAGTGCTCACACCAGGTGACCAACTGCTCTTCCTCGGTGAGTTCTGCCCAGCAGGAATCTCACCTGGGAGGACATTTCACTGCACCACTGCCTTCATGCATCCCACCATGACACCATGTCCACCTTTTTCATTTATGTTAACAAGGAACTTTTATCCCTCAGTAACACAGATGAGAATGGGGAACCTACACTCACCACACTGAAAAATAAAAATTAATTTCTTCCTGGCCTGTTGTGATTTGAGGGCCTCTGGAAAAACACAGACAACTTTAAACAAACAGTGGTCCAGGTGGCTAGTGAAAGGTTTTCCAGTGACAGCCCTGCAAGAATCAGCAGCAATTGCATGAGCAGTGAAGTCAAGATTCCTTTTGAATGGTCCATGCCTGGCTAGGCAGACCCAGACTGGGCAGCTGGACACCAGAGGGACACAATGCCTCCAATAAACAAGGGCATCTCTTGACCAGCTCTCAGTGGCTGCTGTGGCACAGCCTGGGCTACGATGGCTGCTGTTCCCAGCTGCAGGAACACTGGGACATGCTGAGCTGCTCCAAATGCCAAATGTCACATAATATGAAATATTATGAAGGGACTTGTAAGCTGAACTATGAAATGTGTTCTAATCACAACAGTGCTGTCTGTTGAACAATTGAGCTGAGCCTCCTTCAATAGCTCAACTTACTCATCTAAGAAAGCGTAGCCTGCATTTGAGAGGAATATTTTTATCTTGTGTTTACTACTTCTTATTCAACTGCAACCACAGTGCAGAGCCACACAACTTCCATCACCTGTGAAAGTTTACACAGTGCTACAGAAAAGGCCATTATATTTTGGATATTTTCATGATACAAACGGGCAACAAAGAGGAGGACAAACAAAACAGAAGTTGATTTATACCCTCCTTCATACCAACCTCTTGCACTCATCTATGTAGAGTTCTGTTTCCACCTGCCAGAACCCAGAGCTAGATCAAGCAGCTGGCTACTTAAACCCACACTGAATACCATATTTTCCAAAATGGATGTCATACTGTAGTGACCCAATATTTAAATTCTCTACCAGAATCTATTGCAGAAAAAGCCTGTACTTCTAACTAACTATATTAGAGAAACATTAATATTTTCTGTAAAAATTAAGTTTACTCACGTACACAACTACATTTGCATGCCTTCAGTATCTCAGTATCTTCCAAAACAGAAGACAAAAGATAAAAAATTGGACAGTGTAGAGAGAATCACAGATTACAGGAAGTGAGATGACACAGCTACAATTACTGGCTGATCACACTTACTCTGTATTCAACAGCAGCAGACCATTAAAGCCCTTAATAGTTTTATGCATGCATTGTTCACTAGTCTGGTACAACAGTTTAGTGCTGCTCTAGCAGATGAGAGATCAAAATTTTAGCATTTTGTAGAAAGCTCAGTGCTGGCAGTGGCAGGAGGGAAGAATGGCACTGGAGGCATTCCCGGGCTGCTCTGACACATCCTCTCTGGGAGCTGTGTGCCAAGGCTCAGGCAGCCCCAGCCAGAGCTGGAGCTGAGGCACTGCTCTGCCAGTGCAGCTGGGCACCAGGGCCCAGGCACTGCTCAGCACACAGGCTGACAATCTGAACCAAGAGTGCTACAAAGCTGCCAATACTCCACTGTGTGGCAGAGGCACCCACAGCTCCAGACTGCCTCTTTTGCAAGGGGACTTTCTCCTCTGAAGCTTCACAGTACAAAGGAGAAAGGAAAATTAACTTCTAGCTCATCATATGGATAAAGGAGTACAGAGAATTTTCATTAAGGAAACGAGCTAGTTATTCCACCTGAGACAGGTGTGGCATTAAATTTGTCCTACAGTAAGACCATTAGGAAGTTGTCATCTCAGATTGGACTCACCAAAACTAAAAACGCTGATAAACAGCAGAAACTCTAAACCTCAAAGTTCTGGGATTAAATAGGCAAGAGTGACCTATGCAGTTGAGCACAACACTAAGAGAGTTGGAAGAAAATCCCAATTCTTCCAGCCATTCACAGAATGATGACCAAGATTTTTGTTTCACTCATGCCAAACTTGGGAGTCAATTCAACTCCAAGTGCTGCCTTCAGTTCAGGACTGCCACACATTTATCACCTAACTGATCACTGTTTGCATGCAAATCAGAATTTCAAAGTGAGACTGTGAAAAGTTTGTGCCCAATTACTGGAAGTGCATTTAGTAAGTCTCTCTTCAGATATCTCCATGAAGTGACATGCCTACACAGTACTGAACCTACAGCACTACATAGATGAACTGGAAAGAAATCTCCAAGACTTAATATCAACAGTTACCATTCAAAAATATGTTGTAACCTGCCATAAAAAAATAGATAGAATGCATTCTTCCTTCCATTTCCATCTGAAAAACGTGGTTTGCTCCCTGCTCCCAAACTCTATAAAAAAAAATCTCTAAAATCATGTAAAAAATCTGTACTTAAATAATAATGAAAGAAAAAAGCAAGGTGCATGTTCTTTATTTATATGACACAGTTCAATACACTTACACCAAAGATTTTGCTGAAGTCCTGAACAAATAACACTTCTAGAATCTCTTGGGTAGGGAATGCCAAGAGATGTATTATCACCCATCTGAAAGCATATCCAATCATTCTTACTCTGTCATCGACTTACTAAAGAAAAGGTGAAAAGCTGCCCATCTCTAAGTGTCACAAACAGCTAGACCAACGAACAAACGAAAAAACCAGCCATTGCTGCAAGTGCTTCTGTCCTAGCAAAGACATTAAAATCAGCCTACTCCAGTTACTTTTGAAAACTGCATTGAAGAGTGGCTTTTCCTGCAAGATCGTTTCTCTGCCCAACCACTGAAAACTAATGTGCTAAGCATGAAATTCACAATTCCAAATGATCCCATTTAATCTTGTCATTCAGCAGCAGTTCATTCTAAATCCAGCAGCACACAGCTTGAATACAGAAAATAGCAGCTATTCCATGAACCTACAAGGAGCAGTTGGCAATTAGCTGCCCCACATTCCATCCCCCCAAAAGTTACTGCTATCATGCTGCCCCTGCAATTTTTAACAAGTTGTTATTTTAGTATGAAAATACTCAATTTACTTTTAACATGGATAAGAGACTCCCTACAGAACTCAACTAAACTCCTATGCAGGATTCAGAATTCCTCAGGATTCAGAAGTATAGACACATTTTACTTTTATTTAAGACTTGTTTCAGCATTTCCTAAGATGCTTCTACCCATGACAGTATGGAAGTCTTGTAACATTTTAGAAGTGAAAGTCATATTTTAGGGAAAAAAATCCCAACCCTCCTCTAAAACAAATCCATAGAAAACAATCATCTTTCTCCTCCCCCCGCCCCCCCCCCAAAAAAAAGAACCACAACAAACACAAAACACTCAAAATCCATCATCAAATCCACTTTAAGACAAAAATAGATCTTGAGCTTTGTCAGAAAAGCACAAAGCTGTAGTGATCCAAATTTCTTCACAGGTTACACCTGTTCTGCTCACGTTATTTTATAACACCATGAGTGAATCAAAATGTTCCTTTCCTAAAATATGACCAAGGGAGATTGGCCCAGCTGTCTGACACCTGACTCAAGGAGACACTGATCAGAGTTGAGAGGACACACTCCAGTTTGGTAAAATAATTGCTTTAAACTGATTTGAGGTCCTGGAAAGAAATAGAAACTTTATTTAGAAGCAGCTGGTAGGATCCATAGGCTAATAAGCACAACTTTTTATATAATCGTAACTATCATCTCACAACTACGGCAGAAAGCTTGAAATAATGCAATACATTTATCTTAGAACTACTGGAGTAATTTTTAAAGTTTTTAGTAAGCTAAAATCTTGCCCAATTTGAAAAGTAATAATAAAGGCTTTTCTTGATTGTGTTTCCACTGCAATGTTTCTGAAGTACTTGGGCCAGGGTGTGGCAGCTTTATTTTACAAACTCTGACCTGCTGCACCTCACAGCAATTCCTGTACCAAAGGAAACAGCAAACAGTGTAGCAGATTCTGTTCAAGGTTAATAAAGTAAAGAACTTCACTGGAAAATATTCTGTTCTGGGCTTTCTGCCACACAGGAAGGGTGTTGAACATGTCAGTGTCCATAATTACTATCAACAGAAAAAATACCAGAAAGCAGCAGTTCAGCTCTTAATTCTTTCATACTATCACTTCTAAGACTGAAGGACAATTTACATCTTCCACCCCTCATGAACATTTTATGTGTCTGTAAGGCTCCAGTTCTGAAGCTTGTGTAACACTAATGATAAATGACAATTTATTTTTTTTTTCAGCTTTCATCAGGATTTAGTTAGGTAATAGCCACATCTTTAATAGTCTTTTTATAAACGGAAACAGGAAGTGGTTTTAACTTCTTCCTTTTCAAAAGAAAGAAATATTCCATTATAATTTTTTCTCTGGGACTAATAAAAAGATGCAAGCATTGCTCAGGCAGGCCAAGGAACAGGAACAAAAGGCTTGAGTGCACACCCGTGTGTGGAACTGCTCCCAGGGCACCTGGCACAGCTGCAGGGGCAGCACAGAGCTGAGAGCTGGGAGCTGAGAGCACAGAGCTGAGAGCAGGGAGCTGAGAGCAGGGAGATGAGAGCAGGGAGCTGTGAGCTGAGAGCAGGGAGCTGAGAGCAGGGAGATGAGAGCTGGGAGCTGAGAGCAGGGAGCTGAGAGCACAGAGCTGAGAGCAGGGAGCTGAGAGCACAGAGCTGAGAGCAGGGAGCGGAGAGCAGGGAGATGAGAGCACAGAGCTGAGAGCAGGGAGATGAGAGCTGGGAGATGAGAGCTGG
>JAOTIY010000301.1:37325519-37341690 GCA_027123655.1 Muscicapa comitata | reverse complement strand
GCTGAGAGCTGGGAGCTGAGAGCAGGGAGATGAGAGCAGGGAGCTGAGAGCTGGGAGCTGAGAGCAGGGAGATGAGAGCAGGGAGCTGAGAGCTCAGAGCAGGGAGCTGAGAGCACGGAGCTGAGAGCTCAGAGCAGGGAGCTGAGAGCACGGAGCTGAGAGCACAGAGCTGAGAGCAGGGAGATGAGAGCACAGAGCTGAGAGCTCAGAGCTGAGAGCTGTGGGCACGGAGCTGTGCTGGGCTGGGACAGCCCTGCCTGGAGACCCCAGCTCTGTCACTGGCATTGCTCACTCTTTGTGCAAAATGGACCTGCTGACAGCCACCACCCACCTACTTCAGGCAAACAAGTCCTGATGGCCATCTGTGAGAAATGGCCCAATGGCCATTGTGCTACCTTGGCACAAGGCAAACTGCTGCTGCGTGAGAGGGGACTGGAGGTATCTGCAGGTCTTGGCTGATTTCTCACACTGCAAACACCACTGGCAGTGATACCTTGCACACTGTAAATGTGAATATGAATTTTAACAGTGCTAAGGAATTCTTAGGGTTCCTACTGTCAACTTAAATTAGTTTTGAAACTATTAATTTAGGTGCAAAAATTAAGACTCAAATTTCATCATCCTGCAGAGAATTTTTGTTTAACAGTAAGGTATTATGGATATGAAAACTTGATATCAAGAAGATATAACCTAATTCTCACCTTTAAAAAAATATTAATATGGGACAACTTGTAAGAACTAATATATTAAGTGTTTGCATTCAGAGCTACTATCTTGACTCAAGCTGTGATTCATCTTAAAGGAAGTTGTAAAACAGAGACAGCAAAGTAGATTTATTCTGAGGTTCAGATGTTACAGTTTGTGTGTTAAGTCAATAAAGATGATCATTATTTCTCAGTATGACACAATGAAAACCAAAGTTTCCCTTCTCTCTCTGTGTTCTTTAAATTTAAAAAGAAAAAACCAACAAAAACTTTAACTAGAGTGTTTCCTTGTAGAACTGCAATTTTTCCCACTTGAATGATCTTTAGAAATTAAGGCTGAATTTGATTGCAAATGCAATTTTATTTTTCCTATAGAAATTATTGCTTTAGATACACACCCATACATGTGCTGCAGATTTAAAATGTGTTAGTACCTTTGTATTGATAATTGAAACTGAACTCAGAGTTTAAAGCCCATTTCTTAATAAAGTAAAATGAACCATACCCAATCTGTATGTGCAGGGTTTTGTAGCACTGAACACTTTGCTTTGTAGGACTTACAAGGACTGGTTCCAATGCTGCATCAATTCTACACTAGCTTTTCTTCTTTCTCTGCCACTAAACCTGCATTTCCAGTCTGACTTCCAACAGCAGTGCAGACATTCCAAGGGATACAGAACACCAGAATGATGCTTCTGTTGAATGCAGGTGACTGAATCCCTTTTATTCAGATGCTAAAACAGACACAGAAACAGGCGATAGTGGCACTGGGTCACAGCTACAGAAACAAACAGTGATAACAAACAAAGCACTGAGAGACAGGGTAACAGCACACACACTCTGAACTGGGTATTGCTGAACACGAGGCAGGTACCTGTTCCTTCACAGAGGCTAAAATGGTCGTGGCAGTGGTCTCTGGCTCCATGCCTGTGGAAGCCTCCTGCGCTGTCTGCAGCCCCTCCTCCACCATTGGGCTCTGCTCAGGGGCTGGCATTTTGCCTGCAACAACAAGATTTTAAGATAGTTTACATTTTCAGCCAGTGATGTTTAAAACCCAAGTCTTCAGGATCATATTTTTTTTCCTAGAAGCTTTCCAAACATAACTAAATTAGCAGAGAACTTTGCACTACTCAATCTGTGTTGTGTGAGTGCGTTTCACCTTCACAAATGGAGATCAGAATCACCTACACAACTCGAGGGCTGGGCAGGAGCAAGCAGGCTGCATGATGCTTCAACACCATTTTTAAAAACACTGTTTTGTGTGGTTAATAAAACTCACGATCCATGAAAAATACTAGTGTTAACTATTAAGAACACCCAGGATCAGTACAAGTTTACCACGTACAGTTTTCAGCACAAAAGAATGACACGTAGCAGCAGAATGCTCTGCTGTCAGGAACAAACTGTGGAAGAGACTAATTATGGTAATAAAAGCTTAATGGGAGCAATGCTTCGAATGCTCTTTTTGCAAAAGAGGAAATTAAAATGCTAAAGTTAAAGCAATTACCCTGGGCTATGGATAGTGTGGAAAGGACTGACAGGATTAGCGTCCAATAATCCCAAGGTGTGCTATTGCAGAGGCAGCACACTAACAATTCCAACCCATGGAAAAAAGCAATTAATTTCTTCAATTATCAAAGTCACTGTTAACGAATATTAGAAAGATAGTTACAAAGTGTGCTTAACGCTTTGAAAACAGCAAGTAAGTGGCATTCACTAAGCTTCTACACAGATACCACGCTTTAATTTCCTTCAGAAAATAAAGCTTGTGAGGTCTAATGTTAGAAGTAGTCCATATTTCATTTTAGATTTTCATAACAAACTCACCCAATATTCCTAGGGCAGACAAACAGGAACAGATCCCTTCCCCATTCCATTCATTACTCAAAGGGTGAGGAGATGCTCAGGCTGCAAATGGGCTCCAAGGGCAGAGACCCCTCAGTCTGGAGCTGTGTTAGCCATGAGCACAGGGCAATGAATGAGCACAGGGCAATGCACAGGGGCAGTTTCCATTGGTTTCAGCTGGTTTCATTGCTTTTCACTGGTTTCATACAAAGGCTGCCACACCAAGCCTGTCACAAGCTGCACGTCAGGCAGGGGAACCCCTAAAGCTTCAAGGACCATTTCTACAGAGCCTATTAAATGCAATTAAGCTAGCAGAATGAAAAACTACCTCTAATAGTTGTATAATAGGATTCTGAAAAGTCAAATGCAACTTTATACTTTTAGAAAATGAAAATGGTTTCTTCAAAGTTTTACTTCTGAAAACCAACTCTTTAATCAAGTAGTAAGAACCCAAGGCACAGAATACATGCCACAATTCCATGTGTCATATCTGATTTTTTATATCACTTACCATAGTTCTTTTATGACTATAACGCAGTGTTTCAGGTTTCTAAATGACCTGATAAATTTGCAAGCATATCAAGTAATAAAACTACCCAATCAAGCCTTTCCTTCATTTAGAAACATCTGCTAAGCAATCTAAAGCACAAGTCTCAAAAACACAAGTTACACATGCTTCTCTTAGAAGGGGGCTGCTTGTTGGTCCATGTATCCCACCGTGCCCCACCTGCACAGAACAGGGCAGAGCCTGCTGTAGTTTGGGATTTCCAGGAGAGAAGTACAAAATACAGCAGTGAAACAACCTCAGTTTGTCTCTTCTGTAGTTTTCTCTCTCTTCTCACCCCAACACTGTGAGTAACTTCTCAACCCATCTGTAGTAGATTTCTGTAACAAACCAGAGCAGAAAACATCCCGCTGAGCTGGCTGGAAGGTGTGCTAATTCATTGGAACAGAAAATACACCCAGTATTGAGTATCTAATAAAAACATCCAGATAAAAACCAATCAAACTAATTATTAGTGAAGGTGTCAGTGTTAAATGTACATCTATCTCAGTGTTAAGAGATGTAATCACAGACCTACACCCTTTCACATAGGCAGTTGTTTCAACTGATGTTCCTTCAATTAACACATTTCTTGGCAAAGTTACTTATTTTCTAATCTTGATTTCAACATTAAATAACTGTTGGCTCTGATCCTACAAACACTTAGGTACACACTTGAGCTAATAAACGAGTCTGCTCATCCCCCCAGCCAGGGAGCAGGAGCAGCTCTGCAGGGCCCAGTCCCCCCAGCACAGCTCTGCCTAGGGATGCTGCTCAGGAACTCACAAAGTCAAGGCAGGTTCTCATCTTCACCTTATAGGAGCAGGAAATAGCACAAGCAGATTTGGTGAGAGCCTTAAAATCCGGTATGAGCAAGAAGTTGAGAGGAGTTAATACAAAACCCTCTTTCTCCCTTACACAACACTGGGATTTATCCACCCAAAACACTCCCTGGACTTGTGCTACTACTCATTTGGGGATGGATAATTGATTCATTATTGGAAAACCAGCAACCTGATTACATACCTCAAAAAAATTAGGTTCCTAGTTATTTTGCCTGTCTCTGGTGTCATGGCTGAGCAGTCAGACACCACCCAAAACACAAGGCTGCTCCCACATCTTCCCCAGCCTGTCCAGACCCTCATTCCCCCACAGCTCCATGCTAGAGTTTCCCAGGTCCTGCCCTGGGCCAAAAGCAGAGACAACCCAGCTCCAGGCTGGCATGTCCAGATCAAGTGTGCAAGAAGACAAAGCTGTTCAGTTTGAAATACCCAAAACCAATCTTGAGAACAGTGGTTTTCCCAGCCTTTCTGCTTCAGAGACTCACTCGAATGGCTTCATGAAACCACAAAGTAAATCACAGCAGAGCAAACCAAGCCACCATAAAGACTCAGTTTTCCATGCAGGGAGGGTTTGGCAGGGAGCACCACATTGGGCAATTGTGGGATTTGCTTAAGCAAACCTCACCTGAACAGCTCTGTAACTGCCCCTTCAGAGGACTCCACTGTGCCCCCTGCTCTGCCCATGTGGCTCACTCAAGCAGCAGCTCCTGGAGCCCCCCAGCCCTCCTCCTTCCCCAGCCCTGCCCCGGGCTGGACAGACACCCAATCACTGACACAAGGAAGCAAGAACATACTACTGAGAAGCAGAGAAGAAATATGAGAAATCCTAAACCAAGTGTACTAAACCATGCTTTAAGTTTTCGTTGTCATTAGTCTCTACTCCCCACTTTTCAGCGCTCCTCCTGTTATTTTCTTTGACATATCCAGACAGCTTTGCCAGTACTGAATAATCCCACTTCTTTTAGCACAGGCTCAAGAAAAAGCCAGACCTTGTGAGGATTGATGCCAGACAGAAGTGGTGCTTTTTTACAACCTCCTAATCCCTTCCCTTCCATTCCTTCTGCCTTCCTTACACTGGTTATTCTTCCAAATTTGCTCTTTACCTACGTTCCCTGTTTCTCCCACTGCTGACCTGCAGCCAGAACAGTCACCAGCACACTTCATGCTGAAGAGGTGATACAGTTCTTACCACCTCTGCCAGCTAGGACATGATGGACTGGATTTATTTCATGAGGGCAACATGAGAAAAACATGTGGCCAACCTCTCATCACTGAAAATCCTCATATTTATCTAGCTACAAGGGTAACTCAAGCAACAATAGTAAATTACCAATGATATTAGACAAATACTCATTAGTACAGAGCTCCTATAAGCTAAAATCAACCTGCTGGGACACTAACATTATTTGCTACACAATGAAGTTATTCTTGTGTATCTACACTTGGAGCAACGAGGCACATCTCAGCTCTTGGTCAAAGACTCTGCTCTTCTCATCCTTTACAGTGCACCAAAAGCCAAAACCCAAACAAGACATTCCCAGTTCTTACAGGAAGATGTGATTACAGTTGCTCTGTTTTCGAGCTCCTTCCCAGAGCTGTCAGAACAGTCCCAGGCAGGAGCAGTTGCCATTGGTTCCCCCTGCAGAGTGCTGCTCACCTAAAGCCAGGCAGGGACTCACACGCTCGAGCCTCCTGCAGCCCAGTGCCTGAAGCACTCTGGGCTCTGTCTGGAGCCTGCAGAACGTGTCTGCATGGAGAGGCAGCAGATGACAACTTACCCACTTGCAAAGATGATGCAAGCAACTAAAAATGGGTTCTGTGAAAGATGGCTCCAGCGTTTACATGAAAGCAGGGTTTGAGGTTTCCAGATGCAGCACAGAAGACACTCCAAACATCACACGACAGGCTACCCTCTGTCTTTGAGGGCATTAGCAGTGTACAAGTTCATGTGGACTTAAAGATGAAACCAGGAAAATAAACATGTTATCTGATGAAAACATGGAAGAAACTGACTTCAGAAATGACAAGATAAAAACCACCTGCACAGTTGTGCAGACTGAGTCCCATAGTCAAAGAGGAAACCTACACACACCTGACCCGCTGCCTGAGGAATGTGTTTAACTGACTTACCACTACACGTAGCCTCTTCCTAAGCCCTTTTTCTTTACAAGATGTATTTTTTCCTCTTTGTTTTTTACTTAAAAAATGCAGGCTCAAAAAGCATTTGGTACTACGTCCTGATTAAAATCTTAGAATGTACATTACCCTACCTTTTGATAAACATATTTTTGTTACAGTTCCTAGGAAAAGACAGTCTTTTTTTTTTTTTGGCTGATGGCTACATACTTCAACTCCACCCCAGTGAGCAGGCAAGATCATACATCCACAAATATCCAGTTGTAACATGCTCACGAGACTAATATCTTTTATATCTTTTACAGCTTTCAAACGAACCATTCACCAGAAGGTATCAGACACGTACAGCAAGACAACCATTTTGAATAAAGACATATTTATAACCACGTCCTTCAAGGCCTGAGGCACTGTCTGTAGCTCACCTGAAAAGAAGCCTCTGTCATCTGAAGGATGTCTGGAGAGCATTTACACTTTGCAAACGTATGAAGTACAAGAAGCTAAATGGCAATAAATAGAGTTTGCAGCAGTTTAATTTAACAAGGCTCCATGGCTTATAAGAAACAAGAGACCCCAAATCTGAGCGTTCCCTTTGGGCCATCCCACGTGTGTGCTGCTCTGTTCTGAGGTCTCCAAATGCACTGAGCAGAGCCTCAGCACAGCACGGTGCTCAAAGGCAGCTCTGACTAGCAAACAGCAGGCTGCTCTCAAGGGATGAAGCTCAGCCTCTTCTGTTGCAGGCTGAGGGGGAGGAGAGACATGCAGCATCACAGAAGGATTTTAGGTTTTCCAAACAGACTGTCAGGTGACAAGGACATTCATCAACTACTCATTCAACCATGCACAGAAGGATAAATTCCCAGTCTGGTGCTGGAATAGATGCAATTAAGGCAGGTATGACGTCCTTCCGAATGAATGTCACAGAACATAACCTGCACACTGACAGCTGGGAACCTGCAGCTCAGGTGTGCTGTGCTGGCAGCACTGCTGCCCTGCACCCAGCTCCAACCCACACTGCCCCATCTCCCACCTGAAAACCACAAACAGGCACATGGCAATGAAAATGAGAATGGCTGCTGAGTACAGATTTGGCCACCACCAACCACAACAATGGCTGCAGCTGCTGTTCCATTTCTACTTGTATTTTCTCCTAGCAAAATTATTGCTGAAGTGTGACTATGTTATTGCTAGAGAGAATGCTCACTACCAGACATGCCTCAGCTGGAAGTATCAGCAACCCAAATCTATGTCATATGCCTTTATAGAAGTATGCTTCCCAATTTTGTCATGTAGCATATTTGAAAAAAATGTATTATATAAAAAATGTTCTCAATGATAAAAATTGTCAGCTACAACCCCTCAACAAAAGACAGCTGGAGAGTTACAGAGTTCCACAGCTCCTCCTGTTTGGATAATGCAGTTTTTGAGTGATGTGGAGTCACAGGTATCCTGAGATGGTCTGGAGCCAGACACTACCAAACCTGGCCAAATGACTACTACAGAAATGACAAATTCTTGCACAGACTGAGGAATACCACAGTTTTCCAATAAACATGGTTTTGGTTTAGAAAAAGATGTTACTAAAATAAAATGTTATCAATTACTAAACTGCAGTTTACTCTTCCTTTTGCCCTGAAATAGAACTGCACAGCAAAACTCTGCTGCCAAGAACACTTCTACCTGCAAACTTTTACATTTATGCAAATGAAGCTCTCTCCTCTTCTGTTCTCCAAGCTAGAAGCTAAAAAGCCCCCAAACTTGAATGTAGAAGCAAAATATAAGAATTATACAACAAGCATTTGGGTTTGAGGCCACAACTACCAATACTTCCATCAGCTCTCCAACATCCCAAAGATTACTATTATTTTTCCAAGGTGTATTTGATTTTGTTCACCCTTCACAATTGAAAGTACTGGTAGTAAGATTACACATAACTCTATAGAGAATTTAGCATTTCTACTAATGCTTTATGAGGAGATGAAGAGCTGTGAACACCAAAATTTACGTGATATCACATTTAGAGGAGATCAAGGACAACTGAGTAATTTGATGGAAACCACAAAGGAAGATGAACGAGCAAGTGTTGATAAACACAAAATCACATGAACTGTTCCCATCCAAATGACCCATATGCCTTCCTGGAGCAGGGGTAGGTGACAGAAACACAGCCACAAAATCAGGCAGACTCAGGTTAGAGGGTCTAGCTAGGCAGGGAAACCTTTTGCAGAAGTGCCACAGGGGAAAAAAGTCAGGTCAATGGTACATTAAATAATGTCAATAATTGTAACCACACTCCAAAACAGACATTCACAGTGCAAAATGCAGGCAATGCAGCATACAGCAACAAAGAAATTCAGAGACAGAAAACTATACATTGAAGGAATGAAGATTAAGGGTGGAAATGGTCAAGAAGCAAAACAAATACTGAATGAAGGCATATGGTTCTTTGCTGATGCTCAGTTAAAACAAGGAGAAACTTTAAGAACAGCATTCAGAGTCTTCCTGCTGTGTGGCAGAACTGCATCTTTATGAAGCACTACAAGATCCTAAGATGTGATTTTCTTCTCATAGTGAAAAAGATTTCTTCCTGTAAAATCTGCTAAAGGCTTGCAATTTTGTCATGAGATGGCAACATTTTGCATCAAAGTTTACCAGTTGGAGATGCAATTTAGATAGCCTTCCTGCCTTGGTTCCTGAAACACTGAAAGGATGACTCAAACGTGTTTTAAAAGCTAACTTCAAAAGAATCTCAAATAGTTGTCACAACACCACCAACCTTATTTCTACCTTTTAATTCCCTGCCCCTTATTCTAGTCACATGCTAATTCCTGAGCAGGGCAATTAAGCACACCAAACTAGACTAGAACTTCAAGCATTAGGAAAGAGTGTGGGCCTGTTTTATCAAATCTGCCTAATTCTGTTCTATAAGAGCACTAGAGAAACACATTTTGTGTGAAGTCTTGATGCTGCCAGTGGCTTTGTAAGCTGCAGCCAAGAAAGGCCAGGTGAGAGAGCTGGGGAGAGGAGAGGTGAGCAGGGCACCTGGTGGGGCAGCTGAAGCCAAAAAGCAGCAGCCCCTGGCAGGGCAGGTGGGCTCTGCCCAGCTGTGCCAGCTGTGCCCAGGCTCTCTGCACAGCACAGCAGCCCCTGGCAGGGCAGGTGGGCTCTGCCCAGCTGTGCCAGCTGTGCCCAGGCTCAGGGCACAGCACAGGCACTCAGAGCCATTCCCAGGGCACGGCAGGGCAGGGGACACACAGAGCATGGAGTGCTGGGCCAGCACAGAGGGCAGGAGCTATGGGGGATCCAGCTTCAAACAGCAAGCTCCAAAGAGCTGACCCCAACACACCAGACACTCAGGTTTGCTCATGCACCCCAATACCCAATTTTGCATCAGCTCCCACCCAAGCTCTGCCTCACCACACTCCAGGTGATGCAGGCGGCACAGAACCAAGTCCTGCATTAAAAAAGACACAGCAAAACAACAGCTCTGAGGAGAACACACAGCTGAGATGCCTCTAATCCAAGCACCTTCCTGTGGCAAAGAAAAGAGAAGGAAAACAAACAAACAAAAAAAGATCTCTCACTGATCCCTCCTGCTTCTTTCCCACTTCACACTGCACTGAAAATGCACCATCTTCCCAGACTGCTTCACTGAAGTTTTCACCCATTTTCAAGCTGGATCAATTGAAAAGTCAGAAGAAAGCAGCCAAAGCAATGCAAATTTTATGCAGAAGTTGCCTGTGCTGGGATATAAAGCAGAGACTTTTGGGAAAAGCAGTAACAGCCAAAATCCTGAAGTCACTGCAGGAAAGACAAAACAATAATCAAGGATAATATTTAAGAGCTACAGCTATCTTCTTGCTAGTATCAGACAATATAAATGACATTAATTATTTAAGTGTTGCTATCTTCTCTAAATGGAATACTGGGATTCCTTTCTGCCCTTCCAAATTCAAACAAACATGACTTTTTAGATCATTTCACAACTACACATAATAGCAAAAATTAAATGTTCACACTTAGGATTTAGATATGCCTGATAATTAATACAGATAAATTTAAATATGCAACTCTACCAACAGTGAAGATACAAACTCAACCAATTATTTTCACTGTGCTGTAACACAGATCTCGGAATGAAGTGTTTAAAAGGCAGTGATCAGAAGCAAAGCCTCTCAGTAATGAGGAGGGAGTTGGAAAACTATGCAATTTAAATCTTAAAAAAGTACAACAATTAATTAGTGTTTTAGGGGATTTCCACTTTCAAACCTGAGAAAGCCTGCTCCTGCTTGCTCTCTGCAAGTCCAGGAGAACATCAATACACCAACTCAGGAAATACACTCCTGGATGACACCAGCAGAAAAGAATGCACTTCCACCACTTGCAGGATTGCTCTTTATTGCTCTTTTATGTAATGCTTAAGGGGTAATTGGAGTTAGAGGCATATCTTTCCATTTTTAGAACGCCTCACTCCAGCTGCATAGGAATATGCCCCATTTCAGCTGGCTGCTGTGGGGCTGGCTGTCCTCTCTGGGCTCTGAAGGGCAGCACAGGAGGCAGCAGAGCCCTAGGCTGGAATCAGCCCAGCGGAGCCCCGGGCAGGACCCGGGCCCGGCAGAGCCCTGTACAGGACCCGGGGCCGGCGGAGCCCCGGGCAGGACTCAGCACCCAGCCCATGGGGAAGGGAGGGATCACAGCACCACTGCTGTGCTGCAGAGCCTGGAAGGGCTTGGCACACAAACCATGGGTGCCACCTGAAATGAACCATGTCAGTCAGGGGCTCCAGGGCAGCTGCTAGTTATCTTCCCAGTATCAGAGAGAAATCACAGATGGGAACAGAATGCATATCACCTCATTGCATCTGCCTGCCTATTTTGAGAGACTACTTCAAATCCAAAACTTTAAATTGAGCTTTTCAGCAATAGCACAGGAGTTCCACAGAGGTTCAAACTGTTGGGTTTTTTTCCTTTAACTCAATACAGGACATTCTCTATTACTTCAGTTCTCGTACAACCTGAGAGGTAAAGCTGCAAATACCAGAGCAAATGTGAACATGCCCAGCAAGGAGGGGCAAAAGTAAGCTCAAAAGTCTACCTTACATATACTGTGTTTAAAAGAAGTGTGTTACACCACAGTTCTTTTGTCAAACTAAAGCCCAATAAAAACTTCATGAAAAATGTCACATATACGTATCTATAGCCTGTACATAATTATTTCTTCAAATAAGTTTTCCAGAGAAGTTGCTTCTTTAAAATGGCAAATACATTTCGTAAGTTGTTTCTCTACAGTAATGTTGCTAGTTAATTCCAAATAAAAAATTCACTATCTTCACAACAGACTTCTGTCATATTTGCAATTTATTAGTCACAATCTTAATCCATCAGCGAATTGTAAGACCCACTGACCAAAGCAAAATTCAAAGGATAGGAACAGTCATGTGATAGGAGATGTGATAGGAGTTCCCTCTCTGGAGGCTGCTCAGTTTAGTGACTGCAGCTCCCTCATGGAGGTTACAGCATAACCATGAGCACTGCTCAGCCAGTCTCCAGCAGCAGAGAGAGAGCTGCTAGCAGTGCCCACTCACACTTCAGGGTGTGAGCTCTATTAGAAACAGATTTCACCTGGTGCTGTGAGACATCAATGCAGACATGAATAACCAGCACGCTGGTGGGGCACAGCTATTCATTTAATGGATATGGTGACAAAAAAGCAGTTAAATAAGAAAGATTACTCAGCAAACTCAAAGCCTAAGACAGAACAGAAAAAAATCAGTTGCCAAAATTGCCATGGAGCACATCATTATGGACTGATTCATTTCTAAATGGAAAGATAATTTAAGTTGGCAGAACTGTAACTTCAGTGGTGAATTTGAGTAGAACCAGTGTTACGAAATAGAAAACAGTGTGGTGACATGAACCAGCTGAACCCAGCAGAGCTGGTGCTCCTGCTCCCAAATAAATCCATAGCTATCCAAAGCAGTGCAAGGCATGACACACAGAGGCATGCAACTAAGTTAATAGAGGATTCCTTATCTGAGAAGCATACCTACTTTTAAAAGAGATACAGATGCAAAAGAAGGTTGATGTTCCCTTCCTAGCCTAAGGGGAGAGGAGAAATCTCCCTGTCTGCTGCTGTTTCCCAAGCCAAGTAACAACGGATTATGAGAAAGCTCGAGACAAGCAAGGCAAGCAGGGCCTGCTAAAGCAGCACAGAATGGAAGGATGACAGGAACATCTGTGCAGAGAAAGCACAGCCAGGTAAGATCCCAGCAGGCACCTCAGTCAGACCAAGGGAAACACTAACACAGCCTCTTGTCAAATGACTGGGGTTATGTATGCAGCCTGCTTAAGGGGAGGAAGACAAAAGAGCAGAATTAACACAAAACTCCACCTGGAGAGAAGATTCTCCACTAGGAACTCCCTTGTGATTGATCACATTTAACCCCAGCTGAAAAACAGGGCCCCAGATCTTCCAGATTTGGGGGGTTTTGGAAGGCCAGAAGGGCATGGGGCACTAATCTTGCCAGTGCTCTTTAGCCAAGTCACAGACAGTGAGCAAAGAAAGTTTCTGTGCAGGCAGCAAGGTCATCACCAAGAGGTAGCTGGAGAGAAGAACAGAGCTGCCCCTGTGAGACAGGCACAGCAATGGCACATGCTGCAGTGGAGTGCACAGAAACATTTCCAGCAGAGACTCTGGAGTGTGCTCCCATTAGAATGAAATGGAATTTAACCCAGCACCTGGCACAGGCCTTGTTTCTCACATTTGCAGCTGGTTCTGTTGGTCTGCTTGAATTCAAAGGCTGTCATGAGGATAAAGAAACCAACCCCTCCTTTTTCATCACCAGAAACCTTTCAAAATAGAAACTGAGAAGATACTGTTTTCTATGAATACTTGGGTGTAAAAATAAGGATAAGTAAACATGTGAGAGAATACCTTAATCTTAAATCACCATAAAGAAATTTATCACTGTAACTACAAATTAGGAAACTCCCCAGTGAAATGAACATTTTGGAAAAGTAAAGAAGTGTAGGGAATATTTGAGAACAGAATTACTGGTAGGTATTTTCTCCATGTTTGTAATTGAACTGTAAGGATCCATAAAGATGATTCCTATCATGCTGGTACATCTTATTTTTTTCTTATTTGTACAAATAAAATCATATCTACCTTAAGGGGAGTCAAACTCCTTTAATCAGAGCTAAACCAGCAGAAAGTAGCAGGCTCCTCTGGGATGTGTTTACAAGGCAGTACTGTTTTGATTCACATTCTGCTGGCATCTCTGCAACTGGAAAATGTTAAGGTCAAACCAAGGTGATTTGCCTGCTTTCCTCCTGGGTAAAGCCATTTCAGTTAGGACTCTTTAATAAAATGTACACCTGTGTCTTCATACAGCAGCTCAACTACCCAACAAGCAGAGCTCTTGGTGCATTTAGCACCCACCCCAGCACCCCAGGCACACCTGCACAGCCACACCTTCAGCTTCCTCCTCACCTAAAGAACGAGCTGGCACAGCACAAGTCACTGTCTCCCTCCTCTAGCACTGTGTCAAGACCTCACATCTGGTTAAAGCTCACCTGGGATAAAGAGGGGTCTGATCCTGACTGTGCAGTGTAGGAGCAAGCCAAGGCCACAGCTGCTCTAACCCACCCATGTGAGTATCACACTTGTGCCACAATAAACAATAATTTGGGGGAGATGCTGATTGTCCCTGCCCAGGTCACTCTGCACACACAGGGCACAATTCTCTTTGAGTCTGACACTAAACCCACACAGATCCTGCACTGCAGGAAGTGTGACAGACGTGTTCTTTCATCTAGAAGAAGAAATGATCAGTGTCAGCCAGGTGAGAGGCACAGTCACTGCATCTCCTAACACACACTTCCAGACAAAAAAGGCAAAACAGAAATGAAGCCAGGGATTAGCACCACCTCAGTTTCACAGGCCCACTGCCAGTATCCTGGACAAGATTAATCATATCAAACACTAGCTTTTGTTTCAAGGAGAACTGCATGAAAAACTTCTGCACACCTAAAGCTGAAAGGATGCCATTAGTGCTCATGAATCTGTGAAGTTGTAAGTCTCACAAATTCAACACATCACACCAAACTGACTCACATTCATATTGAAAAGGCCCACTGACAAGAAGTCTGAACTCTGGAGCATCCAAGGCTGTCCATCAGACAGGGCCTTTGAAAGGCACACTAAAATTCCCCAAGAGCACAGAGCAGAGAGCTGCTCACTCCATGCACTATGTGAGACATCAGCCAAGGCACCCACAAGCACTGTATTCCAAAAAACAGCCTATCCTCAGTGACAAGCATTGTCTGCCCACCAGACTGTGCCATTTCAAGAGTGAAAAGGTGCAGATGTCACAAGCACAGGGTAAATCCAGCTATCCACAAACCCTTCAGAACAGCCCCAGGGCAGCAGAGCAGAGATCCCTGTGACAGGGGCTGAGCACTGGGTGTTCTGCACCCCAGGCTCTCTCCCAGCCTCCACAAGGAAATGAGCTGGCTCCACAAACACAGCATCTGCCACTCTGGAATTACTACATTCAGATAAATTATTGGGATGCAATTGTAAAGAGATAAATTCCAACTTACAGTACCTTTTTAAAAGTTGTGTAAAATGGATAAATACTTTGAAGGAACACCAAGTATTAGCTGTTTCCCAGAAGTTTTTTTCTTATATTCTGTAAGGAATCTTTTAAAAACTCTTAAGTACAAGTGATTCTTGAAACCAAAGTCATTGTGGTTATTCATCTGGTGTCTAGAACCAACCAAAACTTGGTTCTGAAATACAGGTCAAGCAAGCTTAACAGTTTTGAATTTCAACAGACTAAACTACTCTATAAAGATTTTCACCTCATACCTTAGTGTAAGAAATAATAAAATCCATTGACACGTGTAAATCCAAAAGACAGTAGTACAATGGGAGGGTTGATAAAATAAATGCTGTAAAAATGTAGAAAGTTAAGAAGTTTGTTTAGACATCACAAGTACACCCCTGCTCTCCTCCTGCCCCAGGCTGTTATAAGTTGCCAGAGCAGAGGCTCTGGGGCTGGTTGTTAATTAGTTCCTGGGCATTAGCAGCATGACACAGCAGAGCTTTCACATGTAGTATTTATGTTTGTACTAGGGAAAAGGACACATCACCCTTGAATTTCTGGACTTACAAGGCATATTTGCTTCCAAGATAAAAATCTCTGTTCTGGCCACAATTCTGTGCAGGATGCAAACCCTTTCAGTCAGCTAGAGGATAGTTTTAAGTCCAGAGATCAGAGGTAAGTGGGCCTCCACGAGATCCTGTGCACAGAGGGAAGCAGCCAAATACAATCCATGCAGCAGCACATCCTGTCTCCCCTTCCTCCTACATGTTTAACTTTGCCCACTGAAGACTTGGAAGTGAGACAGACACGTCAAATATTTGGAAAGAAAACCCTCACAGGCAGGTGGCTGTTTGCCATGCCCACAACAGCAACGAGTTCTTCCAAAGGCTGCTTGTGTCAGGGAACCTGGGGAAGGAAGACGCAGTGCTCAGCCCCAAGAGGAGCAAGAGCAGCTCTGGAAGTGACCTGCTCAGCCAGAGGCTCCTCCCTTTGTGAGACCATTCCATAGGAGCAGAAGGCAGCAGCTGGGCTGTGGAACGAGGCCTTCCTGAGAGCAGCAGGGCTGAAGGAAGGGCTGTCTGAGCATTGCACATGGAACACTCTCCAGAGCTGATCAGCCAGCTCCATGCACAAGGAGAAAGCTCATGTTTGTGCTCCAAAAGACAGAAACTGTCTGCACAGCAGAATCCTCTGTTCCCACCATGCTCAATCACAAAACCGAGTTGGAGAATGATCCATTTAGAAAGACAGGATTTGGTAAACTCTGGGCAAACAGATCCAATCCTCAGTGAAGACCAGAGGATTCCAGCTGTTCCCCCTGCAGCCCCAGCTGTGTCCCTGCAGCAGCTCCAGCTGTGTCCCTGCAGCAGCTCCAGCTGCGATCCTGCAGCAGCTCTAGCTGTGTCCCTGCAGCAGCTCCAGCTGTGATCCTGCAGCAGCTCCAGCTGTGTCCCTGCAGCAGCCCCAGCTGTGTCCCCCTGCAACAGCCCCAGCT
>JAOTIY010000301.1:37252089-37313901 GCA_027123655.1 Muscicapa comitata | reverse complement strand
CCCCGCCCGCGCGCCGCGTCACGCGCCACCCGGCCCGGCGCCGGCTCCCATTGGCCAAGCGCGGCCTGGGGCGGCGTCCCATTGGCTGGTGCCCCGCGTTAAACCCGCCAATGGCAGCGCGACTTGAGGTTGCCATGGTTACCGATGCCGTGTGGGGAGACGGCGCGGACGGGACGAGACGGGACGGGACGGGACGGGCCTGGACGGGACGGGCGGAGCGACCCGACCCGACCCGACCCGACCCGACCCGTGCTAGCTCCTCCGGGAGCGGCCTGGCGGGACCCGCGCTGTGGCCGGGGCGGCTCCGCCGGCCGAGCCCGCTGGGACGGGAGGCTTCTCCGGCGCCACCCGCCCGACCCGTCGCGGTGAGTGTCCGAGTGCGGCGAGGGCGAGCCGTGTGTGGGTGGATGAGCAACCGGTTACAAAATGGCCGGTGCGGGGTGCCCGCGACGGCCGGGCGTGCCCGTACCGCCGTGCCCGCCGCCTCCCGCCCCGCCGGAGCGCCCGGGGAGCAGCCCGGAGCTCCGGGGCTGTTCGAGCTCAGAGCGGGCCCGTCCCCGTTACCCTGTGCCTGGGCTCCGGGCTGGCGCCTGGGGCAGGGCCCGCACTGCCTGCCTGCCCGCCCTGCTCCCGTCCCTCGTGTCGCTCCGGGGAGCCCGTGCCCCGCCGTGCCCCGGTACCGGCCGAACGCACAGCCCGCTCACACGCGACAGACTAAGCCCAGGTGCTTGGGAAAGATGGGAAAACACTTTCTATGGTGTCTTAACATCCCACCGTTTAAAGCTTTCCAGTAGGAGTCGAACTCTCTTGAGGCGTGTGAGGAATCATAGATGTAGGAAAGGAAAGCCAGTATCCCTAAAAGCGCTGGAACACATTGCAATACCAGACTTTGGGTGTGTTAAATGCTTGATCAACTTGTTGCATCCCGTGCCTGTCCTGAGCTCTCCATCTCGGTGCGTCTCGGGTCCTGGCTGGAGCCGCTCCTCTCCTTGCAGACGGTTCCGGTGTATCCCAGCTTTTCCATTCGCTTATTCCTCTGCTCCCACCCTCCCGTCCTGCAGGTACGGTGGCTATCGACGCTCTCCACTTCATTGAATGGCACTGTACATGGCTAAGAGGAGCCCAAACCGAATGGCCACTTGAATCAGCAGCTCTTGCTGTGTCAAGAGGTTGTTTCATTCACCTTCTTCCCCTGTTTGTTGATACAGATGCTGTAGAAAGCCTGCTGTAACATGAAAATGTATCCACACTGTAACTTGTGTCTGGTTTTTATCCAGCTCTGTTTTTCGGTTTAGTGTTCGATGGGGCGGACCACAGGGGATTTTTTTAAGCATAAGGACACACGAACTCGTGATGTGGTTTAATTGGTGCTAATGCTGCAGGTAGAACTATGTCCTTCGTTAGCCCCTGCTTAGGAGGGAACTGCACATTAGCTGAACATGGACAGTCACCTTTAAACTCATACAAATTCTCTGAACTTCCCACTTGGAATGTAGTCAGCTAC
Source organism: Muscicapa comitata (assembly GCA_027123655.1). Taxonomy (NCBI): domain Eukaryota; kingdom Metazoa; phylum Chordata; class Aves; order Passeriformes; family Muscicapidae; genus Muscicapa; species Muscicapa comitata. The sequence continues at coordinate 37,312,397 of JAOTIY010000301.1, read as the reverse complement.
ATAGAAGCCATATAGGCTGTTGGTAAGATATTTAATCCCTGAGGTTTTTGTTGCTATTTGTATAATTATTTATATATTGAATAATGCAGTAGCAACTCCTACATTCTGATGATATCCACATGGAAAATGCTTGGTAGCTGTAAACAGGAGTCCTAAGTCCTCACTGCTCTGAAAAATCTCATGATTCATACCATGTGAACTACATATCAAATATTACCAAACCAGAATGGTGGTCTCTGTTTAGGAAATGGGAAACAAGATCTGAGAAGAATAACAGAAGAAACTGAGTAAAAAAGAGTAACAGGTGTGAAATAAAACAAGTGGGGGAAGGCTCAAATGAGAGTGGAGAGCTGGAGTAAAGGAAAGATAAAATGTGAAATAACTAGATCTAGAATAAAGGGAGGAGAAAGTGCAGGATGTGCAAGAACTGTGACCTTCATTAGTTGCAAGGTTGCTTCTACCAAAGGCGTACCAGATTAATTAAATTAGCTTCAAATCGGTCTCAACTGGTTTTCACCTGTAATTTGGGCATTATTATATATTGTATGTTCACAGATAACAGCTTGTGGGAAATGAGGAAGCTTAGTTGCCCCCCAGTACAAGGAACTATTCCTGGGTGTCACTGTAGAGACTGTGGGTGACGGGCAGGACACGGGAGGTGGCACAATGCCATCCCCAGGCCTTTGGGGTTCTGGGTGGTTCCAGGTGAGGAGGAACAGGCTGCTCCAGGTGCCCTGCATCCCTGCAGACCCATGCATTGCAAGGTGTGGCTGCGCTTTAGAGCTTCCCTTTGGGGTGAGATGGGAAAGGGTAACAAGTACTGTTGGGAAGGAGAAAGGGATCTTGAGTTGGTTTGTTTTGGCACAGAAGTAGGAGGAATTGAAAGTAACATTTTGAGGTCCTGTCAGATTTGGAAATATGTTGAATGACTGTCAGTGAGGAGAAGCTGTTTCATTCTGTCTGGTATTAGTCATACCCTCATAGCTGGTTTATTTGTTTTGGCACCCTGAGCAGCCAATACATTATCTAATTGACTGCTCTGTGTCCAGGACAGAATCCTGTCCAGCAGGGATGACAGAGACTATGGAAACGTACCCCATTTCAATTTTCCAATGCAAAGGGCTGCATGGAGGGTGATTCTTTGATTTGTTCCATTAACTGATAGTGACCTTTGTCAAACATGTTTAAATTCTTGTGTAAGTTTTAGAACCAGCAGCAAACAAGAACAGTTTCTTTTTATTCATCTTCTTCTTCAGGCGACTTTTAAGTAAGATGCTCTGTTTCATTCTCATTTGGAAAGCCATGATTCCACTATGTTTGCAGTTTGTCTCATGATTTCCTTTGGGACTGTACTGGTTTCTCTTGAGCCTTAAATCTGACCCATGAACTGACTGTTCTCATCTTCCAGTGCTTTAGATGACAATGTTGTTAACAGGTATTTGCTGGTTGTTTTGCTGCTGTTGTGCTTCTTCAGCATTTCCAGTCATTAATATGTTTTTTGCTTTGTTTAATCTATTCTGAAATTAATCTATAATCGAGTTTTGTTGTGTATATATATATATATCCCACAGATGTTCACAGCCCTCGCAGAACACTGACATGCTTATCTTTTAATTTTAGTGATAAATAGCAGTCACAAAACTAGCATTGCTTTGTTTCGTAGTGGTATTTTTGTTTTGTTTCTTTTTTTTCCTGCTTTTTGTTTTGTTTTTGTCAGTTTGGTTGGTTTGATTTGGAGGGGGGGCGATCTGGGGAGTGTGGTTTGGTTTCTTCTGGAAGCTATATAATACTGCTTGCTTTAGCTGTAATCTCTTCCAGATACTGAAATTATGAAGGTTTTGGGGGAAAAAACATCTGGAGAAGAGAGTAATGCTCATGGTGGACTAACACAACACCTGAGCAGCTGTTTAGTGCTCACAGGGGGAGTTATTTAGGTGTGTGGGGTTTTTCCTCTCATTAAAACCTACAATATGATTTCAAAAGTTACTGCAAGCCATTGTGTTGATGTCACAGAAAGCACTGAATGTTCTCCTACTTTTAATTGTTTAACTGGGGAGGTAAGGCACCTAACAGGTGTGTTTCTGAGGAAAGTGGTGGGCTGATGTTTTGCTTTTTCGGTGAGGGCTTTTATAGAAATGTTCTGTTTCAGACAGTGCCATTCAAAATTACTGCTCTGCCGTGGATAGATATTACTCTTTCCCAGTGGTAAAACAAAATATTGGGGAAAACTATTGGATACTGACAGGTTGTTCGCACTTTCTGTTTTTCTTGCGTGGCTTTGAAGCATCAAGTAGGAGTATTTGATTGTAGTTGGTGCACAATGCTCAGCCTGTGCTCTGGCTCAGGCCCAGCTGCCATGGGAAGGACAATGAAGCCCTGTAATGAGATCTCCCTCCAGCTTTCCCAGTGCCAGCAACAGGATCCTGCAACCGTGCAGGGAGCTGCATTTCAGAATTGGTCAGCTTCCCCAGAAACCTCCCTGGCATACATGCCCTTATTTTTTCATCTGGATCAGTTTTCCTGAGTGCACTGTTCCTGCCTGTGGTGCCTGCACCAAGGAATGTGCCAGCAGCCAAGCACAGCAGGAGTGGCAGGAGCAGGAAAGGTTTTGTCCTGGATGCCTGTTTCAGCAAAATGGAGGGGGTTTGAGGAACAGCAGCTCACTGACCAGTGGTGTAAGCTCAGTAACCTTTTCTTGGCAAGCCCCAGCAATCCTGCCCCAATATGTTGTTTCAGCTGGAAGCGTGTCCCAGGTGCTGTGTTTGGGGCAGCAGGAGAAGGGACACCCTTAAGTGAGCTGTGCTAATGGTGACATCAGGTTTCATCAGATGTGCACCTGTAAGTCAGGGCTTCTGGAGGATATTGCAGCACCTGGAAATAGGCAGGCAGCTTGGCAATAGCCAAGTGGGTGGTTTGGAGAAAAGATGGCAGGAAACGTTGAGTAGGATGTCCAGTAAAGACGAGATCATCAGCTGTTGGTCTGTTCTGTGGGTATTCAGGTCCTAAGCTTGCAATTGTTGAGTCAACAACCTTAAAAAACCAACCAAAGCCCACAACAACTCCCCCCAAGCCCACAACGAGATAATAAAACCCTCACACCCCAGCTCTGGGCAATGCAGGTACTTACATCTGCTCAAGGACAGGGGCAGATCCCCTAAAATCCTTTGTAGTTTCTGCCAGTTGCTACAGTTTCTGAACAAAATATTACTCATCTTCTTACTAGTTTGTATCTGAGGCTGGGAAAAATGTTGAGAAGTGAACCAAACTGTAATATTTCTTACCAGACCAGGGATACAGAATGTCAGACTGAAATCTAGAGATGCTTTTCAATAAGGAGGCAATAAAGGAAATGTACATGCAGAAAGATTCCTTGATTCGTGTTTACAGACTGTACATTTCCAGTGGCTGTGACTGAGAGGCCCCAGACAAGGATGAGTTGCTTTTTCTAGTAGGATATCAGACAACATTATGCAATAATTTAAAGTGGAGTTATGCCAAATGCTTCCCTGCACATAACTCTGGGAATTTGGCCTAGCAGAACTGGCAAAAGCTGTACAAAATGATACTGATGCTCCTGACAAAAGAAGCTGCAGTGGCTCCTAAATCACATGAATTATCTGTCCCTCTGGCTTGTCTCGCACAGGCTGCAGACAAACGTTCTGCTCTGACTCCCACTACACCACTCAGACAAAAATCATCTGGGCTGCCTTAAAGGACAGTGACACAGAGAGTTGGTGCCAGCACCACCTCACAAGGTCCCTCGGAGTCCTCTCTGCCCTGGGGTGTTTGTCCTGGCTGTGTGTCCCTGCTGCAGTGATGTGGGAGCTTGGGCAGGTGAGATGCAGAATTGCTCTGAAGTTAATCACAAGTGTGCAAATGGCTGCACCTCCACACAGCCACAGCTTCCCGTAGCTTGGGCAGGGAAAAGGATCTTGGCTTAAGGAGAAATTGGGCTTATTCAGACAGAGTCATATGTTCTTGAAGCACTGTTAGTCTGTTCTGCCAACAACACAAACTAAGCCAGCTGACTTCTGCCTGCAGTTCATTAGGAGATGCGTGCAGAAATTGGTCTGTCAGCAGAGCTGTGAGGGAGAGGCCTCCAGCAGTGGGGCAGGGAACCCTTCCATACAGATTGGGGTTGTTAAGTAAAAAACATCAGCAACAAAGCTAGCATGAAAATGGGGTAGGAGGAAATGTTTCCATTTCTGCTATACAGAAGGCAACAGTGAAGACAGAGGTGTGTGCAAAAGGTGACAAGTTAACATTACCTTTTTAATTCCATAAATTAAAATCCTGTTTCCCTTCCTGCTTTGACAAAATCTGAGATCTAGCTAGACACAGAAAATAAAGCTATCATGACTCTCAAACTGTGTATTTCCAATTGTGCATTTTGCAGCAATGGAAAGCACTGGTTGGTTTATCTGAGGGCTGTGATTTAACAACTGGAATCCAGATGGGTTGCACAGATTTCTTGAAGTTCAGTCTTCAGTTGGTTTTTGTTGTTCTTTTTTTTTCTGTTAAAGTGACTCAATGACTTTGACCTGCTCTGAGCTTCTTTAACTGTCTTCCATTGAATTTCTGCTACTACTTAGTATTGACTATTTCAGTATCTGATGGTTCAGTGCGTGTGATGCTCTTGCAGAACTCACTGTTCTGCTGCAACTCCTTTTGAGGTCTAGCTCCTTAACTATCCCAGCCTGTAAAATTGCATCCTGAGTCCAGTGCCCAGTGGTGTTTGGCATATGTGGAATTTGTCTCTGAAATTCCTGTGGTACGTGCAAATCCTGCCTCTGGATAAGTGTAAAGCCCAGGTACTTTGTTGGATTGCAGGTAATGTTGATTCTCTAGTTTTGTGTTACAGCATCTTTGCCTCTGCTGTGCTAAGTGAATTCTGTAGATTTAAGTGTTTTTTCTGAGAGATGCAGAGCAGCAGAGGGGTGAGGGCTCACTGCACCATTCCAAACAAGCCTTTGCACACAGCCTGGCCAATAGCAGGTGTGCTATACAGGCCAGGCAGCCACAGGTCAATTTAACTAAGCATTTATTATTTCTTAACTAATGGAGAAAATGCTAGAGTCCTATAGTGGAAAACTCGGCCTCACATCTTCCAATTATTCTTTCATATATTCAAGCATATTGTTTCATTTTCTGGCTTTTGTTGTACACGGAGGTAATAAATAGAAATCTAGATAGAACAGTATTAGAAACAACATATGACAAAATTCTGCAAATCTCTTGTGTTACAGAAGTTTGTAAATGATGCCTCAGAATGTCTGCCTTTAGCTCAGCAAAGCTGGACTTTGACTGGGTTTGTCCAGCCAGAGAAGCTGTGGCTGTCCCATCCCTGGCAGTGTCCCAGGCCAGGCTGGACGGGCTTGGAGCACCCTGGGACAGTGGAAGGTGTCCCTGCCATGGCATGGGGTGAAGCTGGATGAGCTTGAAGATCCAACCCCAAAGCTCTATGATGAACTACTCAAAGCATTCAGAACATTTTCTCATCTCATCCTCTTTCATTTACGCCTTGCAATCACCAGGTGTGCTGACTGCAGTAGGCCAGCTGTGTTTGAAAAGGGATTGTGCACGTTTTGTTTGAAACAAAACAGCATAAAATGCCACCTGACTCACTTGATCCAAGGTGGCTTCATTTTCTACCCTTTTTATGTCAACTTACCAACTTCTAAAACATTTACTTCCTTTTCTTAATCTGCTTGTTTCAGTGTTTTTTCTAAGTGTTCCTGAAGTTTATTTCCGGTTGGATTTTTAAAGACTATTCCGAGAATGGAGGAGGAGTAGAGTTCCCTTGTGATGTGAAGATCCTCAGAAAGCAGACGAGCTATTCCCTGCCCCTGCAGTGTGACAAAGCAGTCCATGAAGCTGATTGTTTTAAGTGTTACTCAAATTGATCTTCCTACTTTGGATTAAGTTTTACTTAATGAGGAAGTAATGAGATTATCATAGACAAAAAGGACTGTCTCTTTTGGGAACATACCATTTCTGAGACTTGACTTTATTTCAAAGAGAGCTATAATTCTTTCTTTAGGGGAATGTAAATTTAAATTACAATCAAACAATGGGATTTTTCTAGCAGCTGTTTTGCCACCAAATGATAGCAGTATTATACTGTGTATTTTCTTCCTGGGGAAAGGATTGGCTGCAAGATTAACACGTTCTGGATGGGTGCCATTTTCAGATAGTTCAACCAGAAGAGAAAGGATCTGATTAAGGGATCAAGCTCATTATTTGTTTGTTGTTTGTACTCCATGCCCTACAATGGGAGTGAATCTGTACCTCTTTTCCCTAACAATAATTAGGATCAGAGGGTTCAACAACTGCACATTAATATTCCTTTTCTTTAAATGAAAACACGCACAGGCTAAGCAATTAACATTTCATTAAACTTTAAAATCTTTCAAAAGGCCTTCCACAAAATATTCAAGACATCACCAGGTATTCAAAAGAGAGCACAGAGAATAAGGGACTTCCGAGTTTGGGGATTTTTTCTGAGTTTGTATTTTTTTAGGAACATCTGCTCTGATGTATGATCCCAGTTCCTGTGGATGCTGTGTTCCAAGTCTCAGTAAGTCTGTGGTTCCACTCTGTTTTCAGTGGTGTACCCCCAGCAGTACATGATGTGAGAGGATTGACTGTAACACCTGCTGCCACAGGATTCCTCATCCTTCCTGCACACCAACCCAAGCAGCACCTGCTGTACTGCCACTGCTGATGCTGTTAAACTGTGTTTTGTGGAGACTTGATTCATATTATTGATTTTTACATTTAATAATGGGAGTGATTTAAAACATGCACAGGAAATTATGTTTCAAAAGGCATGTCTGGGTCATTGAGCACTGTGCCTCCCTGCCACAAACCCATCTGCCCTTTGGTTGATGAGCAGCACTTTAGCTGGGAGGGAAAAATGGCACTAGTGACCCAGATCTGCAAAGATTTATGCATGTAAACAACTTGTTGAATAGAGACAGTGAAATTAGGCACTTTTAAAAGCACTGGTTGGACTCCCTGGACTGGAGCTGACTCAGCCCCAGGAGCAGTCTGTGGCAGGCACCGGGCTTTGCTTCCTCCAGGAATGCTGGCCAACACTGGGGAGTTTAATTTCTATTTAAATGAAAGGAAGGAGGATCTTGCCTCAGTATTGGCTATTCTCATATGTAAGAATACACATAGGTCATACACCTCAGACACCAGCAAGGGCTTACATGAAGAATGCACTGAAGAATTGGGTTGAATTGGAGATGAAATCTTTTAAGAAATTACATTTTTATTGCCTAAAAGAGTGCAGTGAACAGTGAAATACTAAACTGTGAAAGGAGTAGAAAAAGAGAATTGATAAACCTTGTGCTTTTTACTGCTGCCAAAAGGTTTAGCTGTGGTTGGCTGTAGGCAGAGCTGACTTGCAGTTTTTGGGGGACAGATTTCTATGTACAGGGACTTCTGCTTGGTGGCTGGTTGATCTTTTGCACTTTTTCTTTTAAGATGCATCAGGACTCCCAGCCTAGAACCTGCATTGAAGTTTGAGCAAAGCTTTGGGGCAGGGTATTGGAATTTGGGCTAAGATGGACTTTCACAGTATTGGAGAGGTTTCTAGATACGTCTGCATTAAAACAGAATTAAATATAACTGTCAGTGGTTTTATCATTTTGGTTAGTACATTTGCTAGTCACTGAATATAAAATGCAGGTTTATATGGATCTTGTCCTCTTCCAAAACCATCTTAGTATTAATTTTCAGTGTTTTAGGGAAGTCATAATGTTGAATAACAGAAAATAATGCCTGTGAAAGGCTGAGATAAAATACAAATATATGACATCGTTGTGGAAGAGAGAAATGGGTTGGCTTGAGGAGAATAAGGACTTGGTTCATCAAATAGAGTAGCCCTGAATTTACAGAAAATGGGCAGTAATTTATTTTACATCGGTTCTATTCTTGAGATGTATTCTCTTGGTTTCTTTTGGAAGGAGGTGAAGGCCAGGTCAACGTGTGAAGTTTTGTTCAAATACTGACATTAAATCAGAAGCATGTCAGTAGAAAGAAGATAGCAACAATTTGCCAAATGATGAAATAAATAAATAACCCAGAGGGGTAACTCTGCTGCTGCTAATCTTGCTAGTGTCCATAGTTATTTTCCAGAAAGGACAGCATGTCTTGTGTTAGAAGGCTGTCATTTAAAGCTGGCCAGATGGAGCCAGATTAGGATGATGGCTCCCAAAATGTGTAATACAGGAGAGTGACGCTGGTGCGGCAGCTGCGCAGGGAGCAGTCATAAAAGGCTTTAATAGGGAGAAGTGGCTCTGATGGATCCAATCTTCTTAGAGCTTCTGAGTACTCCCAATTTTCCATCAATGTTATTTTTGCCCTCATTACATGGTGCAGATGAGAGTCACTGTAGTACTCCCTTCCCAAGTTTATCAGTAGAAGCAGTGCTGGCATGGTCAGAAACCAAAATGAGCAGCAGGAGGAAGCCTGGCAGTCTGAAGCAGGGGGCTGGATGCAAACATCAAACAGCTCACAGGAAAGTGCACTGTAAACTCTCTTCAGCTGCAGCCTCACCTGTTTGTTTGGCTACATGAATAGCTCTGTCACAGTAGTCCCCTTTACATTTCTTCTGCTGCTCTTCCTTCCCACCTTCCTGTTGCATTGTGCCATCCCTGGAATTTGTAGGGATGAACTAGTTCATTTCACTAGAACTGTGAGGAAATAACTCCACAAATGAATAAATTATGCTGCTCTATTATATGCTGTGCTGCTGCTTGGTGTGGGACCAGGCAAATGTCAAAGGTATGACAAAGAGATGGAATTGTGTGTGTGGAATTTTGGCACAGCGTGGCTGGGTTTGAGGGAGAGGCTCCGTGGGCAGCCTTGCTGGACCTGACCTTCCCTTTCTGGTGTGACTCAGTGTTGATTCAGTGCAGCTGAAACACCTCCGGTGGGTCTATTGCTTTTATTTCTGTGCAAGACCTGACATGACACCTGTGCATGCTTAATTCATAGTGAGGGGTTTGACACATAAAAGACTGTGGTTTTTTTTGGTTTTTTTTTTACTGTGTTGTGTAACTTATTGCATCTGAAACATCCCATTTGACCCATGGTGATGTGGGTACTTGATACATGCTGCTCACCCAGAGTTGAGCCACTGCTGCCTGAGCAACTGACCTGGTTTCACAGGTGCTACTGCAGAGGGGGTTAAAGGCACCTAGACAGTCTCCAAATGTCAGAAACGGGTGATCGTTTCAGCTTAATTTCTATAAAGCAAAGAACACCTTAAAAGCTGACCTTACATTTGGATCGAGGGACTCATATTTTCATATTTTGAAAAGCATAAAGTAAAGAATAGAAGAGCTATGCCACAGGGTTACAGATTAATTGAGGAAATAGTACTTTGTTTTCTTGGCTGCTAAATGGTATGATGCACATGAAATCTCTCCTAAAGTGAAAGATAAACCTGAGGAATTTCTGTCTAATTACATTTTTAATGAGATTTACCTCTTCTCAGAAAACAATGAATGTTTTTGAAAGTGTTTTTAGATTGCATCCACAATGTTGGTATTCTCAAAACATGTTTGTTTCTCAACAGGTAAAAAATATACATAAAAAATAAAAATGGGTGAACTGGACCATGGAACATTGTTTTCAGATCACAGGATTAGTGGTGGAGGTATGTGTGCTGTCTTGCTTAGGTTTAATTGTTTTCTTGACTGTTTATGAATCACTCTGCCATTAGTAGCCTCATACAGGAGCTGCTATGGCACTCCGGTTTTGGTTTGAGTTGGAAGGGACCTTAAAGCCCATCCAGTTCCACCCTGCCATGGCAGGAACACCTCCCACTGTCCCAAGTGCTGCCAGCCCCAATGTCCAGCCTGGCCTGGGGCACTGCCAGGGATCCAGGGGCAGCCACAGCTGTGCCAGGGCTGCCCACCCTGCCAGGAACAATTCCTGTTTAGTTCCTGTCTGTATCCACCCTCCTTTCAGGTTACAGCTGCTGCCCCTCGTGCTGTCACTTACAGATCCTGGAAAAGGAGCAGATCCTTTCTGTTTGCTGTGTAAGCCCCCTTTACATAGTGGGAGGCTGCAATAAAGTGTCCCTGGGGTATCCTCGAGCCAAACATGCCCACCTCTCTCAGCCTGTCTCTACTGGAGGAGTGTTCCAGCCCTCTGGCCATTTCCATGGTCTCTGTGCCCCTGTGCAGGGCTCTGGAGCTCGGGATGAGAACTTGTAGTGCTGAAAACATTGGTTCTGATTTCTGTCTATAGAGCTTTCACTTTATGCTTCACACTTGAAATATTTCACAAGAATTTGAAATGACCTTATGTGTTTTATATGATAACCAGACAATTTGGTGGTTCCTGCAAGAAATGCTCTTTGCAGCCAGAAGTACAAACCTGTTGACTACGAACATCTGTATGAACTTGCTGCAGAGGCAAAAATGGCCTCTGCACAAATTCAGTTAAAGGTATGATTTTTGTTTTGTTTGTAGTGTGAATGCTTTTGAAATTCAGTGACCATATTTCTTGTCCCTGCCCCAAAGAATCTGAGAATTAATAGGGATCACAAATTTCTGTAACAATGTTCAGCCAGAGGATGTCAAATATGAAAGTTTATCATAGCTATACTGTGATTTAGATGTGTTAATGTCAATGTGTGGACTTTCTTCAGATCAGGGATGCAAAATGTGTGTGGATTCTACTTCCTCAAAAGGCAGGAAGAATTCCTATTTTACTGCCTTGAGGAAATTCACCAAAACTTATTACACAATCCTGGAGGCAATGAAGAATTTGAGGGATTAAATGGGAAGGGAAGGCTGATCCAGGAAAAAAAAGCCAAACAAAATATATGAAGTGAGGATTTCCAAAAGTCAAGAGGAGGTAGATCTCAACAAGAAGATTAAAAATGTTTAATAGCCATAAAATGTAAATGTAGAGCAGACAGAAATGTATAAATTGGTGCAGAACATCTCAAGGGGTAAAGACAAGAGGAGCCTTATTTAATATTAGAGATTGGTGACAGTGAATGATAAAAAAATAAATACTTTATAATATTGCTTCCTTTAGTGCATGTAGGTATCATATGTCAAAAATTCTGGCAGATATTGCTTCATGGGTTGGCAATACCAAATTCTACTGAACTCATTCAAGCTTTATTTTTTTTTTCATCTTTCTTTAGTTTTTCCACCTTCTCAAGTGTTTTCCAAGTGAGTAGGTAGTAAAATATACATGGTGAAAGCTCCAGGGAGACTAGTATGTGTTCCATCTACTACTTTTTCTTGCTGATTCAAGCCATTCAGATTTTGAAGAGCTGGGTTACTCTTCCTTTGAGGTAGAACCAAAGAAACAAATGGTAAACCAGTTGCTGACTGCTTAAGGAATAAAAAGACAGCACAACAGGGAAAAAAGGTAGTATTGCAGCAGTTGTACATAAATGGAATTGCTGTTGCTATAAGATGATTTCAAGAGCATGTTAAACTCTACATGCAAAAGTACTTCAATTTTTGTTTCACTTAGTTTTAGAATTGGTTTGAAGATGTAACCTTTTTTCAAATTGCTTTTAATACAGTATTCTGTGTGCTTAAGTCTGATTTTATATGAGTTTTCATATTGTAACAATAGAAAGAAGTAACAGTAACATGCTTCATGAAATAGAGGAAATCAAGAGGAAACAGTAAGTAACTTTTGAAATGTGAAAATAAGTAAGCAGTAAAAGTGAGACGTTATCTTTGGTTCAGAGTGTTGTAATGCAGTGATTGAGAGCGTGGGCCAGGTGTGTTCAGGCTGCAGAGCAGCTCCTGTGGGCACCTCGTGTCCCATTCACAGGCACAGGCTCTCCCCTTAGCTGTCCCCCAGACAACAGCCCAGGGCAGGCTTGGTGCAAGCACAGAGCGTCAGCCACGCTCCAGCTGCCTTTGTTCCTTGTGTTCTGCCTGGGAGCCAGGTCCATTCCCCCAGCCACTGGCTCAGACTCACCTGGCAGGGGCGTTTCTCCTGCCTGAAGTAGGATTTGGGGTTGCTGGCTGCCTGAGGGACTGGGACTGCAGAGTTTTCAAGGCCTTCCTTGTCTGTGTGTGAGTGCTGCAAAGAGCAATTCTACACCTTTACCTGCTGCTGTCCCATCCCAGCTGGGGCAGGGATGGGAACATGCTGGGGATGTGTTTGTCTGTCTGGGTGTCTGTGTGTCTCTGTGTGTCTGTGTGTCTCTGTGTCTGTGTGTGTCTGTGTGTCTCTGTGTGTGGTTGTGTCTGGCAGCGTCTGTGGGTGTCTGTGTGTCTGTGGGATGTCTGTGTGTGTATCTCTCTGTGTCTGTGGGTGTTTCTGTGTCTGTGGATGTCTGTGTGTCTGTGGATGTCTGTGTGTCTGTGGGTGTCTCTGTGTGTCTGTGGGTGTCTCTGTGTGTCTGTGGGTGTCTCTGTGTGTCTGTGGGTGTTTCTGTGTCTGTGGGATGTCTGTGTGTCTGGGTGTTTCTGTGTCTGTGTGTCTCTGTGTCTGTCTGTGTGTATCTCTGTGTGTCTGTGGGTGTTTCTGTGGGTGTTTCTGTGTCTCTGTGTGTCTGTGGCTGTCTCTGTGTGTCTGTGGGTGTTTCTATGTCTGTGGGTGTGGCTGTGGCTGTCTCTGTCTGTGTGTGTTTGCTCAGTGCTCGTGTGCATGTGAACACAGAGGGCTGGTGGTGCATTTGTGCAGCTTTGCCCTGGGCAGGAAAGTTGCAGGTTGTTTCCACCTGAGCCAGGTGGACTCCCAGCATTTGTGACTCGGAACATTCCTTTGCTGCAGTAGCTGTGGAGTGAGGTGTTTATTAATTTCTGCCTGTGATGAGCTAAGACAGGACTCCCCGTGTGTTTTTGCCATAGGACAGTGTCTGTGCATGCAGGGGAGCTGGGGGGAAGCTCTGTGGGGAGCTGGGGGTGCAGACAGGAGCTCTGCAGGGAGGGATGGAGAGGCAGCACACAGAGTGGAAAGAGAGCCGGAGATGGGGCTGTCACTGCAGCAGGAGGGGGAGAGGAAATCACCTGTCCCACCTGTCCCAGCTGTCCCAGGCCTCTGGCAGCCACAGGCTCCTGATCTGTTCCCTTCATTGCTGCCTGGCCAGAGTGTCTGGCTCTCCTTCAGCAGCCTCCCCTGGCAGCCTTACCCTGGGTTCAGCAGGAGCTCCATCTGTTCCAAAAGCAGGTATTCCTATTTTATCCAAAGTGTGAAGCACTGCTTTTGTGAAGCCCTCAGGCACTCTGAGAGCCTCTCTAATTGGATAGATTTGTAAAAACCCTCTTTTTTAGTAATGCATTCTGAAATTCCTTTTCTTGATGTACTTTCACTCCATCATCTTCCCACCTGTAAGAAAGTATGCTTTTTATTTTCTTGCTTATCTTTTCTCAACTTTAGCTTCAGGCACATAGGGATGGGAAAGGAAAGAAGAAAATGGACTGTTTTGTTTGGTTTTTTTTCACTTTCTCCTGTCATTAATTATGATTTGAAATGCAACAAACTTATTTAAGGAAAATTGGTTACATTTGAGCCCATTGTTCTCTAGAAAAACAGTTTTTAAAAATGCTATTAGGTTCATCATTTTGTATTTAAAAGTTTCCATGTGAAGGCATTTGATAAAGCTGTTGAATATGTTCAAAACACAACCTTTAATTTTCCCTGCAGATTAAAAAAGCAGAGCAAGTTTCAAAAATTAGCAAAGAGCAAATGCTGCTGAAACAGCATCGTCAGGTGTGGTGGCAAGAGTATAAAAGACTGAGTGAGAGCAGGTAAGGGCTGAGGAATCGGAATGAGTGATTTCTAAAGAGACTTCAGCAGACAGAGTTTTTAGGCTGGCACACTTGATTTGAGGAACACTGAGAAAGGAGGTTGTAACACCTGCTCTGAAGGTATTTTTGTGTGGGGAGTGAGGGTTTGTGGGGCACACAGAGGGGGGTCTGTGACATGAAGAGCTCACCTGAGGGCAGGGGGAGCAGGGCTTGTGGCTCTCAGAGCTCTGGGGCTGCGCTCAGAGCTGTGCAGTCCATCTGCAGTCTGAAAACTTTGCAGGAGTACCAGGAGTGTCCTTTCAGGGGAACCAGGAGTGTCTTTGCAAGAGGACCAGGAGTTTCCAGGTGGTTTTTAGTTCCTTTAGAGTCTGTCTCTGCATGTGTGTGTTGGGGTGACACAGCAGGGGACGTTAGCAGCGCTCTTGTTTCTTACCCTGTGTACTCAACAAGAGCATTGGTGACTTTTTTACCATCTTTGTGTCCAAGTTCACTTCTTATCTTCCCAGGCAAAGAATTCCATTTTTATTGTGATTGTTGGAGTATTTGAGTATTCTTGTAAATTGAATGAATAAGAAATAAAAGCTTCTTAGAAACACATTTAATTTCCTTCAGGCAAAAAGCAGAAGAAGAAATGAAGACTTTTCTTGAAGAAGAAAGCCATAAGAGCAGCTCTTTTTTTGATTTGAGGAACTTGGGTAAGAATTTTTTATTAATTTCTTAATTATTTTTTAATAGTCAACATTACCTTGATAGTTTGAGTTTTTAGATCCCTTCTTTGATAGGTTTAGATTTACAGAGCACAGTGCTGTGTAACATTTTTTGTGTGTTTGAGAAAACTTTGTTTCATATAGCGCAGAAATTGTCCAGAGAGTGGGACACTTATCAAACAAATGCTTTAGCTCCTGTCTGGCAGCTAAAGGAGGATTTGAAGCTCACACTGACTAAAATGCAGTGTTGCCTCTCAAAAGAATCTTGTCAGAAACCCAGGATCAACTCAGCTGAAGTGTTGCAGCAGGTTGGTATTTTAACTTTATTTTTACAATTTATTATCACCATATTTTTAGCATTTTCATTTATTTTTTTTGTGGAACTTTGAGACTATGACTCACGTGCAGAGTGTGAATAACCTCCCTCCTTTCTTATCATGGTATAAACCTACTCACTGAAGTCTGTAAAAGTGTAGCAGTGTAGGGCTGGAAATCTGACTCTGTTTCTAAATAAGAGTTTTCACATTGTAACAAGAGGAAGAAGTAACAGTAATGTGTTTCATGAAATAGATCAAATTTATGAAGAAGCAACAGAAGGCAATTTTGGAAGGTCTCATCCTTGAAAGTCTGGCTTTGGAAAGAGAGCTTGAAAAGTTCAAAGAAAATGTAAGCTTTTCCTTGTAAGTTCCAGTAGAAGTTTATTGAGGGGTAAATATGATGCAGAGTAATGTCCTGAGCAGCGTTTCCTCACTGCAGGCATCAGCGTGCTCTTCTGAAGAGAAGAATGGGCTTTCCCTGGCAGTCCCTGCTGAGCTGCTGGGCCTGGAGTGCCCTTACCCTGAGCTGAAGGCCCTGGTGATCCAGCAGTACCAGGAGCTGGCCAGCGGCTGCCGGCAGAGGCTGCGGGAGGTGGATGAGCAGCTGCAGGCTTTATCCAGGTAATGCACACCTCTGCACAGCTCTGCTGGGGTCAGGGCTGTGCCTGCAGTGTGACTGAGTGCTGCTGCACTGGGCTCTGCCCCTGCTCTGTTCTGCTCTGTGCAGAGCAGTGCAGGCACCCTCAGCCCTGAGAGCAGAGCCAGTCCTTACAGGAGCCACCAGCTGCAATAACAAACAGCGTGTTTGGTGGATTAAGGAACCAACAATCTGGTGTGCAGCTAGTGTCCTTTTCGAATGGAAATGGAAATTACTCCTTCTGTATGGTAATTACACTAGCAAGATTATGACAGAAAAGGACAGTTTTCCAAAACACACCTCCAGAGCTTTTATCCATAAAGCAAAGAAAAAGGTCCAGTATTTTCACAAATTTTGGATCACTGCAGTAATTGTCATCACTAAGAAATGTAAGAGATGTATATAGCTCTGGTTCACATAACAAAAAGGAGGAGAGATTTTTCTGTAAATAAAAATGTTTATTGAAAGAGCAGTATTCATAGTGATCTAGAAATGTAATAATCCTGTATATTAATAACATAAAGCTTAGCCTTTCTGCTGAGGGTGCCTAGAGTCCAGGAGATACTGAGCTGCAGACATTGGATGGCCTTTGACTTCTTTTTGCCATCTCCTGATATTCCTTTGGATGGCTTCAGGTTGTCAGAAGATTGAGAATGAGTAGGCCAAGGGAATGGTTCAGAGCCTGGGCAGGAGAAACTGGGGAGAACAGGAAGGTCCCTGAATTTCTTTGGTAAAACAATCACCTGAAGCTTCCAAATCTGTGTTCTGTACACACATACAGTGCAGTGTTTGTTCTGTCCCTGCTGCTGAATGAGTTTGGTGTGTTGAGACAGGCTAAAGATGCTGGGTGCCATAGAAAGGGATGTTATGATCTACTTATCTTTTGTACAGATTGGTCAAATATTCTGTATGTTCTTCTTACGTTACCTGAAACTTAGTTATTACTGGAGCATCCTAGATGTTAGAACATGATACTTATTGAAAATTGTTTTGATTTATCCTATATTCATAGCATTTATGAAGCCACAAATGGCAAATCTAAGCAGTTCTTTTGCTGCTCTCTCTCCTATTTTGTTATAGTTTCTCTTACAGAAGAAATTTTAACAACCTCAATGAGAAAACCTGTGACAAATGCTAAATCACTACATATGTACAAAGTCTTTCTAGTGGTTTTAATCAAAATTGTGTCAAAGTCTGTGATCAACACAATTTTGGTGAAAATTCATATATTAAAATCCTTGACTCACACAGCATGTGTGCTGCTGAATAATGGACAGATGTGGATATAGACAACAAAATTTATGAAAATGGCTGAAAAATCTGCTGTAGTATTTTCATTGATCATAGGCCAGATGTGAGTTTAGGTCTGGAGCTAGCTAGTTTTGCATCAATAATTAAACAATATTGGGACTTCAAATACCATATTTGCAAAGGAAAGCAATCAGTAGCAGCCTGAGCATTGTGCAGTGGCACTCTGGAGGAAGAAGGTTTGATCTCCAGATGGGAAGGATGCAGTGGGTGCAGCTGGGGCAGGAATCGCTGGGGCTGGCAGGGGCTCTGGGGCCATGGCCCCAGTTTGGGCCAGTGTGCCACCACTGAGAACTGGAAATGCAGGGAATCATAAATGAACCTTCAGCAATCATCTCAGGCATTTTCTTTAAAACTAGACCTTGGGGACTTTTGTAAGCCTTCTGGTCTCCAAATCTTTAATGTATTGCTCATTTATGTTCCAATTATTTTATCCAGAACAGCATTAAAAATGAGTTTTCAGTTTTAAAAAGTGGAAGACTTTGTTCTTATGGCATTGCTTTCTTCCAATGTATGGGTTTGTAAAAGACTCAACTCCCTTCTTACATTTATATTGGCTAATTTGCATGGAGATATTCTATGAGTTTGCAAAGATGCAGCCTTGTGATTGAAGTATTCTATAATTCATCATGCTAGCTGTGATCCAACTGACACAGATAGTGCTGTCAGAAACGGAGTGACAGGTCCTTGACCTTGGTGTGTATCCCCTGATTAATACAGCCTTAAGGAAGCCTTTGCAGTTACTGTCATTGCTCTGTACCCAGAGAGACCAAACATCCTCCTGCAATGCCTTTTTTTCTTATTTTTGTGATTTGAGAAGTGCCTCAGTAGCACATGATTCTATGAGAACACAATAACTTGGTCACTTCAGCTGGGTCACTTGGCCACTTCACTTCCTCTCTCATCATGTGTTGAATGTACAATAAAGAAACTTTCAGTTAATACTACTCTGGCATTTTTTTAGCAGTTCAGACTGTCTGGAACAGAGGATTTGGAAAATCTACATGGAATGTTCAAAAAACCCACTTTAGAATAAGATAATGTTCTGGTCTGGTTATTCTGTGTGATTTTCATTCACACTGGAATGCACATTGCAGTAGTCATTGCTTTTAGAAATGGAAGAAGGGCCATAGATTTTGTTTTTTTTTTCCAAGCCTTATACAGGATTATCATATTTTATAATCCAATTTAATTTCTTTTGATGTTACTAAAACACAAATTTTCATGTTTGGGAGATACCCAGGTCCTGAGCTATCCCACAAATTGTGGACTTGGACTGATGTGTGTTGAATGATTCTCCAAGCACAACTATATTTTTTCCACAATTTCCAAGGATGTCTGATTTGTTTAAATCGCTGAAGGATGAGTGGAGCATTGCAGGCTCAGCACTGCATTCTCTCAGAGGAATGGCTGTAGGACACAGGCCCAGCCAGGGGGTTTGTGGAGCAACGATGGCCATCATCAACAGCAGGGAGTTGATGCCTCATTCGGTGGCATTGTGGCACTGTGTGTGCCTGCAGATCTGGTGGCACAGCGGCACTGTGTGTGTCACTGTGTCATGGTGGCACTGTCTGGCACGGTGGCATTGTGTCTGGCATGATGGCACTGTGTGTGTCACTGTGTCGTGGTGGCACTGTGGGTGGCACTGCCTGTGTCATGGTGGGACTCTGGCATGGTAGCACAGTAGCACTCTGTGTGCCACAGTGGCACTGTGTGTGTCACTGTGTGTGGCACTGTCACTGTGTGTGTCACCGTGTGTGTCACTGTCACCGTGTGTGGCACTGTGTCACTGTTTGTGTCACTGTGTCACCGTGTGTGTCACTGTGTGTGTCACTCTGTCCTGGTGGCACTGTGTCATGGTGTCACCGTGTGTGTCACCGTGTGTGTCACTGTCACCGTATGTGTCACTGTGTCACCGTGTGTCACTGTCACCGTGTGTGGCACTGTGTCACCATGTGTCACTGTCACCGTGTGTGTCACTGTCACCGTGTGTGTCACTGTGTGTGTCACTGTCACCGTGTGTGCTGCAGGCGGCCGCAGCAGTGCCGCTCCCGGTGCCGGTCCCGGTGCCGGTGCCGCTGCCCCGCACGGGCTCAGCTCCGCGGGGATGCCCGGGGGATCCCAGCCTCCCTGGAGTGTGCAAAGCCAGGGATTGCTGCTGCCTTCAGCTGCTCCCAAGGAAGCAGCTGCCTCAGGGCTGCTGTGGGTTAGACAATCGCTGGTACAGCTCTGACACAAAAGAAAGATTGTGCTGCGCTCCCTACAACGCTGCACACAACGAGAGCAAGCGCTGCGTTTAAAATTTGGGTCAGGCATTCAGCCTGGCGAATGTTTGTCAATATCTTGACAGTGCAGAAACTTGATAATACCTTAAATATTCATGTTAAATGTGTTGGCACTTTCCAGGCTTGTTTGAGATGAGGTATTCCTTTCTGGAATTTTACAGAAGTGTAAGTGAGGTGACATCTCAGACTCACTCGGCAAGATATGTTGAAATTCTCCATGTGTTTAGTGGCTATGAATACGCTGGGAGGGGTCATGTTGTGGTTTTTGGTTTTTTTTTCCCTATTTGTCTGTGAGCAGCTGACAAAATCTCAGCACAGCTGACAAATTTTGGCACAGCTGACAAACCAAGGCATTGGCAGTCAGTTTGTCCCTACTTACAATAAACTACTTGTAGCTCTCTCTCCAGCTGACTGCTCCCCAGAGGATCTCCCACAAAGCCTTCTCCTTGTTTTGAGCAGTGCAGAGATTGATGGTAGCTGGCCATTAGAGGAATATAAATCAGAGGGAACCTGGCAGAGGTGTGGGATGGAGGGGGCAGGAGCTGGTGCAGCTGCTGGGGTGCTGGAGGCACAGGAAGGCACCGAGCTGGCCATGGGGCTGCAGCATCCCTGCTGCTCCCTGCCCTCAGGCCATGCTGTCCTGCTCCCTGACCAAGGTGTACCTTACTCTGCCCCACTCCTCTTTGTAGGCAGAGCTCTGTTTGTTCACCAGCCTGCATGGACAGAAATGTCCAAGGTAAAATGCTACAAAACCAAATCTCAGCTCGTAGAGCTGCCTCACTACTGTCACTGAGGTGATGTGCTCAGATGTCACCATATGAGGTGTGTCAGGACTCACAGGGAGGATTTTTGATTTCTTTAATGATGGATCATGGAGTCTAGTTTAATATTAATTACATGTGAGCTCCTCACAGAAATCCCCTGTTCTTTCTGCCTGCAGAAGGATAAGGCTGTTCCAACACCCCAGTGGCTGCAGTGCTGTGGAATGCTGAGACAGTGCTGCTGGCCTGGGGAGTCCAGGAGCTGCAGCAGCTGGAGGCAGCAGGAATTTGGGGGGTGGGTAGAGACTCATGATTGCCTTCTTTTAATTATCCCTGGGCTCTTAGTCACTTCTGAAACCAGGTCACTGGGCCAGAGACCTTTTGGTCTGACTCAGTGTTGCTGCTTGGATGTTAATGCTGACAATGACAGCCTGGCATTAATCCCTTCAGGGCCAGGAGCTCAGACTGAGGGTAAAACTGCAGCCCAGCCTGTGGTATCCTTGCAGATGGATGCTGCTTCTCACTGCTCTCATTTTCTGAGACAGGTGCATGCAGGCTCATTACTACAGCTCCTAATCTAAAAATGGTGAATCTTATGCCTTGCTGATGAGTTTATGGCTTTAGTTCATTTGCTAAACTAGATCCACATTTAGCTGCATGCAAAGATTGTCTCTTCATTCATTCATTCCCTTTTGATTGTTTGTTTAGTGCTCAAAGGTAGAGTCTGATCATCTTGTTCTTTTTCAGCTGCATTTTCCCTGTGGGGTCACTGGTTATCCATTAATGTAACATGTTTGAGAAACACAGTGACATTCCCTGGTAAAAAGCCAGATTAGAAACAGAACAATTCACTCACATGACGACACGGTAAGTGTCATATCAGCAAAACAATGTACATTTGCTTTATTTCATTAATCTGATTTTGTCACCTCTGTCCCAACATCCAGTTTACAGCACCAGGACTGTGAGCTCACTCAAGACTGGGCTGCCCAGAACCAAACTCTTCCTTTTCAGTGGTTAAGTTATACTGGGATGGGTTGTTTTGCATTCCTGTAGGAGCAGTGACTGGAAGGAAGAAGATCAGTGGGTTTTCCAGACTGTCATCAATCAGTACCCAAGTGATCTTCAGAGGAGGAGAACTTTGTACCTGGATATGCTGCAGAGGTATCTTCCCCACAGATCCAGGCAGGAGCTGGTCAGTGCTGGTTTACCTATTCATTCAATTATACAACTTCTTACAGTATGTAGTGAAGAGTTGTATTAAAGAATGTATGTTTATTTAAGTTTTTTCATTTTAAAATTTCTTAATTATAAATTTTATTCTGCACAGTAAAAAAGAAAAATCCCCATTTTCAAAATGCAGGAATTTTAAAACCTATCATCTCTTCAAAACAAGTCCTGGGCAGATTTTATAGTTCCATGTAGTCTTACAGCCAAACTCACAAAAATAATTTGTTAGTGTTGCTTCTGCTGTACAGTTTTACAGCTGTTATGCCACTCTGCTTCTCTTGGTGTTTTTATTTTTCATGAGGATGTACAGCCTTGTTGTATTGTCTAGGAATAGTTATTTTAATTGTTCTGTGGCACATATATAGCATGAAGAGTGGAAAGTTATCTCCCACTCTTAAGGGAGAGGCTATTTTTATATCCATAATGCTTTCAAATTGATTGCTGATTCCTCTCGCACTCCACAGTGAATAAGCACGTAGCAGCTAATTGAGAAACCCATTTCAAGGCCAGAACACTTCAGGATGTCATAAGGAAAGTAGGAGGCTTTTTTTATCTCTGTCTGTATTTTTAGACCATCTACTTCCCTGTGTTTGAGGAGTGTCTAGTGCAAAGGAATGACAGTGAAGTGATATTGATAATTAGCTAGAGTTTCTCTAGAAATAAAGTTCTTGTGGATTTCAGAAATGTTGCCCTGGACTGAATAGGGCTGAATAATCACATGCTTTGGACAATGCAGGTATGTTTTAAGCACAGCCACTATTAAAGGGTCTACTCCTTTGAAGGTTCATTCAAAATTTAAAACCACTAAATTTAAAAATCCAATTTCTACATCCAGCTGATATCTCTTGGTATGTGTATTAGCATGACAGCTATGGAAATGTTAAAGCACTGCTAAGAATCTGTTCTTGGAGTGTGTGTGTCACACTGGAGCAGCAGCCTGGAGCCTTCCTCACCCCCTTCCCTCCATGCATAGTGGTCAGGGGACAGAACTCAGTGCCTGATCCTGCAGCAGCCCCTTGCAGAGAGCCCTGGCTTTGGAGGGGTGAACTGTCCAGCCCCTGCCCTGCTCAGGAGTGCCCTGTGAGCTGGCCCAGCTGCCCTGGCAGTGGAGCTGCTGGGGCACAGGGCTGTGCTTGGGCTGCAGGGAAGCTGGAGTGCAGCTCCAGCCAGCCCTGGGCTGGCAGGAATATCTGTGAGCCAGCATCCCCCCTGCCCTGCCAGAGGCCTGCAATTAGCATCTGGAATGGTCCCCTGGACACCTGTGAGCAGCCAGCCATCTCCAGAACCTCATTATCCCGAGATACTTTGGGGATATAAGGCAGGTTCAAGACTCTACTGCCTCATTCTATGCAGCCTTGCCTGATACTGCTTCCATCAGACTTGAACCTTGAATATCCTCATGAACCTCACTGGGTTAGGCCAAAGCAAGTGGATTTTGGATTAAACACTCCTCGTTTTTGCTAGGTGGCGGCACTGGTGCTGGCACTGTGCTGCTTGGTGAACTAAGATTTTATTTCCAAATTTCCTGCTAGGCAAGAAGAGGATTCCCCCCTGTACTGCTTTTGTACAATGGCTGTTGTTGGTGCCCAGTTTCTCTGCAGATCAGAATTTGTAGGAAAAGCCTCATCCTGCTGGAAGTGCTCGACCTGCTCATGTGTTATGTCCTTCAGGGCAGGGAGGGCCCATTGCATCCCATTTATTCCCATTGCAAAAGCACAGCTGAACCAGGAGCAGCAGGCCAGGGGGGTGCTGTGGTGCTGGAGGGTGTCACTGCCCAGGACACTGGGAGCTGGTGACATCCCTGGACCAGGCAGTGTGCACAGGGCTGTGCTGAGGGTTCCTTGGGAGTATTGCTGGTACAAGAACTAAATCAATCACATGAGGTTAGCAAAAATGTTTAGGATTTTAGTTTTATTAATGAATGGGTTTTAAGCCTTTCTGAAATGCCTTTCTCTTTCAGGTTGTTCATGAGAAGGCTTGGGATCAGTTCCATTCCATCAGGAACCAGCGCAGAGCCTTGCTGTTAGCCTGGGCTCAGCTTAGGAAAGCCTTTGTCCTCAGGGCAGTGGCAACTGCTGCTGAAGCTGCTGCTGCTCACGAGGCAGAAGTGCTGCTGGCTGATTCCAGGCAAAAGCAACTGGAGATCTGTGCTGATCTGAAAGCAAAGGTAGGTTTGATTATAAATCCATCACCAAATCTGTGTTTAACATGCATTCAAAAGGAAGTTTTTTACACTAACACTGATCTGTTTTCAGATGAATAATGGGTATGTGTCTGCCCTTCTGTTTATTTTTAAGAATGCTTTTTAAGACACAAAACCATGGATCCCATAACTTGTTTGCCCTTGTTATAGAAGGTTCACAATATTCTGATTTACTGTGGTAAGAGATGAAAAAAAGATAAAAATACCTGTGTGGTTTTGGTGAATGAATAAAGTGGGAGGAGGCTGGACACAAGAGGAAGATGTTGTGGTGTTCATGCCTAAGGTGTTTGTAGAAGGAATCCCATTTCTGGGCATCAGAGGCATGTTAAGATTTGTTTTAACTGTTCTCTCTGGTTCTCGACTTGCACAGAAATGAACATCTGAGAGCATGCATGATGTGTTATTCTCACTTTACCAATATTCTCTCTGCAGTGCCCTCACTTTTCAGTGACATACTAAACACTTGATTTAGGTTTTCTACAAGAAGTAAAGCAGGGTAAAACCTGTTCTGTGAGGCAGGTTTTTGATGTTGTTGCTAGTTTCTAGTTAGCAATAACACAAAGCCCTTCTGTCTTGTGTTCTGGAGCTGTCTGGCGTAGGAAGGTTTGAATCTAAACACTTTAGGGTTAGAAACTGTCTGGGCATGACTGAGTGGGGAGTACCCTGCTCTGACTCCTGTGTCAGCCTTCCCTTGAGCCAGGGGCAGGAAAGAGTGGCTCTCTGGAGCTGAGGGGATGTTTGGTGTTTTTTTACCTAGGCCTTCCTTTCTGGAATGCCTGTGTGTCTCTTACCTGCACAACCAGGGATGGAAGGGCCAATTATTCCAGAACTGAATTTGAGTCACTTTTTTTCCCCTTTGTTTCTTGTCTTTTCCTTCCCCATGAGAAGTAACAAGCTGGTTTTGGAGCACTTTGTTTTCTCCATGTAGTTTAAGATTCTCACAGATGCACTGAACATTGTCTGAAAGTTTTTTGGATTCTGACCTCCTGTTTCCAGGAACTGTTTGAAACTTAAACCTATTAGGCCTACACTTTTCAAGGGTGACCTTCAAAGGGATCTTCGTTAAAATGTTGAACTTTTGAACAAAACCA
The DNA here is from genome assembly GCA_027123655.1 of Muscicapa comitata. NCBI lineage: Eukaryota > Metazoa > Chordata > Aves > Passeriformes > Muscicapidae > Muscicapa > Muscicapa comitata. Next base: position 37,288,107 of record JAOTIY010000301.1, on the reverse strand, counting down.
ACTCACCTGTTTCCCAGGAAAGAGAAAGGAAAAAAGAACATTTCTTTCATTAAAGGAGGATATCACTGTGACTTTGTTTTGATCAGCTCCACAGCTCAAAGGGCTGGAGGGTGGAAGCTGAGGTTGGGCACAGAGCTCACTCATTTCCAGAGAAATGATTCTCAGTGTATCCTTGGGTTCTGTTCTGGTCTGATGGGGATATGCATTTGAAAACTCTTAATCTGCCCACTTCGAGTTCATTTTACAGACTTGCCTTTCTACAGTTCTGAACTTTACAACTACAGAGTGCTGGACATGGAAAGCAGCTGCTGGCAGGTAGAAGGGAACTCAGTCCAGTACCAATTCACAGAGGTAAAACCCATCCTGAGAGTGATCCAGAGGATGGGTAAAAAGTCACTCTGTCTCTGAGGGAAAGAGTGTGGAACTGGAAATCAGGGATTAGGGCTGTCCTTCCACCTTTTCTTTTTGGCCATTGATTGACTTAACATTCTGCATTTCAGTAAGTTTCACATCAGGAAATCTTACTTATCTCCCCTTCCAGAGGGGCAGTGTAGCTGCTATAATGATTTACCTGTGAGTAAACCCTGGGTATGTTTGTGAGGAGGTTTTTTCTGACTGAGAGGGACAGAGATCTCCTTCATTAGAGCAGCAGGTTTCAGAGAGAGCCACAGCATTTATGGTGACCCCATCTGTGAAGGGAAGTGATGCACACACAGGGAAAGAGATGTAATATCTGACAGTTGTGCACTGGTTTAGTTACTGCAATAACCACACAGTATCAGCCAATTTTTATACAGTTCTCTTCCTTGTCAACAACAAGCCAAAGGGGCACCAGTCTGACTAAAGAACACACGATTTGAAGCTGTTTTAAATGCACTCAAAGCACCTATGCCATTGGTGAGACTCTGGGCCTGTGACTCACAGGGAGGGATAATTAAAAAGTAAAGCAGCAGAGAAGTTAATATTTATAGCAGTTTCTACTTGGGGAAAGGACTTTCCAATTTTTATTCCATGTTCCATCTCGCAGAGGATCAATGTGTGTCCTTAGCAGAAGTCAGAGTCCCTAAGGAGGAAGAACTCAAGGAGCTCAGGTGAAATAAATCACGAGGGCCATATGGTGGCCATCTGAAGGAAATAAAATGTGAAATGGATAATGCAGGGGAGGATACACTGTACATTCTTAAAGAGTAACTGTGCCTGTACATATCTTTAACATCTCTGTTTGCCGGGGGAAAGCAAACAAAACAAACCCCGAGGGGTCACACTTGATGGGTGATCAGGAGTCACTTAGATCTGCTGTGCTTTGTGCTGTGGGAATCTGACCCCCCCAGGGATCAGTGTCTGCAGCAGACACTGTGTAAAACAAATTCTCTCTTGGTAGAATTCCTTTTCCTAAACAACACAGAGAAGCAAATTTTTCCACCTTGCAAGGCAGGCAAGGCATGAAGTGAGGAGTGATCTTTCCAGAGGATTAGGAGGTGCTGCCCCACAGCTGGGGTTTGAAGTACTTGCTGTATTGCATCACAAATTCAGCTGAGGTCTCTGCATTCCAAACATTATTTTTCTATTGAATCTATCTTCAAATATTTATAATCTGGTACTTTTCATCTTCATATAAAATGATTTTAAAAGAGGACTGGAGGGAAGACTTACTGCAGCAGACCTTAGGGCAGTTGGATCTCCTGTGTGTGCTGCTTGGGGAAGCTTTTTCTTCCTCAGCACTAAATAGTGTGTGTGCTTGCCTTTGAATCTCTTCTCTCCCTTGTTTTGTGCTCCAGGATTAATCCCCATTCCAGTGCTAAAATCTCTTGCAACACATTGTGACTTTTGGGAGAGCAGCTCTTGCATTTCTTATCCTGGCAGAAACTAAGATAAATTAATTTCAAACAGAAAAGCATCAGGTGGAATTAACAGGGATATTGCAAATGGTATAAAGCATCTTGCAGACTGTTTTCATTCTCCTTTCCTGTATTGTAAGAAAGGATGTGACAGTAAACTTAGGAAAAAAATATTTCCCTATTCAGCATGTAGTCAAGTCACTGGTTTAAACACTGTGACCATCAGAGGAGATCAACATTGAAGTGTTACAACTGAATGTTAAAAAAAATCCACAGAGGTATCACAGCCAGTGCTTTGACTATTTGACTGTAATCCAATCATCTTGAATAAAACTTAAAAAAAAAATAAATATTGAATAGTAAGTTACTCAAAAGAATGGTTTTCTTTTTCAGAACTGTTGTCTATTCAACACTGAGTTGACCCATCCATTTGTTGGACATAAAAAAAACAAGGAAGTTATAATGACCTACATTTTAATTATAGCTGCTCATGTTTGTGGTGAACTGAAGAGCTGTAGGATGTTAAAGCATGTCTCCAAAATGGATGTGAGCAAGTGTCTAAGACTCTAACATTCCTCAAAGATGAGCCAGCTCTGACTCAGTAATAAGTTTTCGATCCAGACCTAATAAACCTGGACTTAATAGTTTGAGGCCAGCACAGCACTGCCATGTTTTTGTCTTTGGGTCAGACAAAGCTCATGCACAGTACATGGGAAGCACTTGCAGAGGTTGTCTCTGCACATTTGCCTTTCCTGCCCTTCCTCCAGTCTTTTCCCCCCTGTTCCCTGTGTTCCACCACATGTTGTTGTTATTTCTGATCTGTCCTCCTGCTGGAACCTCCTCCCACTGTATTTCTGACATTTGCCTGTGGCTGCAGAGCCCTGCACTCCAGGGAAGCTCCTGGGGCTGTTTGCCAAAGCCCTGAGTGTGTTCCTCCAAGAGCTGGATTCCTCCAGGGACACTGGCACAGCTCCGTGCTTGATCCACTGGGCTGCAGGGTGCTGTGCATGGGAGGAGACCATGGGCAGGTTTGTGAGCTCTGGGATCCTTTGGAACAAGCCCCAGCAGCCCAGAACTTGAGCTGCTCAGAGCAGCACACAGGGGCTCAGCCTGGGCTGGAGCCCTGGTTTGCCAAAGCCTGAGATCTGATGTTTGAGACAAGCACTTCTCTCTCAAATCTACTTGGAATTGTCCAGTGGTACTTAAAGTTGCTTGAGGATGGATAACTAGACAAGCAGCCAGCTCCTGCTAATGGTGTTTTCTTAGAGTGATCTTCAGTGAGCAAAGTGGCACCTCAGGCAAGCAAAGCTGCACCAAAATGTTGCAGTTGTAGAGGATCAAAGGAGCTCTCCTCCATATGATGGCAGATGGACCTAGAAGAGAGAATTCTGTATCTAAAGGAAGCAATTTAGTTAAGTAGTTGTAAATAGAAATGCAGCCTGCTTAAGGTTATGCATGTGTGAATATTTAAGCCTAAATAATATTGACACCTGTTAATAAAACACTGACATTGCCCTTGTCAAGAACAGAAAGATGTTCTCAATAATGCTGGATGAGGAAAGAGAGGAACTACAAGGACAAGCTGTGAGAAATCAACTGTTCACACACTTTGAGCAAAGATGATGTGATGTGCTGTCAGCCCCAGGGCTCTGCCACTGCTCCTGCTCTGGATCCCAATTTTTACCAGTGCTGACCAGCCCTTGGCACCAGTTTCCTCTCTGGACTGGTACGTGGTGCTCCTCCTCAGGCCCTCACTGAGGGCTGTGCTCAAGTGCTTTTCTTTCATATCTCTTTTTCAGATTTAAGCATTTATAGAACGGAAGACAATATTCTGTTAATGATCAAAACAGTTACTTTGAGCCACTTTTCTAGTATTTATTTTTTTAACCTCTTAGAGGTAGCCTGTGGAGCATAAGCTACTCAAGAGTACCAGTCAAAAATCTATTAGGGATGTGAACCTCCATTGTTTTTCTAACCACAGCCAGAATGAGATTATCTTCTGAGATTAGCAAACTTGTAAATGTATTATTTCTTAATTATCCTACTGCCAAATGCTCTAATACTGCTCTAATCTTCTTGTAGGTCTTGTGTAGGCCAGTCAGATGCAGAAATTGTTAGTTTTTACCATTTATTGTTTGTCATTCAAGACGCTGTGGAGTCTGGATGTGATTCCAGGTGCTGCTCAGAAGTTTTTAGGATTGAAGAATGCCCAGTTTAGAGAGAAAGGGGTAGATATTTAGAGCTGAAAGTTACTGGAGCCTTCAGACACCACCTGTGAATGCCACAGGAGTTTGCTGCTGACAGGATGTGGGTGTTGGTACCTCTGATGTCAGAACTTCTCACCTGTGTGGTCTCAGGACTGTCCAGGAACACGAGGAGTTCTCTGCCAGGACAGGAGAGCTGGGCTGTGTTCCAGGGAGAGGGAGCTCCCTCCTCTCTGTTGCCCAGCTTTGGAGCAGTCCTGCCCTCCAGCCCTGCCAGGGGGAGGGTGGGGTTGTATTTACTGCTCGCAGTTTGCACAGGTTTGAGTGCTGTGAACGCAATGGACCCCAGAGCACAGACAGCAGGACATCTCTGGGCCTCTGGGCAAAACTGTGACCAGCAATGGCTCTTGCTGAGGGTTGCTGCCTGGTGGGGATATGTGATATGGAGCCCCTGTGCAAACCTGAACCTCTCCCAGCTCCTTCTGTAGTCCCATATTGGCTTTTTGAAACCTTTGAGGCAGTTCAGGAGGTTACTGACACCTGACAAAAGAAAAATTATACGTACCATGCTTATAAAAAAGTACTCTCAAATTTTAAAAAAAATGGCTTTTTCATATTGTTTGGATGAACTCCCCCTGCCCTGTAATATTTCAGACTCCAGGGAACTGTTCCTAATATACACTCTAATTTTTTCCCTTTTATAAGCTCTAGTATTCACACCCTGAGGCACCCATCTCATTAGCTTTCCATTTAGGAGTACACACATGCACTTCCTATTCTTATTGTATTTCCAGAAATAACACTCTTAATATTTTATATTTCAGTGTGTGGTAGCTTTGAATAGTGCAAGTCTTTTTTATTATTATCAGTTAACACAATTACACATCAGCAGCAGGTCTCCCATACATCCCAGTTTCCTTGGCAATGCTGGCTTTGTTGGGGCACAATTTGCTTGTGACTTCTGAAGTCTTGGCAAGCAAATCCTACCTGAGATGTGTGAGGTGCCCCTTCCCTCTCCCCAGAGCCTGGGCTGGGAGCTGCTGGGGCTCCTGCACGTGGGCAGCTGCTGCTGGAGGGGATCCCAGATCCCATTTCCATCATGCCCACACCCTGTGTGTGCCCAGCACTGCAGTGGATCCCAGATCCCATTTCCATCATGCCCACACCCTGTGTGTGTGTGCCCAGCACTGCAGTGGATCCCAGATCCCATTTCCATCATACCCACTCACTGTGTGTGTGTGCCCAGCACTGCAGTGGATCCCAGATCCCATTTCCATCATACCCACACCCTGTGTGTGTGTGCCCAGCACTGCAGTGGATCCCAGATCCCATTTCCATCATGCTCACACCCTGTGTGTGTGTGCCCAGCACTGCAGTGGATCCCAGATCCCATTTTTCATCATGCTCACACCCTGTGTGTGCCCAGCACTGTATTAGGAACTGGACTGAGAGCAATATCCTCCCTGAAGGACTGATCTTGCAATCCTGCTATTTCTTTGGCACATAACTTCTTATCAGTTATCCCCTTTTATATCTGCTTTGCTTTTTTGTCTTTTTCAGAACACACTTGAAATACAGAGCTCTAAAATGGCCATTTCTCTATAAACACAATTCCTTTGGTCACCAACTTGTTCTGAGGCTGCAGCCCTTATTTTAAAAATGCGAAGGCAAAATGTCATAGTTGACGTGGTTTAAATCCAAATTTGCAATTGAGAGGCATCTTTCCCTCTCTGTGCCTTGTGGCTTCCATCTGGAAGAATGGAGAGGTATCTCTGGCTTGCCATAAATGGGTAACTCTGAGTTCTATATCCAGCAGAGCCCGAGCAGAGGAATGGGGATGATGCAGGGAGGGTGGCAGGGAGGAGAGGGCTGGGGCTGCTTTGGGCAGGGGATCACTGTGGTTATCTGCACATGCACATTTCTCAAGGTGCTTTTGGAGTCTGTGCTGGGCACAGGTGAGCAGCTGCAGCAGCCTGAGATGGCTGAGCAGAGTGTGGGAGGCAGCAGTGCTGGGTCTCCTAACACACTGCTCATCCTCCCCAGAGCTCCTTTCTGGCTCCCAGTGCCTGCTTGGGCTCTGCATGGAGTGCCCCTAAAGCTGCTGCAGCTGTTCTGTGGCCCAAGGGTGCCTTCAGTAGCCTGGCATGAGCTTTGCCCCCACGAGCAGTGTTCCTGGTGCCTGCAGTGATTTTTGGTGCAGCTGACAAGCACAGCCTAGCACTGAGCTCAGCCTGTGCTGGCCCCACTGGGAACAGGGAACGGTGCTTTGTGCCCCCTGCTCACTGGGATCTGCCACCTGCTGTGTACAGCAGCCAGGGCAACTGTGGGGACACATTGTGTGTTTTCTTTTTTCATTCATGGGATTTTTAAATTCTGAACTCCTTTAAATAGCATTTGAATCTCTAATTGTGTCAGAATCCCATTTTGCTGTGTGTGTCCATGCAGCCCTACCTGCAGCTGTGGTGTTCCTGTGATCCCACCATGAACAGGCAGGCTCTGCTCTGCCCTGGGCTTCCGTGGCTAGCCAAATTTTGTAGTTCTTCTTTTTTGTCTTTTCTTCTACCATGTACAATCTCCACTTGTCAAGTTATTTTTCTTGGAGACCCCCTAATTTTTTTCCCAGGGATTCTTGGAATCAGTTGTGAACAATTTGAAGAAGAAAAAGAAACTTGCAAACCATAGTATAAATAGGGAAAGATGAGCAGAAGTGATTCAAAGATAAATAAAACTCCAGGAGATTCTTGGAGAGTATTTAAATTGTATCACTTTATAAGGTTGAAGAAGGGAGCTAGAAGACATCAGAATGGGGATCTCAGAGGATTTTCCTTTTATGCCTTCAGTTATGACAAACAGCACTGGCTTTATCACACATTTATTGGGAATTTTGGCATAGAATTTGGATTCTGGAAGCTTAGTATGTCTGTGTAGCACAGAGTGATCTGAGCTCTGGGCAGTCATTTCTGACACTGTTCCTCCTGGGATTTTGCATCCTTTTGGTTCCTTGTTTTCCTCCACTTGCAGAGGCTGATGTTGCCTCCTCGCTCCAGCAGAGCTGCCCTGTGCCCCTGTGTGCCACCACAGGCAGCTTCAAGGTCTGTTTGTAACAGGTCATTGATGCTTCAAGAGAAAACCCCCCATGGTGCTGAGGTATTGTGAATTGTTTTGTCTTCAAAAGAGTTGTATCTGTAACATGAGGTGAATGGTAAATACATTATTGCCATTCAGTTGTTAGAGTGAAAGAACTAATTTATTACTTTAATTAGTTTATAGTGTACTTTACATTATTGTAATATGCAATATTGAAATAATGAACTGGAAAAAGGTGTGCATGCATTCTGTTCAGCACAGCTATTTAATAATTCACTTGGTAAAACATCCTCTAATAATATGTGAACTGTGAAATGCACTTGAAATGCCAATTGTAATTAAAAACTTTCAGAACTTAATGTTGGCAGTGCTTGTACTGCTAAAGTGAAGACTGTTTTGTGGAACAGGCAATGGGAGAGCCAGGTTTCAGTGTATTTTCAATATTAGTTTAACTGCTAGGATTTTTTTTAATATTTAAATGAAACATTTACTGTTGACACAGTAAAATACACCCTTCTGATTTTGAGCTAATGGGAATGGAAGAACGCAATCAAGAGCAGGTTGTATTTTTTTGTGCAGTCTGTGGTCCCGGATTGCAGCTGTAGTGAAGCAGAATTATTGTTTGGGAGGTTTTTTGTTCTCCAGACCTGCAGGATCCTGCCTCTGGAGATAAAAACCCGATGAATGCAGCAGACTTTCTTGGCACACTTGAATTGCAGGAATGCTGGCAATTCAGCACCAGGGGGTCACTTGTACCCAGCAGAGCAGAAAGGCAGGAAAGGCTCCCTGCAGGTTGCCCAGCCCTGTGCCAGGGTGGCACTGCCCAGGGCAGGGAATCCCCTCTGTGCTGCCTCCCCACGGGCCAGAGCCTCCTGCTCCTCCTCTCTGACCTGTGGCACATGCACACGCTGCCTGGGAGTCTCTCCTGCCACCTGCTGCACCTGCATTCCCTGGGGATGTGCACTTCCCCTAGAGCTGCTCTCTGGCACAGAGCATTTTAATGGTCAAATGTCGTTTAAAAAGTGAAACATATTTGAATCACCTGCTTAATGTCTAATTCTTGTTACTTCTCACACTTCACCTCTACTCTGTTAAGAACATTTTATCCTATATGATTTCAGCTCTTCTGGGAAAAGCTATGGCATAAGGCCAGCCTACAGAATCATGGTCACATTTTATATATGTTTTGCAAGCATTGCTTTTCTGGCTTTTACCAATGTTCCTTTTTTTGTTGTTTTTTGGGATTTTTTTTTTTTTTTTGGGGGGGGGAGGTTGTTACAATTATGTTCTTTTTTTTGTCATAATTATAATTTTTTTAAAGGAAGTTATTTTTCTTTTGCCCTAATAAAAAGGCATGGATTAGACAAACATGGGAGGGAGCAGGAATCTAAACTGATTTCGTGTGCTGGATACAGAAAATAATAGCTGAGTATTGAAAGCAAGTATGATACAGTGAAACTCTCCTCTGGTATCCTTGTTACCCATTTTCCCAATTGGTCTCAGGCTCATACATTCAAAATCCTAACTAAAAAATGGAAAAGTGGATTCAGAACTGAAATTTAAGAAGTGGAAAGCATGTTGTACCCCCTGAGCCAATGTATGTGTCAGCAGTGATTCAGGGCAGATAGGGAGCGCTGCAGGAGGGGAGATGCACACTGAGTTATTGGCCTATCATTTCTGTCTGAGGAACTAGTGTGTGTTAATGCTCTGTCAGCTTAGTGAAGTGCTGGATTTGATGCTTGGTTCTGCTCATGTGTTTGTACATAACCTGTCAGAAATCCAGATTGTACCCCAACCTTGGTTTGTGGCTGGGATCAAAAGGCTGAAATGAAAGAGCTGCTGGAAACAACCTGAGAAGGAGATCATGGCACGTCACAGGGTCAGGGTGCCACACACCCCACACAAACTGCTGCTAGTAAAATGGGTTAATAGGGAGGCTGGAGATGATTTCAGCACTGGTTAGTGTCTGTGCCACTGCTTCAGTGTGGTTTGCTTCCTTCTGTTGGTTGTCATTGTCCCAGATTCCCTGCATGGTTTGCTCTGCTCTCCATGGGCATTTCCAGGCACTGGTTCCCCTGAAATGTCAGGGAAATGGAGCTTTTGTTCTCTGCTCTCCAGGGGCATTTCCAGGCACTAGTTCCCGTGAAGTGTCAGGGAAATGCAGCTTTTGTCGAGACCAATTTATGGCCTCGCCCTAGTAATGGCTGCAATCAAACAACCAAACAAGTCCCTGGTTAACAATAAATGAATATCCAGAGAAGGCCACCAGAGGATCAGGGAGTTCTCAGACATGGGGGGAACTGAAGCTGCATCATGAGCTGCACCCAGTGGCATTGAAAGGAGTGGGAAGCAGGATGTAGGGAAATCCAGGCTTACAAAAAGCAATTTTTGGTTACATAATCTTACTGTTACCTCATATCAGTTGAGAAAATCTGTGATGTTATTACAGAAGTTTAAAGCTCCTTCAAATGCTCCTGCAGCTTATCCCAGCTCCAATCTGAGTGTGCTTTCAGCAGATTTCATTCACTATTTGCTTGTTGTTAGATTTGAAATCTTTCTATATATGGTTTTGCTTCAGTCTGTTTCAAAAGCAAGGTAGAAAGGATGGCATGTTCTTCTGGCTCCTTTTCAAAGCATTCCTTTTTGAGTTCATTAGTGTGGCAAGTGAAGGGTAACTGAAACAATTTAGCATTTTATTTTAGATTCTTAAACGCTAAACTGCATGAGCAAGCTGCTGGCAAAGTTGCTACATGAAGATTTCAATTTAGACAGCCCTGGTGTCACAAGTTCCACGTGCGTGGGAAGCTTGATTTGGGTGTTGCAGCTGGGGCTTAAGGGACCTCTCCAGGTTGAATCCAGGTTTAAACAGCTCCACAACCTCCCTGGCCAGCATGTTCTGCAGTTCACCCAGCCTCTCCATAGGGAAGTGATGAATGCATTGGAATTTCAGGTGTTTCAGTCTGCACCTGTTGTTTTCTTTCTGTCACTGGGCACCTCCGGCAGAGCCTGGCTTTGTCCTCTTTCCACCCTCTGCATTTTCAGATTATTTTCGTGTTATGATTTTGCCTGCACCCCATGAGAAGTCACAGCATTGTTCAATGTATTGCAAAGAAAAAAGTATAATTGTTATTTTAACAAGAAGCGGGTGAGCATGGCATTGCTCAGAGATGCAGCTCTCTGAGAGCCTTGGACCATGGGGAATGCTGGATTTCTAAACAGAACATCCTTTATAAGCACAAACCAGAAGAATTAATAATCTGCACAAACAGCCAGTGAAATGCAGTAAAGGTAGAAAAATTATAAGCATTTTCATATCTTTGTATTAAAGTGCTGTAGTGTAGAAAACGAGCTGAAATGCTTGTTCCTTAGAGGGATGCAGAGTTCTGTTAGTGCTTGACAAATCCATTACAAAAAGAGCTGGCAAGCCAACAAAAAGGAGACATGGTTAATCCTGTGGGAAGCAGCGTGAAACAGATGAGCACACAAGTGACAGCACCAGGGGAATTGGGGCTGGCTGGGATGGGGCACTGCACATGAGTCCCTGCCATGGCCAGGCTGGGCACAAGTTCTTGCCTCTAACCAACACAGGAAGGGATTTTTGGCCCACTGGGCTGGGTGGTCCATGCCAGCCCCAGGGGGGTTTTTAGGAAGTGTGGCGGCCCTGCAGTGATGGGTGCAGGGAGTGTGGCCCGGCCCTGCCCTGCCAGGCAGCTCTGCCTCCCTTCCCACACAGCAGTGGGGTGCCAGGCAGGCAGGGACCCCCTCGGGGCCAGAGCAGGGCAGGGGTCCCAGGCTGGGCTGCACCACCTGCAGCTGGCACAGGTAAATCCCTGGAGTGAGCCGGGGTGGAAGGAAGGTGCTGGTACAGGAGTACCTGTGCCAAAGGCTGGGAATGGACTCTGCTCTGGGACCCTTGGTCTCCATCCCTTCATAGGTTCTAAGTGCTGAAGGGAAATGTGAATTACTGAGACTGATTTAGCAATTTTGCCTAAAACCTTTCCATAAGTGATTTTATTGCACATTATGCCATCAGCTGGGAACTGCACATGAACATGCACAAAGGTGGTGTTTGCTGAATGGTTGTGTTGTTGATAAGATTATAAACCTTACTTTGTAAGCAGATTACGTGAGTTTCCTTCCCAGTGTCAGCTTGGCAGATCCGTGTTTCACAGCCTGCTGCAGGACTGTCTCTTCAACTGCTTCTTCCAGGTTCTGCAGTGGAAAGCACAGCAGGAAGAAGCTGCTAAACTAGAAGCTGCTGTGGCTGCCAGAAGAAAAGAAAAGGAAGATGAGAGAGAAAGGCTACAGAAAGAACAGGAAACCATGCGTAGAGCTCAGGATAAAGAGAAAGTATGAGAAACTTTATACATTTTTCCATATATTAGTGTGTACCATTGCTTCTAAAATCTGTAACTGATCTCATAGCACAGGTATTCTTGTGCAGTATTATGTATTGATGTAAAGATGGGCAAATGGTTAGCCAGGTCTTGCTCCTGTCCATTTTAGCTCTAGAACTGCCTGATCTGACACACCAGTTCTGTTGCTCTATTGCATTTCTCAGAAAAAAAGCTTCAGCGAGTTTTGTGTGTCTGTCACCAGAGCAGCACAGAGGCAGGGCTGGGTCTGACTGCACAGGTCTGCAATGCAGCAGGGGAGCTGACACACAGAGCCTGCAGCACAGCAGGGGCTGCAGGGCACCCTGGGGACAGGGACAGTGCTCCTGTCCTGGGGATTGTGTGCTGGCTCCTTGGGGCACGGCCTGGGTGCAGCTCCACAGGAGCTCAGGAACGCGCTGCAGTGAATGTCATGCTTTAGAAAATCGAGCTGTGCCACAAGTATTTGTGCTGCCTTTCTGCCTGAGTGATGTGGCAAACATCCATGTGGCTGTTGCACTGAGGTTTACCTCGGAGTCCAGTGGCACAGAGAGGGACGTTTGGGGAGGCTTTGTTGCTTAGGTCACGAGTAGCTTTGCTGCTGCTTCTCTTTTTGTTCCAGCTCGTTCTGTGTATTTGCCTTTGTGCTCATGGTGTTTGTAGTGGCAGCTGGCTCTGAAACCACAGGGAAGGAAGAGGCTTAGGGAGGCAGTGCTGACCCAACCACCACCAATATTCATTTTATCTGTAAATATTCTGGTTGTGCAAAGTTTTCTCTTGCTCTGTGTAATGTCTGTATGGAGCGGCCCTCTGCCTACGCACAGATGGAATAGCAGCTGTTTGGGGTCAGCAGTCATATGTTTCATTGGAGTACTTTACATCCTAGATCCTTAAAAGAGCGGATAACCTTATACTGCAGCTGCTTTTCTGGGAAATGCAAGCAGAATGGAAACGGTAGTCTTCAGATTGTGGTGGAAAAATATATTCAAACTAGTGTTCACAATCTGATTTTACTATTTTTGTTGTGGGGGCTCCACACCTTCTTGGTCTAGTAAATATTCTGTTAGCTTGTAGTGCTCCAAAATAGAAATTTTATTCTAAAAGGATCAAAATTGGAATTTCTAACTTAACGTTTTTCTTACTTGCTTTGTTCTTACTGCCTGGGCTTTGGAATGAGCATTAATTTGTTTGCTGTATTTGTTCAAACTTTAGCTGAAAAAATACTGGGCTGAGAAAGAGCTCAAGTGGCAAGAACAAGAGGAGAGAGATCTAAAACATCTGGAGGAATTGAGAAAGTTAATGGCTGATCAAGCAGCCAAAGATAGAGAAAGGTAAAAGAAATTAAATGTGATACCTGTAGTATCTTCTTATATTCTTTCTATAACCTAATTTGCTTTGATCTCCTGACTTTCTTTTTTAGAGTGAATTAGGATAGGTATATTTTTTTTCCTTCCTGTTTGGCAAATGCTTCAAACTATATAGTAAGGTTGCATCCTAGGTGATTGTATCCTTTTAATGTGGTGTCAACAACTAACAACTGCATTTAAGTCTTACCGTGCTTCAAAAATTAGCATCCAAAAAGGCAACTGTTTGTTGCTACCAGCCCACTTCTCCTTTTTTGATGTGTGCAGTGAATATGTGCAGGTTCTCTGTCAGTCCCTGAGGTAGGAAATGGTTTGAAAATACATCACATGTTCTAAAAGAATGTTCCCCCCAAAAGCAATATTTGGCGTTACTCTTGCAGGGTTAAAAAAAAATTGGAATTGTGCAAATATTTGCACTGACTGCCTATGGGAAACAGGCTGGCAGAGTCCTGCTCTGCAGGGAGACACCTGCCCTGTTCTGCCTCAGCCCCTGCACTGCTGCCAGCCTGGCCCCAGATCCCAAGGGAAGGCAGGGGCTGCTCTGGGCCAGGGTTTGATGTGACTGACCCAGGGAACAGAGTGATGGCCACTGTTTGCCAAGGGTTCGGTTCTCCAGGGCCGGGGTGCGGGCGCTGCATCTCCTCCCTCGTCCCACCCCAGGGCTCTCACACACTCCCCTGAAACTCTCCTGGGCTCCCCAGACACAGCAGTTCATTATTTCATTATTTCCTATTGAATATTTATGAGACAGTGTCTGAAAGCAGAGTTTTAATGAAAATATGCTTATCAAAAATTACATGAATGTGTACCTGCAATGCTACAAAAGGTACCTTTACTGCAACTAATCAGTTATGCTCATTTATCAGCTAGTGATTTATTAAAATTTTACTTACTGTGCTGCTTAAAAGCAAAATTGAGTATTAATGTATTTAGATGTTGAGGTTTTCTATAAAATTAACTATAGGTAGGAGAAATAGTAAAATGTTGCTAAGTGTAACAGAATGAAAGAGAATGAACAACTTCATTTAGATGTGGACAGGGTGAAATCAAAGCTTGAGTAAACCTTGGAAGCCAAGTATAAAAACGTATTGGAGGGGCGTTCCAACTTGGGAACATGATGTGCAGTTGAGTATGTATTCCCAAGGGTGGCTGCCTTCCCTGGGTGTGGATTTTAGCTGTGCCATTGCCTGCTGGCAGTGAACTTCATCTGTGCAGGCTGTGCTCTCTGCAGCCTGGGCAGGACGGCAGCACAGCCACGGGGACACCACCCTGCCCCTCGTGGCTGCTCCCTGCCAGCCAGGATCACCTGGGCTGCCTCAAACTGGGCATGGAGCTGTGCAGGACGCTTCAGTTTAGCACTGCTTTGTATTCCCCTGTGCAGGAAAACTGCTGGGCCAACACCAAGAGTTTGAAGTTAGGCCTGGCCAAGTGCCCCCCAGCCTTCCTTCTTGGCTTTGCACAGAGGCTTTCAGAGTACTGAATTTTATGTTTGATAGCTCTGGAGTATTTTAAAACATGTATCACAATAGTCAGCTCAAGCAGAGTGAAATGATTTCAGTATAATTTTTTAATTTTTCAAAAAAAAAGAAGACCTGCTTTTTATTAAACGTTCTCCATATGAAAAGCAGGTTAGGCTTTTTCCCTGGTACAGAATGACCCCTGAGCACTACTGCTGGAGCATTTCTCTGCCTGAACTACAGTGGACACTGTAAGGAACTGGAAGCCTCTCTGGGGTACCCTCAGGCAGCCTTGTACCACACTCTTGAGATCAATTTGTTTGTCCTGCTAATTGTGATTGGGGTATTGACACAGAGGTCTGTGCTAGCCACAAGCAAACTGCAGGTTTAGTTCTGATTGTTGTTGCTTACAGCACAAATTGTATACTCCTTTGAGCTTACTAAAATCTGGAGAGCAAGAAAATAACAATGCATGTTTTATTGTAGTTGAAGCGCTGTCTCATTGAATTCTCCAAATTCAAAGTATGGCATTGACAAGTCCTGCAGAAGTGAAATGCCAACAAATATCTATAGCTCCATAAGGAACAGACTCTGCACAACAGTCTAAAAATGCCTGCAGTGAAAGGTGGGAGAGCACAGTACTGCTGTGGGTAAAGCTCTGGAGTCACTGGTGTGAACCTCCAGCTTTTTCCTTTGGAAGAAGGGTGTAGGAAGTCACAAGTTTTTTTTCTTTTTCTAGTGACAAGGCTGGGAGTGAGGTGTTTCGTTCAATGGAAAGGGTTGTAGGAAAGATTTCTTCTGCCATACACAGATGTGAGAGAACATTTCTTCTTGGCAAAGAAAATGGGGGAGAAAAAAGAGTACCAGGGCTATATAAAGCATGCTAGAAAAAATCTGTGGTCTAGACATGGAATCTGAAAGGTTAGCCAAGTTGTTTAAAGAAAAACTGACCAACCAAAACTCATCAAAACAAATCAAAAAGCACAACTCCCCAAACTCCCCTTCCCCAAAAAACCCAAAGCAAAAATCTCCAACAAGGGCAGCACACTGAAACGAAAAAGCACCTCTGCCTTTCTGAGGGGTTTTGGGGGAGCACGTGCTGAGGTGGGTGCACAGGGGATCGGGGCGGGTTCCAGCTGCAGTGGCACCCCAGGAGCAGGGCAGTGTCACTGGCCAGTGTCCCCTGTGGCACCCCAGTGTTGGGGCAGTGTCACTGGCTGGTGTCCCCTGTGGCACCCCAGGAGCAGGGCAGTGTCACTGGCCGGTGTCCCCTGCGGCACCCCAGGAGCAGGGCAGTGTCACTGGCCGGTGTCCCCTGCGGCACCCCAGCAGTGTCACTGGCCGGTGTCCCCTGTGGCACCCCAGTGTTGGGGCAGTGTCACTGGCCGGTGTCCCCTGCGGCACCCCAGTGTTGGGGCAGTGTCACTGGCCGGTGTCCCCTGCGGCACCCCAGCAGTGTCGCTGGCGGTGTTGCAGTGTCCCTGCCCCGTGTCCCCTGCGCAGGGTGCGGTTCCGGCGGGCCCTGCTGGAGCAGCGGCAGCAGCAGCAGCGGGAGCTCGCCCTGCTCCGGGAGCAGCAGCTGCAGCACAGGGAGCAGCGGCTGGCAGCGCTGCGGCAGCAGGTGCGTGCGGGCTGGGGACGGGCCGCGCCGCGCTGCACCCACACACACTCAAAAGAAATGAGGGAACGACGTAAAAGGCACTTCAGGTCTGCCTCACAGTAATTCTCTCCTGCTATAAATCCTGTGTCCTTTCTAGCTCTGACAACAGGAACATTATGACATTCCATTGTACTGTAGGAACTGCTGATATCTGAGAGGAGATAGAGAAGGTTTTTTCCAGGTTGGATGTGATTTTTTTCTGGGTTTTGTTTGTTTTAATAACCTTAAGTCTGCCTTGGGTCTTAGGCAAGATTTATGAGTAATTTATATTCTTCTTAAATTCTGAAAATTTGCACACCTTGGATAACTTTTCTTCAGAGATATCTGAGTGTCTGAAACTTTAGCACATTACTTTTTAAAAGGCACCCCTAAAATGCCTACTAATGCTTGCTAATGTCACAGTAAAAGTAGTACTAGGGTTATTTTTTTCTACTGCTGACTTTTGAAAGAGTAATTTTGCCTTAATTTACATTTCTGTATGTAATCTCCTTGTTTTTCCTCGAAAGAGGCTGGGTGGTAGTTGTGATCTGTTGAGCTCTTCCCACTGACTCAATTCTCTTGCCAGAGTAGAAAATGCTTCTAAGGGCCTTTGCCTGGGATGGGGATGCTCCCACTTCATTATACCTCTCTGGCCAACATTTATTCTCTGTTTCACACTAAGGAAATATTGCTTTATAAAGTATGTACATTGTTTGTATGGGGGGGGGAGACAAAAGATTTTTACTAAAGTCATTTGGGCAGCAATACAAAGATGACATTTTATTAAAGAAATGGTTGAAAAAGTTATCTTATGCAATTTAAAGTATTTTTTTCTACTTTTAGCCATGGGCTTCTGAGTTCAGTTATTTTGCTCGTGCATCTTTCTGTATTTTTCCAAAGTAGTATTAGCCTGTATCTGAACATTTTAACACAAAGAAAGCAAACAGCAAAAAAATATTAACTCTGGCACAATACAGTGTCTGGGAGTCTTTGATATTGATCTAGCAACAGGAAATTGCACAGTTGAAGCAGTTGCACTTCAAAAAAAAAACAGAGTTTTATTATTTGGGGCATATCACTCAATGCTGTTACCCATGACTCTGTAGAAATTGTGAACTATTGCCCTGAACAACTTTGTTTCCATTGGAAGAAAAAGAAAGTCTGGACTTACTGGAATTGTGGGAATTGCAGGATGATGAGGCTGCTGGATCCTTGCAGAGGCTGGGTTGGACACTGCAGCTCGTGTCAGCATCTGGCGCTGGTCTCTCACCCTTGCTGCAGCAGGGACAGTGGCTGAGGGTGCTCTCAAAGGCGTTAGTGACAATGACCTGCTCTGGCCCTAGCTCTACACACACAGTGATTGCTGCCTTCACACCCTGCCTTTAGGTTGCTGCCAGACCAGATCCAGCCAGAGCAGTGGCTGACACGGTGGCGTCCAGAGCTCGGATGGGCATTGGGAGCAAGGAGGAGTTTGAGCTGCAGCAGCCCCTGTTCAGGCTGCACACCTACAGTGAAGAGCAGGTAATGGGCTGCAGTCCTGCTGAGGAAATGAGTCAGGAGCTGAACTGGCCGTGCTCGTGTTTCAGGGCGCTCAGGTCGCTGAGGAGCCTGCTCCCTCAATTTCAAATGCACTCAAGGAACATCTTGATTTCTTTAGATTCCCTCACTGTTCCCTATCTGCTCAATCAATACATTTGCAGTAATTCACACTCTGGAATTTGAAAATTATTTACAAAAAGAAAGGAGCTATAGTACAATTCTGTGGTGTAAAAGCTTTCTTTTGACACTGAATAAGATGAAAAATTTAACAATGTCTATAGCTAAAGTTGTCCAGAACTTCCCATTTCAAGACATTTTAAAGCTTCTCCATTTGGTAATGGGAAGATGTGGGCTTTGTTTGGTTATTAAAATTCCCCAGATCTGACCTATGTATAAGGTTCTGACAAAACTTAAAAATGCTCTGAACATGTATATTTGAATATGCATATTTGGGTCCTGTGCCTTATTTCTCAGCATGCTCTTTCTGTTTCGACTCCAGCCATGTATGGTGCTGCTCAGGCTGCAGTTTGTGACCCCTGCCCACCACATCCCTGTGCTCCTTCCCAGTGCTGCAGGGCTGTGGATCATGTTCCCAGTGCTGGTCTCCAGCAGCTCTGGGCACTGGGGAGGTGAGGCTGGAGCTTCTGCAAGGTGTTGCTCTTCCTTGTGCTTCCAGCGCAGTCCCACTGCAGACTGTGGAACAGGAATTGGAAAGAGGCTTACAGATCTTGTCAGAAAAACTTCTGATAAATGTCAGAAGTAATTTTCCTGGGACTAATTGTCCTTCTGACAAATGGAAGTGGCACTGCCATGTAAGCACAAGGCGACACTGTGAGAAAAATCATAAAGGCAATTTGAAGCACTTGGATTCCACAGGAACAGCCAGGAGGGGATTGGCGTCTGTGCTGCACTTGGGGCTGTGAGCATGGAGAACATGAGGGATGGCAGCAGCTCCTCAGGGAGCTTTGTGGCTTCTACTGATCATTGCTGTGGTTTTTTAACAGGTCATTTCTGACCCCAGGCTCCGTGTGGAGCTTGCTCTCCGAGAAGCTGGGCTGCATAAAACACTTTATGCAAGAGAGGTTTTGTCAAAACTTCCACCACTGAAGCTTCCAAGGAGAGACATGGAATCTACAGCTTTTAAAATGTAGAGCACCTCTCATCTGAGGGGCAGAGGAGCAGCAGGGGTCTGGTCTGGCCCCCAGTACGCAAAGCTTGAATCAATTCCCTTTGGTGTGTCCAGGAACTGCTGATTTCCCCGTGTGTGCAGCCATTCTGAGCTGTGCTGTGTCACTCTGCACCTGCCTGGTGCAGGAGGGGCTGGGCTGTGTGCTGCTGTCCTGGGACTGCCCATGGCCCTTTCCACTGGGAGCTGGCACACCTTGCTGAAGGACTCCTGCACACAGCACAGCCAATCTGATCTGCAGCACCTGGAGTAGCAATTCTTGGGATTTAATTGCCAGCAGAAGTCCAAAATAGCTTTGCACAGCAGTTACTTTAGATTTTATTATGTTATGTGAATAAATCCCACAATTTTCTTTCCAGGTTTCTTGAGAATTTGATTCTTTTAGTTATAAATCTTCATTGCTATGAATGTTTCTAATAATCCTAATATGATAAGATGAAACTTAAACCTTTGTCTATATTTAGAAGGCAACTTGTTTTATCATATTTACTGCAAACCAGTCATAAAATTTCATATTGCAGATTAGTTTTTCAGTATAAATTATAATTAGAGCTGGGATCTTTATTTCTTTATTTTGTGGTGTGACAGACTCCTGAGAGTGTGCACAGGGTCAGCCCAGGAGTAGCATAATCCCAGTGTTGCAGCTGAGTTTATCGGGAAAATGCTGCAGAGGCTGCCCTGAGCTGGGGGAATGACATCTTCTGGGCTCAGCCTTCGTGTGCTTGTGCTAAAATTACAATTCTGTGTATATTTGTGCTTTTTATTTTGGTATCTCCTTTGGGGTAACTCGTTATTTTTAAAACACATTTGGCCACCTCACAACTGGCTGGATATTATTCCTATGGGGAGACCAGCAGTGCTTTGCTATGGGTAACAGACTGGCTGTGAGACAATTCCCAGGCAGGCATCATCCTAAACCTAGGCAGCTAACTTTTTCCCTTGCCCTTAAAAGCAGATTTACAGGATAAAAAATGGATAGGGGTGGCAGTTCAGAGCTCAGCTGTCTTTATGCCAGGGATGGGCAGTTCACTCTCAATCGTACTTTTATAAAGCTTGATGAGAATTTATCTGTGAAAATTAAGTTATTTGGTTACAAGCTAGACTACTTTTTTGTGAATTTTGGTAATGAGAAAAGTGTCTTTAATGCTAACCAGTGCCTGAAGGTCAGGTCCTCAGCTGACCACGGCTGGGTGCTGTGCTGTCCCTCTTGGCATGTGCCTGTTTGTGACACCTTTAAATATTGTAGGAATGAAAATCTGAACGGCCTTTGAACCAGCAGTAACAATAATGGTCACAAATAGGGATTAATTTTCACGTCATTTACTTAGGTTTTGTCTTTATGCCCAAAGCAAAGTGTTGTCCTTCCTGGAAGATGGCTGTGGATAGGAGCGACCCTAACAGGACAGTCCTTCACTGGAGCTGGAGCCAGGAGTGAGAAACCTGCGGCTCTGTTCCGCAGCCTCGATTCCTCATGAGCGCACGTCTCATCGGTGCGGTTCCAGCGGCGCTGCAGGCCGGCTGTTCCCAGTGTCCGCTGGCTGCGGCCACTCCCGGTGTCCACTGTGTCCGCTGGCTCTGGGAACTCCTGGTGTCCACTGGCTCCAGCTGCTCCAGGTGTCCACTGGCTGCGGCCACTCTCAGTGTCCTTTGGCTGCAGCTGCTCCTGGTATCCACTGTGTCCACTGACTCTGGCCGCTCCTGGTGTCCTTTGGCTGCGGTCGCTCCGCACTCCACGGGCCCAGAGCTGTTCGGCTCCTGGAGCTGTCCCGGTTCCTGGAGCTGTCCCAGTCCCGGTTCCTGGAGCTGTCCCAGTTCCTGGAGCTGTCCCAGTTCCCGGAGCTGTCCCAGTCCCGGTTCCCGGAGCTGTCCCGGTCCCGGCTCCCGGGGCAGGCTCCGTGTACGGGCCGGGCCCGCAGCCCCGCTCCCGGGCAGCGCCGGTGCCTGGGGCTGTCACCGTCAGTCCGTGGGGCACAGGCCCAGACGCTTGCGGATGAAGGCGGCAATCAGGCGCTGCGGCCGCTGCTGGTACTCCCACAGCACCTCGTGGGACGCCCGGATCTGGTCCCCCTCCAGCCGGTCCAGGAGCGCCACGCACACCACGGCGGCTGCAGGAGGCCGGAGCGCGGTCACCTCACGGCCCTGCCGAGCCTGGCCCTCATGGCCCTCACGGCTGGACCGGCCTGGCCTGGCCCTCACAGCCCTCATGGCCAGACCTGGCCCGGCCTGGCCTGGCCCTCACAGCCCAGCCCGTCCCTCCTCACAGCCCTCACAGCCCCCGTGGCTGGACCCGGCCCGGCCTGGCCCTCACGCACCAGTTGGCCTCTCCTGCCCAACCCTCGTGGCCCTCACAGCTGGACCAGTGGCCACAGCTCTGCTGCCTTGGGCTCTGCCCCAGCATGGCCAGGACCAGGACCTGCTGTGGGGCCAGAACCTGCTGTGGGGCCAGGAGGGGCGTGACAGGAGCGAGCTGTTGGCTTGTCCAGCATGCACTCAGGTCTTCTAATGCTCACTTGGGTTTTATTGAGCTATGAAATTTGCTTTAGCATCCTTTTCTAGATAAAATCATTAAGGATGTGTGTTTGGCCTTCTGGCACTAAACAGGACCCTTTGAGTGGGTTAAGCCCATGTGTGCAGAGGAGGTGGGAGCAAGAGCACTCACCTTTGAGCCCACACAGGCCACAGAGGGCAGCGAAGGCCATGGACTCCATCTCAATATTCCTCACACCGGCATCATAAGCTCTCCTTAAGTATTCCAACTTTCTTTCACTGGAAAAAGAGCATAATGCACCGTCTAATCTCCCCTGACCTGGAAAGGAAGCAGAGAAATGTCACTGTTGGCCTTGCATGGGGTCGTGGGCCACAGGGCGTAGGTGCAAATGGGAAGTCCAGCAGTGCCCACATTCTATCTGAGGCTCACAAAGTTCTCCTGTGAGCAGCTGGTTAATTTGTATTCTCCTCAGTGTTAAAGCCAGCGTGCTGTGTCTCTGTATAGCGGAGAGAATGATGCAGGTTTCAACATGGGTAAAAGGTGGAGTCAGCCCACAGGTGGGAGGTACCGGGGGATGCTGTGCTCTGTGGGGACAGGCCATTGCTGCATATCAGCTGTGAGGGCCTGCCAGGTTAAATCCCAAAAATGCCAGCTGACTGTAGAAGAGCTACAACAAGCTGTGCAGAATGGGAACGCTAAGGAGAGAAACCCCTTTAATGTGGGTTTAATGTTTCTGCAGGGGCTGCTGTGGATGGAAGCGGAGCTGCTTGCAGAGGCACTCCTGGTGCTGGTCGGGGTGCTGGGCCCAGGGCACTGATGCTCCCCTACTGCAGCTGCAGGCAGGACTAACCCTGTGTTCAGTGTGGGCACCCATCCCCACCCTCTCCTCTAAGCCTCAGGCTCTGCTGTCCTGCTGTGTGCTCAGAGCAGACCTGTGCCCCGTGCAGCTCCTCCTCACACTGGCTGAAAGCCATGGGGCAGGCAAATGCTTACCTGTGGCTGGCCAGCCTGGGACTGCCCTTCAGCTTATTGCTGCTCCTACTTTAATCCTCTCAAATAGCTTTTTCTTTAAATAAAATATGGGCTTGAGCAATACACAGATGGCTTCATCTGCAAGCAGATCTAAAGGTTTATAAATAGTGCTCAGATTATTAATTCTTCATCTATTACATTTCATCTACTCTGCAATCAGCATTTAATTTTGCAAAGGAAATGGTTCCAGAGTAACCGAAGTTTGTTTATGGAAATCTCACAGACAACCTAATATTTTCCTAGCGTTTGGTAGTTCTGAAGTGACAATCTTGCTGCAGGGGAACAGCTTGGTGGCAAACTCAGCAAGGTGCAAGCAGAGGTACTGTGTGTTCCAAGGGTGCCCCCTGCTCTGCCTGGCCCCGCAGCACCACGTGGGTCTCTGCCTGCAGCCCTCCTGGGGCCGGGGTTCCCTGGATGGCTTTGTCCATGGAAGAGTGGAAGGACTTGGTGTCACATGAGGTGAGGAAGGACAGACAAAGCTGGCTTTACCTTCGTAGAAGTCGTAGGTACACATGGTGTGGCCAATGAGCGTGGGGAAGTCGGGGATGTCCCTGCTGCAGGCCAGCAGCTCCTCTGCAAGGTCCTTGTCCAGCTCGGTGCTGCGCACCACCACATCACCCAGCACCACCTGCTCGAAACGTGGCTGGAAGGAGGAGTCCACAGCCGTGTCAGTGATCACAACAGAGCCAGCCTCGATCCCTGTGGAAATGGAAGCTGAGGCTGCCAGAGCTCGTAACACCTGTGTCCTGCTGCCAAACTTCAGCACAACAGGAAAATCTCAATAGATCTGCCTCTTCAGCAAGTAAAGAAGATGTCAGGGAATAATTGAAATTCATGACGTAGCACAGATGTACAAGCCAAATGTACAGAGTCAGCACAAGGTAAGTGATTGTGAGAATGTGCTGAGTGACAGGAGTTTAGCTGCTTCTTGCAGAGATTATGCAGCCCCAGCAGCTTGTGCAGGCATGGGCAGCACCACTGCCTCAGCCAGGGGACACAAATTCATTTGGGTCACCACTAATCCAAGTTTTCTGTTTGGAAAGTGACACTTGGCTGTAGTGGAATCCAGGCCTTGGTACACTCTGAGAATGTGCACTCTGCCAAGCCAGTTGCTACAACTTTTCTGGGTTCAACCCAAAACAAAATACCACGTTTGATATTTAGAGACCTGACAAAATGCTAAAGTTCAGAACTGCATGACCTGTTGCTGAGAGTTCTTTTTAATAATAGCTGTTTTGCTCTGAAGAAAGAGCACAAATCCCTTACCTAAGCCCCCAGAAGTACCGATGCGTATGATAGTAACGTCCCGGCATTTTGCATGGTGCAGCAGTTTGATCAGCTCATGGAGCATAATGGAAATGGAAGGGATGCCCATTCCATGCTGTTGGAAGGAGAGAAAAGAGAAGCATCAGTCCCCACGAGGCTGTGGCAGGTGACAGGTACATGGCTGCAGTAAACTCAGGGTTTTGCTGTGGCTTTTTCTGCTGAAGATCCCAACAGCAATTTTTGGCAGATGTTCTGCAGGCCTGGAACTGCTGAGGCTTCTGCTGCATCTGGCCAGTGCTCCCTTGCTTGGTCATCTGTCTTCTGCTCCATTGCTGGACCAACATCCTTTTCTTGTCTTAACTTTTAAGTACAAAAAGTGTTTGGTGCTGTGGAGTTTGGATTTTTCTCTTGAAAATGCCTCACATTTTTTTAGTTTTGCTATCATCTTCAAAAAGTGGAAGGAAGCATGTATGGAAGCTCCATTGATTAAGCTACACAGCCAGTTTTTGTGTTGCTTTGTCTCCTTTCTCTTGGCTGTGGGACCAACACTCTGTTTGCCTTGTATCATGTTTTAAATATGAAACCTTTTTCCATGTTGTTATTCTGGAACATCAGCCCGGCTTATTTGCCAGTGCCTATAAAATTTATTCTCATTGTAAATATTCAGAGCTGGAATCTGTGTTCCTGCCCCTGTACATTTGAGCTCAGTTGTGTTTCTAAGCAACTTGCAGAAATGTGAGGCTGGCAGCTGCTCTGCATGATGCTCCTCGGGTTGGCCATGCACTCTGCCCTGTGTCCCCTTCTGCACTGGCCAAAGCTGGCCACAAGCTCAGTGAGGATTTGCCTCTGGCTGTGTCACTGCTACTGCCAGGCTGGGGAGCACCAAATCTTGTGGCAGTTCTCCCCTTGGATTCTCTGAGACTGATTCCCTTGGTCAGGATTGGTTTGGTTTTGTCAGAGGGAGCTCTGCTGTGTGAGTGATTTCATCTCCTGTGAATCACATTTCAGACTAATCTTGTGCCTGAAGAAATGGTGTCAGGACCAAGCCTTTGGGTATGAGTGCTCTCCAGCACAGCCTGTGTTTGCTTTTCCCTTTGTTCAGTGCCAAAAATCCTGCTCTGAAAGAATAATTATTAATAAGGCCAGGTTTTTCTGTCAGAGCTTGTACCAATGTAATACTCCCAGCAACATTTCATGGTTCATGTGTGGTGAGAAGTGGTTTTGCCTCCCAAACTGAGCTGAGCAGAACACGTGCATGCCTGTTGTTAGTGCGGCACTTTCTAAACGGAGCTTTGCCATGGCTGGGAGCTTGCACTGCTGGCAGGGGACGAACAGTGAAAGGGGAACTTTTTGCTGGTGGGTGTTGGGGAGGCGAAGGCGTGTGAGGGAGAGGTGGTGGCAGCCCCATCGCTGCGGCCGCAGCCCGCGCTGTCCGGCCGTGGAGAGGCACGGGCAGGGCACAGCAGCACCCCAGGGCCCGAGCACGGCCAGGACTCACGCTGACGGAGAGCACGGGCCCTGCCCGGTACATGGCGTAGCGGTCCGAGCCCGCACAGATGTCAGCCACGTCCTCCCCGGCTGCCGGCAGCCCCAGCTCCCGCTGCATGAACTGCGCGAACGCCCGCATCCTCTTCGGGCTGCCGCCGACGCACACAAACTGCAATGAAACAGCAGCGTGGTGCTTAGAACGAGTGCCGCGGGTCAGCCTGGTCGTGGCGCTGGCGGCTGTGCCAGGCACACCTCCCCAGAGAAAGCAGCGGGGTGCCACTTCCTCGCCGTCAGTCAAGGGACGATGCAATAACTGAGGATCACAAAAGCAGGAGTGAACACAAAACCCAGGCCGTCATTCTGGCAGGGTGGTCACTGCCCTGGGTCTGAGCAGCCATACAGCTGCACATCCTTGGGTATCAGTCCCGGGCAAGAAAATCTAAAATAATTCAGCGAATTTGAGTTGGCAGTATCACCACTGATAGCAAATCAAACCCAGATGTTGGAGGAGCTCATTGGTTAATTTATTCTATGAACAGTGCTGACTGCAATTAGTGAGCACTGCTGATGGCACAGGGGCCAAGAAATCAGGGAGTAAAAAGGACAATTTTTGCATATTAAAGGAAAGTATGCTCGCTGAAGGTAGGAGGAGGATGAGTGTGCAGCTGCCAGGGCAGTGCTGCTGATCCTGCTGCCAGGGTGCAGGGCAGCAGGAGCCCACGCTGTGCTGTGCCAGGCTACTCCAGCCCTGGGCACTGAGGTTTTTCCCCGGCACAACTAGGGAAAGACTGGTTTGAAATGAACGAGGATGTCATCGTGACAAGTCAGTTTTTACAGCAAGTCTCAGCCAAAAATGATATGACATCCTCCTTCCCTTGTCTCCAGCAGATGATGATCAAGATACTTTAGACAAATGCCTCCTCTGTCTGTCCTCCAACATGAGGCCAATATAAAATCAGGTTTTACAGAGCTACAGGTTTTTCAAAGGATAATTTTCTGTTGTGCTTTCTGCCCAAAACAAACAAGGACAGACTTCCTTGCCCGAGCTGCTTTGGCTGCCGAGTCCCTGAGCAGCCAGACCCCACCCTGCAGGAGCTCTGGCAGCAGCAGGGCCCCGGCATGGGCTGGCAGCACCATGGGATGGACGCACAGCTGGAGAGCCTGTGCAGGGGGAGCTGCTGCCTCGCTTTTGGACCTGCTCTTTACCTTGATGTCCCCAAACATTGCTGGCAGGTCATGCGTCTTCGTTCCCAAGTCCAAGTGGTACAGGACATCCTCCTCCATCAAGTCCAGGTGTGGATTTTTAATAAGGACCAGCCCACTCCTGCAGGGAGACAGTGAGGAGATGGGCTGGGGCACCAGGCAGAAGTGGGGCACAGGGCAGCCTGGAAGCTCCACACAGCCCTGGTGTCGGCCAAGGGATGGGACAGGGCCAAGGGACAAGCCAGCTCTATGTGGTGTTGGGACCAGGTGTCTTTCTGCACCAGGTAACCTCTTTGACATGTCTATTATTATATTGATATATCTGGCAAAAATATGTCTCAGTATTTATCAATTCTGTCAATGGCAACCTTAGCTCTTTCCTTCATAGGGTTTTGCCAGCAATGTCCAGAGGTGATATACTGTGCTATTTTCTAGGTGACAGTTTATTAAGCTCTTAGCAAATCAGGATTTCAGACTTGTCCCAAATAACTGCCTGGCAGGGTGAGTGCAGACGCTGCAGGCAGCCAGAGGCCAGCTTGCTGTCCCTTTCCACCTGCTGTAAGAGATGAAAAGTAACTAACTAACAATGCAGGTTCATTTTATAAATGAGGCTTAAAGGAAACCCAGGGAACATTTTTATTCTCTTATTAAAACAAATTCAGATGTTCCCCTGTTACTCACCCCGAGTAAGCTGTTGTTTCGGTCATAGCAGCTCCCAGAGTCAGCTGAAATGGATACCCTGCTGAAAGGTAAGGAAAACACTGCCTGTATCCCCAGCGGCTGAAGTTTAGAGCTCAGAAGAGGTTTCTAGGGGCTCTGCAGGGGGTTAAATACCTCCTGTGCTCTGTGCAGCTCCCAAGGTCAGCAGTGGCCAGGCCCCCCACCCGCCTGTCCTGTGTTCACTCGGGTGCCAAGGTTCCTCCTCGGCTGGCACAGTTTCCTCCCAGCCTGGCTTTTTGGGCAGGTGCGTCACCAATAACCTTGACTGGCAGCCCTAGGGCTGGGCCGGTGACCTGCTGGCCCTCCGGCCGGTGACCTTGTGCCCTCTGGCCATGGGGTGGGCACCAGGCACGTGGCTGCACATGTGCACCCTGTGGAGATGGTTTGTCCCAACTGGATGTTGCTGTGCTCCCACCCTGGGCTGCTTCTTGGCCCTGGGGACTGAAGGGCACCGACAGCCTGGCCACTGCTGCTGCCCTGGACACTTCTGCCGACTGAGCCATTCTCTGGCTGCAGAAGGTGCAAACCCAAAACGTCCCTGCATTTGTCTGGGGTGCACCAAAACGGGAATTGGGCTGTAGCCAGCCACCAGCCCTGCTCAGAACAGCTCCTGGACCACCAGGCTGGCCTGGGGAGGCTGATTTCAGTCTCAGAGATGCCCAGACACCACTGTTGGCTCTCATGGTCCACCCAGCCCCGTCTGAGCCCAGCAGCCTGTCAGAGCAGTGTGCAGTGTGCAGTGTGCAGTGTGCAGTGTGCAGTGTGCAGTGTGCCGGGGCAGCCTGGCACAGTCCCAGTCCAGGGCAGCCAGAGGGCTCGTGGGGCTGCAGCGCGAGTGTGTGATGCTCCTGCAGGAGCAGGAGGAGGCTGGAGATCCTGCTCCTGCCCCCTGTCCCAGCAACAGGAGGCACTGCCCTGGAAGATATTTAGGCAGCTGCTGGAGGGGCAGAATCTGGCTTTTGCTGTTGGCGTCTGGGAACTGTCAGTGGAAGCTCTGATAATGAGAGAAGTGCTGGATACTTAATTACTGGGTGAAAGCACATTGTGTGGGGCTGGCTTGCACCCTGCATTGGGGCAGTGACGCGGTCCTGCTTTCCTAATGAGGAGGGACAGAAATTATTGTAACTCAGGAAGCCTTTCCCTGAGGCAATGCCCATTTTGCTACCCATCCAAGCCCTTTAAATTGCAAAAGCCTGTATAAAAATAAGCAGACATTGCAAGCCAGTGGCCTGGAACATGTAAATTGGGTACCTTACCCAAGATAGGGTCAGATAGCTCTGAGAAGGGGAAGGAGCAGAGCTCTCAGGGATATTTCAGGCTTGCTGGAGTCATACCAAAGGCAGACTGAAAGGTTTTCTCTGCTCTGATGACGTTCTCCCTTCCTGGATGCTGTTCACATATGCCTGCCAAAAATGACTTATTACTGATGCTCCACAGCACTCCTGAAGAATAAGGATCTGGAGACTTTTCCCTTTCAGAAAGCACCAGATTTGTGCGAGGGGCACAGCAGAAGTTTCCTTGGCTGCACACACCTTCTGCCTGCCAAAGTCACTTGGTGCAATTGCTGTGGTTTCAGCACACAGCGGATTGTGCACTGGGCTCCATGCGGAGCTCCCAGTCCTGCCCAGTGAGAGTTACCTGAGCTGGGGAACAGGAGCAGAAGGTTTGCTGGTGTTTGCCAGAGGTGGCTGGGAATGCTCTGGGGGAGGTGAGACTGGGCTGAGGCTTCCTGTGGATTCTCCTCCTGGCAGGGCAGGGCAGGGCAGGGCAGGGCAGGGCAGGGCAGGGCAGGGTCCCATCCACTGCCTGGGCTGGGAAAGGCAGCGCTTCCGTGTCTCCCTTCCATGGCAGAGAATTTCTGGGCACACGTGGAAGGGTCCACACCTGCACGGTTCAGACCATCCCACGATAAAATAATTTTCCCGAGCACATGGACAACTTCTTAAATATTATCTTATGAAAAATAATGTTCCAGCACAGCCAGCTGGGACATCCCTGCCTGCTGATCAGCAAAGCCCTGCTGCAGCCTCTGCCCCTGGTGTGCTCGGTCCCAGTCAGGGACCTCCTCTGTGCTGGCAAAACGGACAAGATTTTGGAGGGTGGCCCTGCTGAGTGAGCAGGGACAGAGTCCCCTGGAACCACAGCTCCATCTGGAATGTCAGGCTGAGAACTGGTGGGCAAGCAATGTTCCTGTGGTGTTTGTCCCTGCTGTGCCCAAGGTAAAAGGAGCCAGTGTGTTCTGTTTAAGTAAACATGATTGCACCAAGGGAAATGGTTGTGTTGTGCTTTTGGGTCCCCAGAAGTGACATTGAAGAGAAGGGACAGCAGCCACCGGTATGGCCATTCAGGTTTCAGGGCCTCTCTGGCTCAGCTCAGCTCCCTGCCTGGCCAGTACAAGAAGTCAGTCACCTTTGGTTCCTTCATCTGATTATTTTTCCCATGGTTGTTCTTTGGGATGGCTTTCAGTAAATACCAGACTGAAGTGTGGCTGCTCTTTTCCTACCTCTCCTGCTTGCCATGGCAGAGGCTGCAGAACGGAATGGAGTAGAATAACACGAATTGAATCAAATAGAATAATGGACTAGGATAGGATAAAATACTGAAGTAAAATGCTTTCAGTTGAAAGGGACCTGCAGTGCTGATCTAGCCCAGCTGCCTGCCTGTTTCTCCTGCTCGAGGCAGCATAGGGAGGTGGGGATGGTGAGAAGCAAAGAGCACTGGCCCAAGTGAGTGTTTGTTTGTGCCTGATTCAGAGCTAAATCCAGCCTCTCCAAGTGCCAGGCAGTGGAGCTGTTACCATATGTGCTAGAGATGACAAATAAAGCACCATGAAGTATACGGCACAGTAACATATGGCAGTGTAGACGAGGCTCTCGGCAAGGGAAGGGCTGGGGAGAGCCAGCTCTCCCGCCCATCCGACAGCTCTTGTCATGTTAAATGCAATTTTAGCACAGACAGCGATGGCAGCCTGTGCTCGGCAGGGAGCTCGCCCCGCCGTGTCCTGCCGGGGCTCTGCAGCCGTGCTCCTAGCCAGCCCCAGCAGCTCCTGCTCCCCTCGGCTCGTCTCTGCCTCCCTCCCGCGATGCTGCTGCAGCTCCGGAGCTGCTGATGGATGAGCAGTTCCAGCAGCCTGCAGCTCAGCCCTGCCGCGGCTGCCGGCCCGGGCTGCAGGACGGGCGGGAGTGCCCGTCCTTGAGCTCCTCAGCCCCTCCCGGCAGGGATGTGAGCCTGGGCTCAGCTCTCAGCTCTGCTTCAGCAGCAAGGGCTGATGAGCATCCCCAGTCCGAGGGGTGTCTCCTGCGTTCCTCCAGCCATGGCTCCTGGCAGCCGGCAAAAGGGAGCAGCAGGAAGGGAGCAGCAGGAGCACCGGGGAGTGTTTTAGTTGACAGGAGGCAGGCCATGTGCCAGCAGTACCAAGATTTCCTGCTCCCCTTACCCGCCCTGTGCTGCGGAGCCAGAAAAGCGAACGCAGGAAGCAAAATGTGGATTTTTATCAGCTGTTTGCTCTGGCTTCGTATCTTGCCTTGTTTATTACTGGTATAAAGCTGCTCTTGGCATTGGGAGCAGACAGTAAAACACTCTCCAAAGGAACCAGGCTCCACAAACCCTCGGGGCACTCGAGTAATTGCAGCTTGTCAGGACGTGTTTCCCCTGAGGGGAAGCACTACGCAAAGCCATTTATTTCAGGCAGAAATCAGCTGCCTGACCTGTGTCGCTGTTCAGGATTTATTCAGGAGCTGCTGATCTGCCAGTCCCGTGGCGCTCCAGAGGAGGGGCTAAGAATGCAGCCGCTCCACTGCGGGAGTGTCCCTTAGAGTTGTGCACAAGTCACTCTTCCCACCATGCCGTGTCTGCAGCTTTGCCCATGGCGGTGGGATTCACCCTGGGAGCAGGCAGGGATGGCCTGCCCTGCCCCAGAGCTGCCAGGGCGGCCGGGGCCGGGGCTGTGCCCACGCTCTGGGGGTCCTGTGCCCCAGGGGATAAGGGCTCCAGGTCTGCCCTTGCACTCTCAAGGAGCACCAGGCTGGCTCTGCACGTCCTTTGGGAAAAGGGCCCTGTGTGGGTTTATACCCAGTGGGTTGGTGCTGTTTGCTGCTGACTTGCTGCAGGAGCAGGGGTCCTGTTCCAGCTCTGCCTGGCTCCACGGGGATTGCTGCTGCCCATCCTGGACAGGCTCCTTCCCTGGCCCCACATGGATCCACTTCACAGGAAATGTTGCTTCTGGCATCCTGCTTCTCCCAGGATTGAGTTCCTTTCATTCCTTGAGTCGGGATGAAATTGAAGTGAGAAGGAAGATGAACAGTGGGTCAGCTTGGCAACAGGGACCTCTCATCTTCTCTGGGTAGGTTCCCCCTTGCTTTCCTGCTTTTTGTTCCCTCCACACTGCAGGGATGGATGAGCTGCTCCACCCCTTCCCACCCCACAGGGACAGGTGAGCTATTGCCTGCTGGAAGTAGCCACAGAGGTTTGTGTAAAGGCCCAGTTTGCTGAGACAGAGCAGGGATGTACCCCAGAGCCTGGCTGTGGTGGGAGCAGAGAGAGTCAGCAGTGGAACCTGAGAGTGAGCCCCTCTCTGCTTGCTCTCTTCCTGCCCAGGGCTTCTCTGTTCTCCAGCCTTTGAATCCAGACGGTGCCTGGGGTTTCTTCTCTTTTCTTTTTCTTATGTGGGTATTTTTATCCTTTTGTCTTTCGCTCCTTGGGCTTGTGGGTGCCTGTTGCAGCCGGCAGTGCCTGTGGGTGCAGGCAGGAGGGAGGGCTGGGAGGAGATTCGGCCGCAAGAAGGCGAATGACGCAAGGCCGGAGCACAGTTCATAAAGCCATGCTGCTTGTCAAGCCCAATCACGTCTGAGAAACAGGACAGGGAGCAACTTCCTGTCAGGAAACATGTGGGGCTTGAGTGGCAGAGCCCCAGCACTGTGCCCCCAGGCTGCCCTCCTGCCCGTGTGCCCCGCACTGACCGAGTGCCCACAGCTGCTGCAGGGCTGGAGCATGGCCACTGCCTTTGGCCCTGGCAGTGTGCTGCTCTTGGTGGGAGCTGCTGCATCACCTCGAGTGCTGGGTTTGTCAGGATCTGAGCTCACTGAGCACGGCTGTGCAGACACGTTCCTGCACTCCGTGGGGGATCAGGGGCTTCCGTGCAACAGCAGACTGACACTGGCCCCACTATGTTAAAACAAAGCATCCAAACTCTACTTTATCCAACTTTATTGAAATGGAAACAGATAAAGGGAATAAATGCTGGGTCCAGAGGAGGCATTTAGTTCTGCTGGTGCTGGCTCTGCATTTCAGTGCCCTGTAGAGATGCCTGAAAGACCCCAGCAAAACCACCCCTGCCTTTCCTCCCTCTTCTCTGTACCCAGGTAAACCAAGCAGGCTTGAAGTCTGGGGTTTTTCCTTTTTCAAACAATTCATTTCATTTTTTCTGTGTTTATCATGTTTTCTGTCACTTTGTCCTTTCTCCTTCTCCTCCAGGAAGGCTGGAGAGGGAGAGTTTGCCCTGCATCCCTCCCTGACCTGCTGTTCTGCTCCACCAACATGGGAGCCTGAGCCAGCACTGGGCAGGCAGAGACCATGGCGCTGGAGACAGATGGGAGAAGCATGATAAGGGTTAAAAATAATCACATGAAAATCACAGTGCTCTCTTACAGCCTTCAAGACCATTCCATGCCTTTCTCCGCAGCTCTGAGGACCAAGGACCTTGATGGAAGTACCTTGATGCATATGGCACCTCCGTGCTTCAAGGTTTTTAAGGTTTGAAACCACCGAGCCCAGGGCTGGCTGGGATGGCACTGCTGGCCATGCTGCCAGAGGAGATTCAGCAGGAGCATCTCTGTGCCAGAGGCCCGTGCTGGGCTGAGGGGTCCTGGGGGTGCTCAGTGGGCTCTGTGCAGGTGCTGAGGGTGGCAGGACAGCCCAGCTCCTTCCTGAGCCTGGGAGAGGTGGTACTGCCTCATTGCTTGATGCCAGAGCTGTTCTAGCTACACTGCATTTCTAACACGCAATAATCCAGCTTTTCCTTGTGTGGGAAGGTCAGGATCAGAAGCAAAGCCCTGCAGTGGAAGGCAGGCCTTTCCAGCATCCTGCATGGGAATGCAAAAGCACTTCCTATGTCAGCAGTGCTTGCACTGCTCTGCAGAATGTATGAAGAGATATTCTAAAATACCTTAATTGTGGTTGAAATGACGGGCACAGAGCGTTAATCTGTGTCAGATAAAGCCCAGGGCAGATCTGGAGCCCATCTGCAGTGGAATGTGCAGTGCTGCCCTGGGGAGCGGGCAGGGATCCCCTCCTGCTGCTGGGAGGCTCCGGGTGGGTGCCCGTGTGTCCCAGAGCCGGGCACGGGCGGTGGAGGCAGCTCTGCCACCCCGTCCCTCCTGCCCGGTCCTTGCTGCCAGCCCCAGCGCTGGCTGGGGCAGCGATTCCTGCCGTGCCTCACCGAGCGCCCAGGGAAAAGCCATGGCTAACGAGGGAATTCTGCATCCTGTCTACCACGAGTTAATTTTCAGAGAATATTTCCAGGCGCCTTTCAGCGTCTGCGGCTGGAGACTGGAAGGAAGGAGACAGGTGCCACCTTGTGTGGAAACATTTCTCCGTGCAGCAGGCACAGAATTCCTTTCCCCTTTCCTTTTCGGTGGCGTCACTGCAAGCTCCTCCCAGAGGCAGAGCGCAGGCTGCCCTCGCACAGCCCCTGCCAGCTGTTTAACAGCCCCTGCCAGCTGTTTAGCAGCCCCCCCAGCTGTTTAACAGTCCCTGCCAGCTGTTTAACAGCCCCTGCCAGCTGTTTAACAGCCCCTGCCAGCTGTTTAACAGTCCCTGCCAGCTGTTTAGCAGCCCCCCAGCTGTTTAACAGCCCTGCCAGCTGTTTAACAGCCCCTGCCAGCTGTTTAACAGTCCCTGCCAGCTGTTTAGCAGCCCCCCCAGCTGTTTAATAGCCCTGCCAGCTGTTTAACAGCCCCTGGCAGCTGTTTAACAGTCCCTGCCAGCTGTTTAGCAGCCCCGCCAGCTGTTTAACAACCCCTGCCAGCTGTTTAGTAGCCCCCACCAGCTGTTTAACAACCCCCCACCAGCTGTTTAGGGAGGGGGATTCTGCACCTGCAGAGCTGCCCCAGCCCTGGGCTCTGGCATCAGAGGCACCTGGAGCTGCTGGAGAGAGTCCAGAGGAGGCTCCGGGGCTGCTCCGGGGCTGGAGCCCCTCTGAGCCAGGCTGGGGAGCTGGGAATGTCCCCCTGGAGAAGGGAAGGATCCAGGGAGAGCTCAGAGCCCCTGCCAGGGCTAAAGGGGCTTCAAGAGAGCTGGAGACAAACATTTTAGGAAATCCTGTTGTGACAGGACAAGGTGTACACTATAAGAAGAGAGATTCAGATTAGAGATTAGGAAGAAGCTCTTGGCTATGAGGGTGGTGAGGCCCTGGCACAGGCTGGCCGGAGAAGCTGTGGCTGCCCATCCCTGGAAATGTTTACACAGCAGTTGGTCCCTGCTTCCCACCCCCTGACCCAGCTCTCGCTGTGCTCTGGGCCTGAGCTGGGGCAGCAGCACCCTGCTATGTGCCACACCACATTCCAGCCACAGTTGATCCCACAGGAGAATAACCTCCCAGAAAGGACCCTGCAGGTTGCAGCCAGCTGGATTGTGCTGGGCTCACCCAGGGAGAAGGACAAGGGGTAGGCTGTACCCTCAGCCATGCCAGTCACACAAGAGCTGAAGAAATCTAGGCCCTCCCAGAGTGGTTTATTTAAATACAGCAGCATCTCATGGCACACACTGACTGTGCTGGGCTGTCTGCCCCCTGATACACTGCTGAGTTATTTCTGTCACCCCCAGTATTGACAGGCATTCTCCGTCTGTCCCTTCCCAGCTGTCCAGAAGCATCACAGTGAGCAGTCTTCACTTCCCTGTCCCGAGTCAGACTTGTCTTCCCTATCCAGCCTCTTAATCAGCTATTGGAGAGCAAAATAAACTTGATGCCTGGCTTTAGGAGAACAAAATGATGAGAACTGTCCTCCTATGGCTGCTGCTCCCTCAGCCTGTCCTTCCTATCAGCTGCTCAGTCCTGTCCCTTGCTGCTCTGACCCCACTCCTTGTGCTGTGGAGGCATCAGACTCCTGGTCTCTGCTGGAAGGTATCGGGCTGAGACCACATCCAGCACCTCCTCTCCATCCTGGGTCTGCAGTCCACCCCTTTCCCCAGTGTCTGCTCTCAGGAGAGCAGAGCACGTGTCAAGGCTGCTCCCAAGTACCCAATATGGTTTTCCAGCTCAGACCCTGGCCACTGTCTCCAAGCAGAAGCAGCCTGTCACAGAGGGGTGCAGGTGATGAGACCCTCCTGAGCCCTGGTGAGGTGGGGAGTCTTGAGAGACAAGTGGGAGAAGAACCTGCAGGTGCCTGAGATGGCTGCTGGCCCCTGCTGTGCTCCTGCAGAGGTCAGGGCTCCCTTGGTTCAACCCCAGGGAGAGACATCTGCAGACTGGCTCAAAAATCTGCAGGCTTAAAAAAAGGGATTTTTTTCTGTATTGTCTGACTGTGCCTTTTGCATTTCCATCTCGAGCTTCTTGCTGCAGCCCTGAGGGTCAGAGGCATCTCCTCTTGTTCTGCACAGCCCCTAGGGTGTGTCCAGTGTGTCCAGCACCTGTGGCTTTGGGCCCCTAAGCCACTGGGGCCAGACTGGGAGCCACTGTTGTCGCTCTCCTGGCCCTTCCAGCCACCCTGTCCAGCTGCTGCCTGGGGCTGGAGTCAGGGCAAGCTGTGACCGAGCCTTGTCCTTGTCCTCTTTCCTCCCCTCCTCCTGTCCCCCGCCACACAGAGCAGTTGGACAAACTCTCCAGAGCCCTGCGTGTGCCGGCACTCTGCAGGCAGCCAGCCCCGGGAGCCTTCCTGGAGCACCAGCGGGATGTGCTGGTACCAGTGCTGGTACCAGTGCTGGTACCGGCGCTGGTGCCTGTGCTGGTGCCGATGCTGGTGCTGGTGCTGGTGCCAGTGCTGGTACTGGTGCTGCTTCTGGTGCTGGTACCAGTGCCAGCGCTGGTGCTGGCGCCAGTTCTGGTACCGGTGCTGGTACCGGTGTCAATGCTGGTGCCGGTGCTGGTCCCGGTGCCACTGCTGGTCCCGGTGCGGGTACCGGTTCTGGTACCGGTACTG
>JAOTIY010000301.1:37225333-37244789 GCA_027123655.1 Muscicapa comitata | reverse complement strand
TCCCCTTTGCTTTTTATGGGCTTGCGCTGTTGTCGGCCGGTGGAGTTCATTTGCTCCGCGGGGGCTGCCGGGGGCTGATGGAGCTTGCCCGGGTGGGAGGCGCGGAGCGGAGCGGAGCGCAGCGCAGCGAGTCCCCGTGGGTGTGCTGGCGCTGCCCGCATCAATGCGCTGAAAGTCCGAGCTGCGATGGGCACGGGGAAGTTACAGGCCAAAGTCCCTGGTGCCAGTTCATCTGCCCAAGGTGGTTCTGCCGCGGCGGGAGCCGCCGGTGCGGGGAGGCAGCGGGTCCTGAGCCCGCCGGTGTCCGCAGCCAGCCCGGCCTGGGCTCGGGGCAGGACGGGGACTGGATCGGGTCAGGATCCAGGCAGGATCGGGGCAGGATTGGGGTGTGATCGGGGACAGGACGGGGACAGGATCGGGGCAGGATGGGAGCTGGATTGGGGCAGGATGGGGACAGGATCGGGGCAGGATTGGGGTGTGATCGGGGCAGGATGGGGACAGGGTCGGGGACAGGACTGCAGCCGCAGTGCTCTCAGCCCGCTCAGCTGGGCATGTTCACCTGAGGTTCTCAACACACAGGCTGCCCTGGGAAATCTGGGCCATGGAGAGTAGGGGAAGCTGCCCAGGCAGTGTTTCCATCTCTGTCTATAAAAAGTGCTAAAATAACTTGTTTCTAGCAGTGCTTTTACATAAATTGAAACTAAACCACTTTGTTTTCCAGTAATTGAGAGAGCAGTCCACCTCTTCAGCAGGTTCTCAGGGAGCTGGGGTTCATGTGGGTGTGCTGGAGGCACCTCAGGGTGATGTTATGGTGGGAACTTCCAGGTTCTGGATTGAGCTGCAGAACTGGCACGTTTGTACAAAACCACTTTTTAAAACGAGGCATTGAGCTCTCAGAAGAGAACAGATTCTTTATCCAAATCCTGTGTGTTTTTATGGTCTGCATTGAAGCCCATCTCAACTTCTCCTTGAAGAAGACTCCTGTGGCTATAGCAGTTAGCACAAGTCTATTTTTAAACTTTCACTTTTCTTTTGTTTCCTGTAATACGATCCTTGCTATGATGCTTATACTCATCTTCAGAGGGACAGTGGTGACCTGGAATGCAGCAGGCACTTTGCAAATACTCTGCGAGCTCTGTCCTTGAAGGGCTGGAGCTGTTTGAAGAGTGCTGGGTGCCTTGCAATTGAAATGGGGAAGATGGAGTCCTGGCTCTGGAGAGCTCTCAAGTGCACGCTGGGGCCTTTGATGGCCGAAACTTTTTATTTTTTGGGGGGGAGGAGGTGTTAGAGATCTGTTTTAAGGGAACAAAAAGTTCCTGTATGCCCTGTGCTCTCCCCAGGAGGTGTTAAGTGTGTGCGGTGGTTGCAGAGGTTTGCCTTCCCCCGGGTTTGTTTGCTGGGATAAGAGCTGCATTCCTCTGTTTCAGGGACTGGGTGTGTGCTCCTTGCCCAGTGGCACAGGACTCGGGAATAGTTCCTGACTGTGTCTCTGTCTCTTTGTGTCCTCACACTGAGGGAGAGGTGTATTCTGTTCTGTCTTCATTTTGGGACAAGCTTTAAGGTCTGTTACTGTGATTTAATTCGTGCCTCAACCTCGTCGGTTTGTACATGATCAACTCTTACAGGCCTAAATCGTGGTTAGTACAGAATTTTATCAAGTGAGGCTGTTATTTCAATGAAACAACTTGAGGGGAAAAAAAACCCCATTATATGTTTTTACTTTTAAGTCTTACAACGTGTCCCAAAGTTTCAAGCTGGGGAAGGGAAATCCTACTGACCTGGTGCTGAGGGCATTTCCAGCGGTGTTGCTGATATTCTCTGCCTAAGTTCCACTGCCCAGGAACCGTTGTTAAATGGGGTTTTTTATGATTTATTAGGAAATAAATTTGGAAAATTATTTATTAGAAAAATATTTTAGTTGCAGAGCTGTTGAGTTTGCTGCCTAGTGTTTGTACTGTGTAGAGAATAGGATGGCTGTGTTAGTTACTGACAAAATGAGATTAGTGTGTGCAGAGGTTCAGCCTCGCCCTCCATGGCACCACTCAGAAAGTGATTTTGGCCATATTGTGTTCCTAGGGCTTGCAATTCAACACGCTTTGGGACATGAGAATTTTATTGTATGCCTTAGTGGCTGAATATTTGATATTCTGGTGATTATTCACGCTCTTAACACGTGTGAAAGTTGGTTGCATTTTTTGTTCTGAGGTGACCTGCTAAAGATCACCTCTAACACTGAGTAGAAGGATCCTTTTGCAGGAGAATGCAAGTGTGTGGAGGAGCTGAGGTGAAAGGGGAGGGCTAAATATAGCCATTTCCTGCAGAACTTATCTGCTTTTGAGGCTGGCTTTCCAAATGGAACTGGTGTCTTCCAAGCCCTCAGTGAGGGTAGGAAGAGAACATGGGCGGGGGAAAGAACACCCGTGGGGTGTTGTGAGTGGGTTGTGTTTGTGGTTTTTGTTTTTTCCAGCCAGCTGGTACTCTGAAGTCATGCTTAAATTTAATGAAAGCCCGATGCTAAAATAGGATCTAGGGACAGCCGTTGTGAAATAATTAGGCACCCGTTCAGCCCTTCTTGTCCCTGCCAAAAAAAAACTACTTGAATTCATTTACATTCTTGGTATTGGAACTCTCAAATGGGCATCTTGGTACCTGCTCTAGAGTGTATGAACAGGTTGGAAACTTGTCCCACTCACCTGTGCAGGAGCTCCTGTCAGGAGCTCCAGCAGGTTGCAGTGGTGGTGCTGAGTGCTCTGCATGAGGATTCATGGATGTCACAGAGGTGGAGGGCAGGCTGGCCTCAGCCAGGCTGTGCACATGGGTTAGGGGTTGGATTAGTTACTTGAGAACCTCAGGGCAGTCAAGACTGGGAGAGTTTAAGAACTTCTTAGTTACAGAGGTATCAGATGCAAAATCCTATCAAAATCTTCACCTTTTGAGCACTGCTGTGGACAAGTTCTGTGGCCACATGTAAGGTATTTATATCCTGTACATGCCTGTACGTATCTGTAAAAATCAGGAATGGTGGTCTTTTGTAGCAGTGTTGGAAAGCTGAATTCACATGTGTTTGAAAACTGTTTTGGCATCACAAATTTGTAAAATGTTGTTGGATACAAAATTTATGGAATTCCATGGAAATGCTTTCAAGAAATTCTATTCCAAACCATTCCAAAACATGGTTTTAGAGTAAGGCTTTCAGAGGCGTAGAAGTGCATTCAATAACAGCAAGTGGTTGTAGTGCTGTAGTTTTCTATGTTACAATGGACCCTGAGTTTTCATGTGCCCCAGTCTCAGGTGATGGTGATCCCCTCCTTAACATGTGGTCTTCTGGAATTGTGTGTGCACAGTGCTGACAGGTTCCTATTGCAGAGTGATTTGCATCTGTAGGTTGAGGTTGTTGAGAACACACCCAAATTTCTGCTCTGGGGAGAAGATGCACAGAGAAGGAGCTGTGGCTATAAAGCAGCATTGAAGCACAGCTTTCCTGAGCTGCATGGGATGCTGTTTTCTGGAGGGACAGGAGGAGTGTGCTGCAGTGCAGTGAGTCCCCAGCTGTTCCTCTGCGTGGGACAGGCAGCGCTGCAGGGCACAGGTGCTGCTGTGTGTGCTGGTTCAGGTGCTGCTGCTCCCCTGCAAGGCCAGAGCTGACCTCATGGCTCATCTGTCTGCTCCTAACACTCTGGAACACCTCAAGTCCCCCAGGTCGAGGTCCCTTATCCCAAGGGATGGAGTTCTGGTTGAGCACAAAGGCATTGTGAGTCCCTGAGCAGCTGGGATCACCAATGTCCTTCAGCTCCACGGTTTCTTCAAGCCTGGGACCTGTTTTAGTTTTTACAGGATGTTGGCTCAGCCTGATTTTGCAAGGCTGGGTGAGGTGGTGTGTAAATAAACTGATTTGCTAAGGGGGGAAATGTTTGAAAGGAAATACTGTAGAGATCCTAAAGTCACAGTTCACATGAGTAAATGGGAAGGTAATTCCTTATTACCTCTTAGGTAATTCCTTATTGTGTAAGAAATGGGGAATACCAGGGGTAATCAATTGTCAGCAGCTTTACAATGAAAACCAATAGCTTTTGTGTGATGCCTGTTTAAGCTATAGACTGATTGTTGTGGGATATTCAGGAGATACCCCTTTTTTGAGGAACTCTTGGATCTGTTGGTAGGCCTGTGGGGGTCCAGTGAATGCAGTGACTCAGATGCAGTTTTGGGCTTGGTAATTTACCTCTGACTGGGAGCTGTGGGGTTGGGGGCAGAGGGGGTGGAAGAATGACCCTTTTGTGCTGTGTCCTTTTGCTTTTTCCTGAGCATCTGCTCCTGGCCTCTTCTGCAGTCAGGTTGTTGCTGGTTGGGGGTGTGTGTTATTGGTTGTTCTTCCCTTTGGTGTGCACAGATAGTTCAGTGGCTCTCACCCAAAAAGTCCTGTTGCCGCTGCGTCCCCCCTTCAGAAACACTCCTGGAGGGTCAGACCAAGTCACTGTTCCCTGCCTATGATGCTGCTGGAAAGATGGGTCTGAAAGTGTCTGGAGCTTGTTGCAGAGTAACTCCAGTCTGCTTTAGGGAAAGGAATGCTCTGGCTTTGTTAAGAAAAGCTTATTAAAACCAAGACCTCCACTTTGGTGATTGTCCAAGGCTGTCTTTGGAGTCATTTGTGTTGTCTGAAATAACCAAGATGGAAATAGAAGATTGTGAGGGGGAACACCAAAAGCTGTTATCTGGGCCTTTTTACAGAAGATTTGTTGCTGCAACACTTCACCCTCTGTGGTGAGTGCCTGGAATGTTCCTTCTCAGCATGCAGAAGCTGGCCATCCTGTTGAGTGGGAACTGGAAGGAGCACTCGTTCTTGTCTTCCAGAGCAGCTGTAGTGAGCTGTGCCCACCGGAGGTCGGGACTTTCTTGTTCTGGCTGCCAGCCTTACCTCTGCTAATGAGCTGCAGGAGAGAGGCCAGCAAACACCTCTTGTAATTGCAGCTCTGGTGTTTGCCTGGCGAGGGTCCTGTGACAGCCCTGCCAGTGGCCGTGGCGCAGGGGGAGCTCAGAGCCTGCCAGTGGCTGCTGTGAAGTCTGGGAGCTGCTGCTCCTGCTCCAGCAGTGCCCCAGCAGCCCCTCCAGCCCTCCCCGGGGTGCTTGGGGTTCCTGGCTCTGAGCACTCGGGGTTCCTGGCTCTGAGCACTCGGGGTTCCTGGCTCTGGGCACTCGGGGTTCCTGGCTCTGAGCACTCGGGGTTCCTGGCTCTGGGGCACTCGGGGTTCCTGGCTCTGGGGCACTCGGGGTTCCTGGCTCTGTGCTCTGAGCACTCGGGGTTCCTGGCTCTCAGCTCTCAGCCACTCAGGGTTCTGCTTGCACAAACCTTTCTGCCAGCTACTCATGGCAGGGGAGTAAGTCCCGCTGCTCCCTGTGCTGCTCTTTCTCCTGTTGGGGGTCTCTGGCTGTGTGATACACTGGGTATGGCTTTCATTTGGTTAGAGCTTAGTCTGCCTTTGCCGGGTTACTTCTAACGCGGGTTAATTCCCAGTGTTTTTCCTGGGGCTGGGGGGTTTGTGGGGTGTGAGTGGCTGAGCAGATGCAGAGGGCTCTGGGCTGCCTTGGCGTGTTCTGGAGGCTGGTGCCTGGCTGGAGTGCCCCATGGAGTGTTTGGTGTGCCTTGGCCTGAGCTGCTGTGCTCTGCTTCAGGGACAGCTCCTGCAGCTTTCCCTGCTGCTGGCGTGCTCCTGCTCTGCCTGTGACCCCAGGACATGCTCAGACACCTTTTTGGTGGCCCCACATGCCTGCCTGCCCTCCCTTCTCTGCAGGATGGTGGCCAGCAGTGGCCAGCAGTGGCCAGCCTGTGCCCAGAGCTGCCCGAGCCCAGAGCTGCCCCTACTGCTCAGCCTGCTGGGGTGGGTGATCTCCTGTGCTGTCAGGTGCTGTGGAATGCCAGGTACAAGAGATGAGAGCAAAATCTCCCTAGGAGCAAATGTAAAATTAAACAAAATGTGTGTTTGTATTAGTCAGCCTAAACCAGACTCAGCTATTTAGGGCTCTCCATTACAATAAACTTGTCTCTTCTATTTGTGTGGGAGGACTACAACAATTAAAGTAATTTTAAGGCTGAATCTGAAAAGTGAAAACAACGAAAAGATAATGGTTTGGTTTAAGAGAATAGGAATTGTACTGTATTATGTTACAATACTGCTGTG
Organism: Muscicapa comitata; assembly: GCA_027123655.1. Taxonomy (NCBI): domain Eukaryota; kingdom Metazoa; phylum Chordata; class Aves; order Passeriformes; family Muscicapidae; genus Muscicapa; species Muscicapa comitata. The sequence continues at coordinate 37,238,616 of JAOTIY010000301.1, read as the reverse complement.
TTAGAGAAGAAATAGGTGATACTGCAGGTTGGTTATTGGTAAGAGCAGCATCCATGCTGCATGTCCGTACTACACATTAAAACTCTTCTTGACTTCTTAAGGAGTAATTTTTTTTCCTGATACTTTTTAATTCATTAAGTTGCAGCCCTTACTGCTGCTGGAGTGAGCTGCCTGCTGCAGCTGCAGTTGTGGGTAGCAGCCTGCTAGAACATTGACTTTGATGGCATGGGCTGGGCAAATCCCAGGCTGGAGTGATAAACAACATAGAGAATAAAAATTTTCTGTTCCCCAGAAGTTGCTGAATAGGGCTTAAAGACTAACTGGCAAAAAAAAGATAAAAAGATACAAAAGTATGTGCACAGCATGATGAATGTGAGTGGAACCAGTGGACTATTCTGTCTGATTTCAGGATCAGGTGGATGATCTGGCAGTGGAGTTTGTGGCAGTCAATCCTGTAGGATTGCACTGTGTGCTACTCCTTGTTTTCTGTTGACAGAACAAAAACGTGTACCACTTGTAGTGCACCAGTCTGAGTGTTAAATGAACAAATTCCTATCTCCTTAGGACTGGAATTGCAGTAAGTTGTGCATTTAAAAAAAGAAGGCTATTTTTAATTTGACTTCTAAATACTGGCTCAAATTAAATCATAAAAAAGAGCATTTGAGATGTACCCTTAGCACATGAAAAAAGTGCTGATCCTTGTGAATTAAAGAAGAAACTTCACAACAAAATGGAGGGGTGTGTTCTCTTGGTGATTACAATAGAAAAAATAAATGCTTGGAAAACTTAGGAAATTATTTTCTGGACACGAATTCTTACATATTGAGCATTGATCCAAGTAACTTTTATTCCACTTGACCTTTATTTTTGGACTGAGTTGCAAAACCTGTTTCGATCCCGAGTCTAAATGAAATGATGATGATGAAAATTGCCACGCAAGCACCTTTTTACTCCACCCGTTTTCCTTCTGGGGGTGACTGGTTGTGTGAGTGGTGTGGGGCCATCTCTGCTGTGTGCTGCCTGGGGAGCTGTCCTCCCTGCAGAGCAGCACAGCCCGTGCTTTGATGTGCTGGTGTGTCAGGAGAGCCCTGCAGCTCGCAGACACGACATCTCTGTGCTTAGCATCAGGCTTAAACCTTCCACTCCTGCCTCTCCCCCAGCTCCTCTGCATAATTCCAGCCCATCTCTGTCCAGAAAGAGACATTCAAGTTATTTCAAGTCGCTGGGGTAGAAGGAGAAGCTCAGCAGGGTGGGCTGTGTTCCCCTCCTTGTGTCCTGTGGAGGTGGCTCCTTGCTCTGTCCCCCTTCTCTGTTCTTGTGCATCCTGCCCTTGCCTTTTGCTGTTGGGCCTGCGCACTTCTTAAATTCTTGAACAACGCCTTGGCTTGGCTTTTGCTCTCCCACATTTGCTGGTTGTCAGTTGGGCCTTTACAAATGTGCCAGAAATGCCACGTAGACACTTTTGTGTGTTTGTGGACCTGGCATGTTTGCATCAGCCTCCAGAAGAGAATAATCTGAGTAGTAACATGTCCCAGCTTGCTGAAACAATAGGGTGTTTTTTCTGTCTTGGTGTAGGTATTTTACACATTTGTAAGACTCATGTCATACCTCTAAAGCAAACCTAGGCATGGTTGTTCTGCAAAACCTGTTCTGAAATCTAAACGTATTTATTCCCTTCCCTCCATACCTCCAGCTTCCTTATGACACAAGTGATATTTTGAAGAGTGAGTGAATCAATATGACTGTTCCTAAATTATGGAAATAAAAACCTAAGCACCATGAGAAGTCTGAAAGAAAGATGGTATTTCCATGCCTGATGCAAAAGTGACATGTTTTAATGACTGGAAAAGTCTTTGACTTCATCTTTTTGGTTGAGATTTGATCCTGGACATTTAGACATTCAGAGAAAATATGTATTGGACTTTTATGTGGAACAGTGCCCAGGGTCGTGAGGGAACTTTGCCTTGTTTCTCCATTAGGAAAGCCAGAATGCCAGGCAGTGAGGAGCCAGAACAACAAACGGGATTTTGAAGCTCAGTTTTCTTACAGTTCCTGGAATCTCTGGTAAGGAATTGGTGTTCCTGAGGCTGCAGTGCAGTTTTATGCCTTCTGTAACAAAGGATCTATGAGGAGTAGAACCTACTTTATTTCCAGTCTGGGGATTTGTAAAACTTTGACATGCAGCCCAATTATAATTGTGTTGGTTTAGTTCCCAAAGTGGACGCTCTTTTATTCTAAAAGAGGCCCTACTGTGTGCAACCAGGAGTATTGAAGGCCCTGAAGTGTTAGTGTTTGAATGGTTTTGGCTTAGCTTTAAAATAAATATCTACTGGATATGGAGCTCGAGGGAGTGGGCTAGAGCAAATGGAAAAGGTGAATTAACTGGAAGCTGTTCTGCAAGGCTGGGTCCATAGAGCCACAGCTCAGCAGTGCAGCAGCAGATGGAGGCAGAAGAAAGGCATTTTGAGAGCTCACTTGTATTTTGAGCCTGATGAGAGGTGGGTGCCCTTCGGAGGCTGGTGTTCCTCTGCACAGGGTTATTCTGTTATCACTGTTTGGCTCTGCAGCATCAGTCCTGGGTGGCCACAGCAGGTTTCCTGTGAGTGCCTGCACTGCTCCCACAAAAGCAGTGAGACCCACTCCTGGCACCTTTGGAAAGGCTGCAGTGTTTGTCTCCTGGTACTTGATGGTTCTTTTGAGACCTGAGTGAAAACATCTACAGGTTCCTTTCCTGACAACAGATATTCACAGTTTTTCCTGTCTGGGATGGAAACCTGGAAAGAGGAGAACGTGCACTTCTTGAAGGGTGTGTGTGCCACAGGGTGACTGAGCAAAACAAATTGGCAAATGCTCCTTTTTCTGGGGATGGAGGGAGCCTCACATGGAGGTTTTGGCCACCTCCTGGTGGGACTCCACGTGCCAGTGAGCTGGAAGTGGCCCTGGCTGTGTTGCTGCAGGGTTTGTGGGGTGAAGAGCCCCTGTGCTGGGGGTGAAGGTGTCTGTGCTGTTGGGTCTCCTACAGGAGGGTTCTGGAGAGCCAGGATGGTGCTTGGCCCTCATTACAGATAGAAGTGACCAGGGAGTCAGTGTGAAAGGGGGACACTCAGGGACACTTTGTGGGGCTCCATCAGAGGAGGGAGTGGCACAGGGCCAGGCATGTGGCTGAGTGTCTCTGACAGAGTGAGTTACTGCTTGTCAGCTGGTAATTGGTGCTATTCACCTCTGCACACGCTGCTTGTCCTGGCAGTGTGACTGGAAACACACCAGTGAGGTCTCGGGTGGGCTGCCTTCTTCTGGTGGCCACAGCTCACTCCTGGTCACTGTGGGGCCCTGGCACCACGTCAAGGTCGCTGCTGGCAAGTCAGGAGAGGTATGATGGCCAAGGATTGCTGTGTCTGGCTTGGGATGGCCGTGCCCGAGAAGTTCCCAGGGCACACCTGAGATCTCACAGGGTGGGACTGTGGTTTCTTGGTGGGCAGCACAAGGGCTCTGCTTCCAGGTGTGCAGGCTGAGAGCACAGCCAGCCCTTTGGGGCTGGGACCCTCCTTGGGGCTCTGCACAGCCCTTTGGGGTCTGCACTGCCTGGGACCCTCCTCAAGGGCTCACCCCGCAGAAAGTGAGTGTGCCTAGAGAAGGTTGGTTCTGAAGTGCTGGTCAGTGTGAACACAAAGGGAAGTGAACCCAAACCATAGGCACAAACAGCATTTACTTCTTGTAAATGAAGTCTCTGAGGGGTTGGTGTGCCAGGAGTGGGAAAGGATACCAAATGTGAGGTTTTTTTTTTGGTTTTTTTTTCCCAAAGTTCTGAAATATTCTTCCAAAAATCTTAGGGCTTTTTTGACATGATTGATCTTGTTTCAGTCCCACAGGTGTGTCTGGTTGTATGTGAAAGAGGGATTTTTCTGAACTCGAGTTCATAAAGGCATATTAATTAAAAAATGAATGTTGGACAAGCTAAAAACACTTGCATGTCATTCATAGTTGTTTGAAAAATGTCTGTAAGTGTGTTCTTGATGCAGCTTGCAGGTTTTACCCAAATAGTTCTTAGGACCACGGCTGAATGAAAAAAGTGCTTGATGTGTTACCTTCTTGTTGGGAGATGATTCTGGGTCAAGAGGCCACAGTAGCTACTGTGTGAAGAAGCAAACCAAGGCCAAAGGAGCAGCTTGTATGGCCAGTGTGAATTAGAGCTGAGCATGGAGGTGGCTTTTCTGGTGTAGTTGTTGGTCACTTTGCTGAGGCACTAAGGAGATGTTTGAGCATCTGATCTTAAAGGGAGATTCTGCTGATTCTCTGATCTTGAAAGGCTACTTTCATACAAAACAAACAACCAACCCACAAAGAACATGTCTTCTCTGTTAAAGTAATTTAAAATGTTTAAGTACAGTAAAGGAACATAAAACATGCAAAAAAAAACCCCATCTGATTTTATTCTGAATTAAGAACTAGCAAGCTAAAACTTAGACCTTTTTGGATAGATTTGAGGAATTCATGAGATTTTCATTGCTGAGCTGACCCCCACCCCTGAAGGTTGTGCAGAAGTAGGCGGCACCTTCGGGGTTGTGTGTCTGGAGTATAAAAGTTAAAATTACTTTAAATGGCTGAACTGTTTTGGGTTTAATTTAATTTGTGTTTTTGTTTACTTGTTTTTCATAAAAAACCCACAGTAAATGCTAAATAAAGTTTGTTAAGTGCTCAGCCCAGCTGCAGCATGAGGGGGGTTTAAAGGTGATTAAACTCTCCCTCCCAGTCTAACACAGCAGAGATCTTTGGAGAGTGTTGAGGTCTTGCACTGTGCCATGGTGGTGTGGGGGCGTGCACAGGGATCCAGAAGCTGCAGAGCTGATGTGGGAGCTCCTTGTCGTGTGTGCCCTGCCCAGATCACCCAGACAAGCTCAGCTGGCTGGCTTTGGTCAGCTCGGCTCAGGAGCTGCACGTCCTTGGGCCACTAATGGGGCCTTACTGGCTAAAGGCCTTGGGAATTTTTCTTGTATAGTTAGCACAGCCAGGCCACTGCAAACCTGCTTTCCAATTAAAAATAAACTTTAAAATACTGCATTTATAAGAGTGAATAATCAAAACAAATATATCCTTTTCCATAAAAAATGTGGACCTCAGTTTCTGCGTGTTGGAATAGAGGGATGGAGAGGGAAATGGTCTTTAAAGACTGTATTTAGTTAGTCTTAACAAGATGTTCATTTGTCTTCAACAGCAATTGAACCTTTCTTAGAAAAGAACAAAAATAAGTACAAAATCAGACCTAAAATTGGTTATTTAGATGGTACTCAACTTCCTAACTTAAATTACCTTGATCAACTTGGAAGCATTTAAATGCACACCAAAACCTGAAATAAATATTCCACAGGTACAAATGTAAAATGCTGTTTTGGAAACTTCAGGTAGCCAGGTAAAATTCCAAGTGTGTGGGTTGTGGGGGGATTTTTTGTTTTGTTTGTTTCAAACCGTGAATTTTGACTCATTATGCTCACACGGTTGCTCAGTTGGGTTTCTTTTTCATTTCTGTAGCTGTTCTTTTCCTGTAGCAGTGCAGAGGAAGTTCAGTGCCAAGCAGGTCTGTGCTCAGGTGGAGTGCAGTGCTCCATGTGCTGCTGGTGAACACGCCCTGTGTGCTGAGGTCAGTCAGTGAGGTGTTCTTGCTGGGAGCAGCCTGTGCAGCCTGGCTGGATTTTCGGGTGGCCAGGGGTTGCTGTCCCACAGGAGCTGTGCAGACCTGCCCAGTGCTCTGGCTTGTCCAGCCCTCCCCAGAACTGCCAGTTTGGCAGCTATGCCCTGCGAGCTTTACCACAGGGTGATTTTGGAGCTGTTTGATTTCTTTGCAGCCCCGCTGTGGGAACTCGGTGTTTTTGGGTTTGTTTTGTGGTTTGTTCTGCCTGCTGCGAGCTGGTACCTCTGTCATGGTGCAGTGACATCTCGGGCCTTTGCATGGGTGACAGCAGAGTGTTCAAACGTCTCCTGCCCTCTCCTCCTCACCTGGTGGCAGGTGAGGTCGGCCGTGTTGGTTTGGTCAAATACAGGCATGGAGACATTCCCGGCAGTTTGCAGACAGGAGCTGCCTTGTGCTGCTGTGCCTCTGGGTGTGTGGAGGTGGGACAGTGGCAGGACTCCAGAGCAAGGAGCACGGAGAGCTGCAGGGACACGTGGGGTTTATGGCTGCTGGAGGAGGTAACGAACATTGCAGCTCCAAAAATAGGTGTCTGTCTGAGCAGCTGTGGGTGGGGAGTCGTCTCTGAGCAGAGCTCTCAGCCAAAGCTCAGCTGGTGCTCGCAGGGTTTCTGGCAGCAGTGTGTTTGTATCAGTAGGTCAGTGTTAGCTGGTGTCCTGCAGCCCTTGTCTTCCCCAAATGATCGCCTTGAGGAGCTTGGAGTGAGTGGAAATCATCATGGTGTTAAGAACGGGAACAGAAAAAGACAAAATCAAAGTGCTTTTGTTGGTTAAAGAGTTTTGCCATGTAACTTGTGTAGGTAGCTCCAGTTCAGTTTCCTGCATGGTCATGAATGGGTATTGGGAGAATGCTCCTCTTGGAATTCAGGGAAATCCTAGACTGCACAGATTTTGTTTGACTGCATAAATGTCTCTTCATGAGAAACAAACCCATCCAACAACCAAGTTCACACAATAGCTACTTGCTGGTTTTAGCTTCAAGCCCTTGTAGCCCAGGCTGTGATTATCTTTGGGAAGCCATGAGGGATGTTGGATGGTCTGTCCTGAAAATGGTGAGAGGGACACGGAGGAAGTCCTTGCCATCAGACTGCAGTGGGACACGTCAGCCCAAAGCTCTGGTGCAAAGAGCTCAGCCTTGTCCATGTTTGTGGTGAATGCTCCCAGACAAAGGGCTCTGAGATCAATGGGGGTGACTTGTGTGTTCACCAGCTCATACTGTCGAGTGAGTTCATATTGTTCAGTCAGTTCTGGGAGTTTTGGAGATGATTTAGTAATTCCTGGTTTTTTCAGCCTACTGTCAGGAAAGTAGTGTATTAAAAGCATTGATAGGGAATTAGTTTATTCAGCTCAGAGCTGCTTGTTAGCTGGCAGTGCTCAGCTTCCTTTGGAGTCCTGGCTGCTGCAGGGCGGGCTGGGGACCCGCGGGGACAGGGGCTGGTGTCACTGCTGCTGAGTCCCATTGCTGAGAGCTAATCCTGCTTTTTGGGGGGGAGATGGCTAATGTGTGAGTAGGTACCTTCTGAACAAGCAACAGCTGGGTGCAAAGCAAAAATCTGCTAAAACATGACTAATTTCTGAGTGTTGCATTGAGTTTCTGTGTGTATTCAGCAGCAAATTACCATTTGGAGCTTATGCTGCTGTTGCTTCCCTGGAGCTGGCATGAGCTGTGTTTGAGCTGATGGTCATTGCTATGAGACTGTCACAGCTCTGCTGCAATGTGGGCTTGGCTCTCTGTCCTTGCACTTGCAGCATGGCCCATTCCATTCAACCAGAGCTGTTTTAATTGGGTTCCACTCTGTGTTATGTTAAAGCTCTGATGCTGGGCACAGAAACCCGTGACACTTGTTTTGTTTGTTCCTGAAAACATACACTTCATTCTGCTTTGGCCATTCAGATTGGTTTTACATGATTGTCAGCTGAAAATAATGCTGGGATTGGCAGCAGCATGGCAGCTTCCTGCAGCCGGGCCCAGCAGCAGGGTCACTGGTCCAGGGGGGCTGGGAAATGAGAATTCCTGCTCTGGCAGCGTGGGTTGCTTAGCAGGCAGCAGCGTGGCCCTGGGGAAGGGCTGACCCAGCACCCTGAGAGCCTTGGCAGGCAGCTGGGAGTGCTGGGGGCTCTGGGACAGCCGAGCTGGGCCACTGCAGGGAGCATCTTGGCCACCATGGGCTGGGGGTGAGGCCGGGAGAGCCTGGCTGTGTAACTGCACTGCGATGGCTGGTTAGAAAATAACCAGTAGTCATGACTTCTGTTAATTAACTACTAAGAGTTAAATAAATGTTGTTGGAAAAACTAGTCTGTGTTTATTTGGCACGTCTCTCCCCAGCCCAGGCTGGTGCTAGTTGGTACATGCTCCACTGCTGAGCCTGTCTGCAGCGTGGTTTTATGTTTTCCATCTGTATTGATTTTCATGATTCATTGACCATGATCTAAGCAAAAAGCACACTTAAATGACACTGGAGACAGCTGTCTGTTAAAGTAGGACCTTTATGTAGTCTGAAATGGCGCCAGGTTTTTCTTCCATTACTTTATCGAGTAACACACACCAGTAATATTCTTTGTTTAATTTCCTTTTCTAGGTCACTGGTATGTCACCCCTCTTTTGTGTAAGCAGCAGATGGTAAATTCTTACTCTAAACTTTCCTATCGGTTTTGCTCCTGTTATTTTTCTGATAATCATTTGAGGTTATTCTGAAATGGAAGGGGCCTTACATTGAGTTTGGGAGTCTCTGTGAAGGACTCTGTTCTTCTTCCTGCAGAGCTGTTTTGGAAGGTACATGTGGGAAGTCCAGATAAAAGCAGAAACGTTTAAAGCTTGGGAAGCTGATGTGTAGCTTTTTCCAGTTCTAATCTGTCTCTCTTTGTACGGCAGGCTGAAGTTCCAGATGTTGTTTTGGCTTGGAGATAGCGGGTAAGGGAAAAATAAGCATTCTAATGTTAACAGAGTCAGGCTGTCTGGATGTGAGCTGACAGGAGGAGGGAGAGATAAACCTTCATTAATGGTGTGTGCAGAGCTGGAGAGCCAGGGTGGCTGTCCCTGGAAAGCAGTGCTGGTGCCAGCTGCAGGGCTGGGGCCACCAGTGACCCCGAGAACTGAGCCCATGGAGCTGGGCTGGCTTTGATCCCCTTCTCCTGGTGAAAGTCAATTCTTACCCCACTTGGGTCCTGCTTGCCCTCAGCAGCTGTCTCTGGGCTTTGGGGGATGCAGAGCTGAGGTGAAGGGCTGCTGGTCAAACGTGCTTTGGGGTCAGCAGGCTCTTACCTGCCTTGGGCTCTATTATGGAGCACCAGGGCCTCTTCTGAAACTTGTCCCTGCCAGCAGCTCCGTTTATTGGCAGTTGCAGAGTGGTTTGGGCCTGTGTGTGCTGGATTCCTTCTGGGGGGCACTAAGCTGCAGGCTCTGTTCCTGGTGTATGGCAGACGTGCTCCGTCCTGGAACGTGGGCATGGAGTCCTCAGCCTCTTCTGGCTGGGAGCTCGTGTGGTGGCACCTTCCAGGGAGGGGACCAAGGTCAATCCACCCTGAAGTAAGGGTGTTGAAATGCATGTTAGGAGTACGTGTGCTGGCCAGAAAAGGGGTTTCCTGGATTAGTCCATAGATTGTGTGTATATCTATTTTCTGTGTTACATTAAATGCAGAAATATAGTGTGTCCTGTGTCTCTCATACCTGTTTGTCCTGTCAGGCCTATTTCTAAGATGTATGAGCAGATTATTTTTAATTAATCACTGAAGTTCTGCTGACTTCCTCCTTAATCTTTTCTTTTTTCCCTCTCATTACTGAGTCTAGGAGGTAACAGTTTTGGTCGATGGCCCGTCCCTGCTGTGGTGCAGGGCCCTTGGGGGCTTTGTGGCCTCGGAGAGCAGTTCTGGTGAGAGTGCTCAGCTCACTTGCCTTAATACCGTGAGGCTAGAAGGGAAAAGTGCTGACACTGAGGCACAGAGAGCCGAGCTGCTGCAGCCCTGGTGTCTGAAGTCTCGGTGTTTGCTGCTTGGAGCTGGGATAAATCTGTCCTGTGTGAGTTACTGGAACTGGAGTCTGGGAGGGAGGCAGAGAAGGGAGCTGTCATGTTGGTGTGGCAGACCAAGGGCTCCTTGGAGCAGGACAGTGCTGGCAGCTGGATGTGTGTGTGCCAGCACAGCTCAGGGTTGGAGTGGGTTACCCCTTTTTGCCCTTGCATTTGTCTCCCGAGTGGGAGTGGGTGTCTGGAGCTGGCTGGCTGAGCAGCTGTGATGGTGTGTGCATTACCTGGCACCCCAGAAACACCATCCCTGGAGATGCTGCTGGGCTGGGATGTGCAGGGCACGGCAGCACCGAGGGGCTGGTGCAGGAGGGTGCAGGGGGAGCTGGGTGTGGGAGCTGCTGTGCCTGCCTTCGTGCTGCCCACACTGCTCACATCCCCAGGCAGCACTGCGCTGCCTCACTCGTGTGGTTCATGACTCAGGCCAAGCCCAGATGTGTTCATGCCCGGTCTGGCCTGTTTTCTGAGAATAATTTTGGATGCCTCAGTTCATTTTATTGTGGTTTTCTTAGTGTCTAGTCCAGCTGAAGTTGAGATGATTCCTGGCCTAATTGAATGCTCACAGGCAGACATGGCTTTCCCTCTGCAGCTGTGTTCCTGCTAACTTCAGAGCACTCGCAATTAGAGCCACGCTGGTGAGAACCTGGGGTAGGGTTTTGATGATGGTTTTTTGGTTTTTTTTTGGTTTTTTTTGAGTGGAAAGTTTTAGAGCATGAAACCCAGAAGAGTCTGTCTTGTGCCCAGATGATGAGTGAAAATGCTGAAGGTTTCTGTGCAGTCAGATCTGGCCTTGTTGACCAACCTGGCTTTCCATTTCCACTGAGCAGTGAGTGGTAGGGACATGGAAACCTTTTTGTACTGACTGATGGACCTTTCATTCAGCGTTATCTGGCTGACAGGTTGGTGACAGTTACTATCCGGAATATCCAAAATTTATTTAGCCAGGCTGCTCCCAGCAGAGCCTGAGCTTTCACTGTGCTGCACATCTGCAGCTGGCTGTGTGTGAGCTCAGCCACGGGAATTCAGCTCTTAAACAGAGATGGGACTGGCTGCTTTTGGCTTCTGCAGCAGCAATTAAACCAGAAGACTGTATGAATCTGTGCAATGGTTTTGAAGATCTGCAAGTACAGTTGGGTTTGGCAAGGCCATGTGAGATGTGTGAGTTTGGCAGCATACAGCTAAATAGGTGGAAAGGGAATACTGAAGCAGCTCTGGAAAGAAGTGTCAGAATTGTGTATAATTGAGATACAAGTGGTGTTTGGAGAGGTGCCCAGGTGCCTGGTGACTGGGCTGAGGGGTGCAGGCACTGATGGACATCTGTGGTGGGGACCCCCTGTACCAGGAGGGACACAGGGGCTTGCCTGAGAGGTCAAAGTGGACACAGCTGTAACAGGAACGAGGAATGCCAGGACAAAGTGATTTGTGAAGTTCTCGAGCTGTTTTAGGACAGGCTTGAATGCTGGATGGCCCCAGGTGAGACTGGCACAGGTAAGGTAGGAGTGAGACAGGGACCTGTGGTACCTCCCAAAGGCTCAGGTGAGAAAGGGGCACAGCCTGCAGGATGCTTTGAGAGAACAGGGTAAAGCTGTGAACTGCAGCACTGGGGTTAATGCTGCTGATGTGGGAAGAGCAGAAATAACACTGCAGGGTTCAAGGGTGGAGAAAAGCCTGAGCTGGTCTTCTCCTCACTGTCTTTTCCAAGTCAGCTTCGGGTTGCATTCCCCTTAGTGATGAGTGCCCCTCACTGTTGTTCCTGCATTTCCTGAGGCTCTGGTCACCCCTGCTCCCCAGGGTCCCTTGGCACAGTGCTGATGGGAGAGGGAGGCTGTGGAGCACCAGGACTGGGACAGGACCTGCTTTGTTTGTGTCTTGGATTTAAGAACAGAATTATGTGGCTCTGGCCTGCCCAAAGAGGCAAGACCAAACTGTAGAACAGTACTGCTAAAGTTCTGGGGTGGTCTGGTATAATCTCTGAACGTTTGACTTTCTCATGCAGCCGGGTAAGCAGGGTGTTCCTTCTTCGTGGGATTGCTAATTGCATTCAGTTTTCTGGACTCCAGAGTAATCATTACTGAAATGCTCAGCTGAGAGGAAATGCTGTTTCATGCCTCGTGTCTATGGAGTGTCAGGAGCTGCTGTTCTCAGGCTGATTGCTCTATAAATGTTGGTGACTTTTCTTTGGCTGGCTGAGGCCAGGAGCAGTTCAGCTGTGAGTGGGGTGCAGAGTGAACACCTGACTTTTCCATGTCCCTTAACCTTTCTGACTTGGTGCAGCCCATCACTCCTGAGGAATGCTGCTCTATTCCCAGTGTGATCCCTCAGCACTAAGCCCGAGGTGTGAAGCCAGGCTCCCCTGCTCTCTCCTCTGCCATGGGTCTGTGTTCCTCTCCCCTGCCCTGCTCAGCTTTATAGATTTATATTTATACACAAATAAAAATACATGTATGTTTATAGTATTTCCAGCTTTGATGGTTCTATTTTAACTAGTGGCTGTGTTTGCAGTGTCATGCTGCCCTTGTATTTTTCTGACAATGCAATGAAATTAATTAAAAAAAAAAAAAGTTTTGGCTAATTTTTGTCAAATACCCCAAACTGCACTCAGCTTGGGCTAAAGGGCAGAAGTAGAATATTCTTGCAGGGATAACCCTGTGAAAATAACTCTGGAGGTTCAGGTTTACCCAGGGTAAATCTGCAAAATCTCGCTGGGATTATTGATGTGCAAATGAAGGTCCTCACTGGAGTGAAATATCAGCACAGCTGAGGGGTCACCTGGAGAGTGCTGGGGCCAAGGGAGCCTCTCTCAGTTTGGCTCTGAGTGATCTGGCCCGATAGCGGCAGGGACTGAGAATAAAAAGCATTTGCACCTCCCTAGGTCCCTGCATGTGTGAAAACACACTGAGACTGTGGGGAGATGCTGCTTAATTAATGCATTTGTAGGAACTAGACAGCATTGTTATCTTGCAGCAGGGTGTGCCCCAGTGAGAGATGGTCTAAAAAAGCTGTGCACATCATCAGACCCAGGCTTCTCTGCAACCCAGAATAAAGAAATGAGTATTTAAAATTTCCGTAAAGGAAAACAAGGGGAAAAAACCAGCTCTTTTTTAAAAATTATTTTTTACTTTTAAGAAAAAAATAGGACTTTTGTTGGTGATGACCAAGCCAAAGATTTGTTTTTGGAAATGTTTGTTTTGGTTGGCTGGAGTGTTCTGCAGAAACTCTGAACAGGCAAGCTGTGTAATATTTAACTAGTTACTAAAAAGCATTTGAGAATGATTAGCAGTCAGTGATCTCATTTCGACTGTGGGTTCAACTGTCTGGGTCTTGGGTTGGGATTACAGCGCAGCCCTCTGGCAGAGCTGAGTTTGTTTGGGGAGCAGGGGTAATGCAGTGCTTTCAGTGTGGGGTGCTGGCTCTGGTTTATTGGGGAGCAGGGGAAATGCAGTGCTTTCAGTGTGGGCTGCTGGCTCTGGTTTATTGGGGAGCAGGGGTAATGCAGTGCTTTCACTGTGGGCTGCTGGCTCTGGTTTATTGGGGAGCAGGGGTAATGCAGTGCTTTCACTGTGGGCTGCTGGCTCTGGTTTA
>JAOTIY010000301.1:37212731-37225094 GCA_027123655.1 Muscicapa comitata | reverse complement strand
ACTGTGGGGTGCTGGCTCTGGTTTATTGGGGAGCAGGGGTTTATTTGGATGCCCTGCATTCACTGTGGGGTGCTGGCAGGGCCATCCCCAGTGGCGCTGGCTGGTGCTGTGCACGTGGGCTGGGGCTGGGTGTTGGTGCCCCCCTCGTTTCCCCCTGCCAGGACAGGAGCAGTGTGTGATGGGCAATCCCAGGGTGCCTGGAGCTGTGTTCCTGCCTGGGCTCCTCCATCACACACTGCACAGACAACATCTGCAGTTAACACACTGATGCTGGCCCTCTAAGCCCTCTAATATCATGAAACCAAACCATTCCTCCAGCAGTGCCAAGGCCACCACTAACCCAATGTGCCACATCCACACAACTTTTAAATCCCTCCAGGGATGGGGACTTCACCACTGCCCTGGACAGTGCCAGGCAGCCTGTGCCAAGGCTGGACAACCCTTTCCATGAAGGAATTTTCCCCAGCACACAGCCTGAACCTGCCCTGGTACAGCTTGATGCCATTTCCTCTTGTCACGTTCCTGTTCCCTGGGAGCAGGCTATGTTTATTTTTAAGAACCAAGGGGTTGGCTCTTTGTGACCATGTCAGAGTTATTGAGTGGAAAAACCTTCCAGGACACTTCACTCTGTGTAGCTGCCTTTCACGTGGTGGTTTTGTTCTTACTCAGCAGTGCTGTGATTTTGCTTTGTACACAAGTACAGAAGAACCAGCGTCCCATCCTTCACTCTGTGTTTGCAGACACTTGAATCCGAGACATTTGGTCTTTCTGGGTGGCACTTTGACACATTTTTGGAGCTGTGAGGCGTGGATGTGTGCCTTGTGCCTTTGCAGGTGGGTACCAAATGGAGTTGGTGGCTGGCTTCCATCTTCTGAATTCTGGCAACCAAGTTGGTACCATAAGAAAGGACTGGCCAAGGTTGTCACTCTCTCATGCAAGGAATGCCTTTGTGGGGCTGCTCGGGGCTTGCACCTCCTTTGTGTGAGCTTCAATTAAAGAGCAGGCTGTGAATTACTGCTTTTTAATGCACATTTCTCCTTCTGAAGACACAGCTGTGGGTGAATTCAACTCGTGTGTGGCTGTTGTGGATGGCACAACTGTGATCCAGTATTGTGGATGTTTTCTTTTGATAGGAATCTGGTGAGGTACATGCAAAATATGTAGAGCCCTTGGGCTGCTGGCAGGGGGCCAGTGGGACTGCCAGCGGTATCTGGGTGCCTCTGATCTCATCCGGGAAGTCTGAGCTGGTTGGTGTTCCATGTCTGTGTCATATGGAGATAAATGCAGCCTGGAGTCCTGCACTGATGGGCTGCCTCTGCCTGCCACAGTCTGTGCTCACTGCTGGCACTGGGGACCAAAGGCCATTTCCCAGCAGCAGTGCCTGCAGGGCTCCTTGGGCTCTTTGGGCTTGTCTCAACTGGTTCCTCTCTGCCCTGGGCTGCTGTCCCGACAGCCCCAGCACAGAGCTTCACCCCACACTGCTGTCAGGCCATACAGGAATGATTTGGCTGGACACAGTTTTCTTAGCAAGAAAGGAGAGAGCAATATTAGCTGTGAAAGTGGAACAGGCACTGGGGTTTCAGGGTGGATTTTGCAGCGTTGGGGCTTTATGACTGCAAACCATAAGGGTGCTATTGACTCTGTTACCTGAACCAGTTGTGTGTCTGTGTGTTATGTTGGGTGTCTTCACCAAGTGTTTGATCTGCCTTGTGCTTGATTGTTCATTTCGGCTTCCAAACCCAGTTTGAAGAACTTCTTTGGTATCCAGAGGTGACCTTGGAGCAGATGCTGGCCTGCCCAGGAGCCAGGGTCCCTTCCCTTCCCTGCCTGCACGGCATGGCAGGTTTGTTTGGAAACCTGGGAGCTGCCACTTGGAAAGAGACTTTTCCATCAATATCAACTTCTGGTTTTCCAGTGATAGTGTGCTTTTGCAGGAGGAGGTTAAACCCAAAGGGGTCAATTTTCTGTATGTGACTGAACCTCAGACAGTGTCCTGCTCCAGCTCTGCTCTGTGGTGTCCAGGACTGCTGCATCTGGAGTATGGGGTGGGATGGTGGCATCCCTGTAATCCCTGTGTGGGTATGGAGCATGGCACTGGGATCCCTGTTATCCCTGTTATCCCTCTGTCCCTGTGTGTGTGTGATCCCTGTTTTATCCCTCTATCCCTGTGTGTGTGGGATCCCTGTTTTATCCCTCTATCCCTGTGTGTGTGTGATCCCTGTTTTATCTCTCTATCCCTGTGTGTGTGGGATCCCTGTGTGTGTGTGTGATCCCTGTTTTATCCCTCTATCCCTGTATGTGTGTGATCCCTGTTGCTATCCCTCTATCCCTGTGTGTGTGGGATCCCTGTTTTATCCCTCTATCCCTGTGTGTGTGGAATCCCTGTTTTATCCCTCTATCCCTGTGTGTGTGTGGGATCCCTGTTTTATCCCTCTATCCCTGTGTGTGTGTGGGATCCCTGTTTTGTCCCTCTATCCCTGTGTGTGTGGGATCCCTGTTTTATCCCTCCATCCCTGTGTGTGTGTGATCCCTGTTTTGTCCCTCCATCCCTGTGTGTGTGTGATCCCTGTTTTGTCCCTCTATCCCTGTGTGTGTGTGTGATCCCTGTTTTATCCCTCTATCCCTGTGTGTGTGTGATCCCTGTTTTATCCCTCTATCCCTGTGTGTGTGTGGGATCCCTGCCCATGTTCCCAATGCCCTCTAGTGGCTCCTGCTGCTGTGCTGCAGTTCCATAGGGCACAGCCTGCAGCTCCAAACAAACGGCAAAATCCTTGTGTTTCCAAAGGAAAATACCTTTTGTGTCTTTTTGCTGGTTACTTGTGAATTCATCTTTATTTATCTGGGTTAAATCCCAGCCCTTCCCTTGGGAAAAAGTTCTTGTGAATTCAGACACCAGACAGTAACTGGATATCTCCTGGATCTTTAAATCCATAACAATTTTCTGTGGGGATTTATTAAAGAATGCTTTGTTCCTTGCATTAAAATGTATATTTTCCTTCTCTCTAAGCAAGCAGTAACTGGAAGGGGTGTGCTTGCTGCTGTCACTAGAACCAGGCTCTGATGCTTATGTACGTGCATTAATTGCTTTGAAAATGTAATTTTTTTAAGCAGTGGGAACAGCACCTTTGAACTCATGCTCTCAGATAATTTTTGAGGGAAAATTAGTATTTTGTGAAGGCCAGAGTGTCTGTCCCAGCTGCTTCCCTCCTGCACTGCCCACCACAGCTGACCCACTGGAGATGTGGCTGGGCCATGCCAAGGGCTCTGAGCCCTGCCAAAATCCCCAGGGTGCCCTGGCTGCACACACAGTGCAGGTTTGCTTTGGTGGTGAGGTGTGTGACACCTGGGCTGGGTGTGCTACAGCTGCTGCAGATGTGCACAGCTCTTCTCAGCAGGGCAGATACTCCTTGAGGCTTTGGGGAAAATGGATGGCTGCAAGAGCAGCTTCGTGGAAGCAGGGTTTAAATTGAAGTGTTGGGCTTCTTTCCTTGGGAGGACCATGCATGCTGTGAAATGTTAAAAAATTCTGTTAAAAGTTCAGTATGGTTTGTTTGCCTCTGTGGGGCATGGGTCTGATTTCCATCCTCATCCTCTCCCTGACAAATACAGGGCAGGGGCTTGTGTGTACCAATGTATTTGTGTATATACAAATACACTTGTGTATATTTGTTTCTTTGTTCTTGGGAACTCAGACTGCTTGAAAAGACAGCAGATAAGACATGACACAGGTTTGGGGGAGGGCTCCCTGCTGCTGGGTTAGGCTTGGCTCAGTGGATGGCTCCCTGCTCCTGGGTTAGGCTTGGCTCAGTGGATAGCTCCCTGCTCAGGTGTTAGGCTTGGCTCAGTGGATGGCTCCCTGCTCCTGGGTTAGGCTTGGCTCAGTGGATGGCTCCCTGCTCCTGGGTTAGGCTTGGCTCAGTGGATGGCTCCCTGCTGCTGGGTTAGGCTTGCTCTGGTCTGTTCCCAGTGTGGCTGCTGGAGGTTAAGTGGCAGCAGGTGTTAGGGATGCCTTGGGCTGTGTCGAGGACAGGTAAGGGAAGTGTCCTTGGGGATTGGGTCCTTGGAAAGGGAGAGGGTTGTTCTGGGAGGGAAGGTGGTCAGAGCTGCCTGGGCCCTCCTGTGAAGGCAAAAACTGAATACTTGGGTCAGAAATTCATGATCATTTTAACTGATGACGAATCAATTACTGAAGACAAATCCCTGTCAGGAAATAAATACGGAAGTATTGGCTTGGCTTTCATCACTGAGCACTTAAGAAGTGCTAATGATTTGAGCAGGCACAACAGAAGAGATCTGAAAGGAAAATGGCAATGTCAGATTTATTTTCAATTTTCATCTGCTTCAATTAGAATTAAATCTGAGAAATGAAGACAAATACCTGCACATAAGGAGCATGGTAATGGGTCAGTGGCTTATCAAGTAGAACTTTGGTTTGCACCTAGTGCTTGCTGCTGCTTTTGGCTGGAGTTCTGTTCCATGTGGCCCGAGAGTCTCTGTAGGAACCCACCAGCACAGGGCAGATGAGCCTTTCCCATCACCAGCCCTGTCTGCTGGGTTAAATCCTAAGAAACTGCACACAAGTTTCTTTCCAGAAGCCTTGTTTCACAGTGAAAAGTGGAGTAAAGAGTGGTCAGTTACTTTCTTGTGAAGACCAGGTACCACAGCAAGGATTGGAAATGCAAAGGCAAATTCACTCCTTAATTTCCTGTTTTAGAGGAAGCATGTGCTCTGCTTTTTGCTGAAATCAGCCTGAACTGTGCACAAGGTGTGGTTCCCTGTCTTCAGCAGCAGAGTAATGGGCTTGGGCCGTCAGAAGGAAAATCCTTGGAGAAGCAGCTTCAACTGGGAAATTACTCTTCAGGGAGCAGCATCTTCCTTAAATACATCTCGATCTTTTCCTTGCCATCCAGCAATGGTTTTTGTTGGTTAATGGAAGTTATTCTGAATGTTCTGGTGGAGATCTTTTCTGTTCTTCTCAAAGCCGAGATAGTAGTCTTACAGGCCACCTTCTCAGTTCACAATAATTTAACTTTTTAATGGCTGGTTCAAAAAATGTATCACCTGTATTACGTTCCTTCTTGGTACTGGGAGGGTTCACACTTCCTGACTACAAACTTTTCTGTATCTACACAGCAGTTGCATGGAATCTGTGAATCTAAAATGACCTTGCAGTAAATGCATGGCTTTTATAAGTGAAGGACATTATTTGGAATCAAGACAGTTAAAAAGGAGAGCAATCAACATGGGGCTGTGTTTTGTGTGAGGAGTTGGTGAAAGACCTTGCTAACGCTGCTCTTGGGGTGGCTGCAGTGTTACCCAGCAGGGTCAGCATACAGAACTGTGTGTCTCTCCTTCCTGCAGCTCCAGCCTGGTTCATGGAGTGATGATTCTCCCTGTGCTGATGGTGATGGCGTTCCCCTCTCCGAGCTGGCAGGGTGAGTGCTGTGTGTCAGAGCTTCCAGTGGGTGTTTGCTGGCTCTCCAGGATGGCTCCAGTTTGGAAAGTGACTCTGTGACTGCTTTACACAGCTGTGTGCACGTGAAGCTTTTCTCTCACACGGTGTGTTCAAGGTTTGCCTCAGAAAAAGGGGAATAGTGTTTACACTGCCATGGAAAGGTGGGAATGGTTCATTTGAAGATCTCTTGGATGTTTTGAGAGATGAGCCCCTGAAAGATGTGTACTTGCTACTTCGCAGAAACAACCTTTGGAAAACATTGGCTTCCTGGGAGTAACTTGGCTTTCTCAGTTTTAAAATTTAACTTACTTGAGAGAGGTCTCTGTGTCTGCTGTGCCATATCCTTGTCAGCTGAAACAGCTGAATTAGTGTCGTTACCTCCTACTTAGTGGTTCTTCAGCACTACCTGAGAACAATATCCCTTCCCTTAAGCAGATTTGATTGTCTTGTGATGTCGTTACCTCTAACTGAAGCTGTTAAGGACAGGATGATGTATTTTTCCTGGATTCTTCCCTTCTGCAGACGATGAAAGGAAGCTGAAGATGGTCCCCTACGAATGTGTGTGTGAAGGCATCTCCTGTGGGAATGGGGATCGCTGCCAAGGCCAGCGCTGCTTTGCCTCCCTGAGCATTAATGATGGGGCTAAGGTTTACCAGAAGGGCTGCTTCCAGGTCTATGAGCAAAGGAAAATGACCTGCAAAACTCCTCCATCCCCCAACCAGGCCGTGGAGTGCTGCCAGGGACACCTGTGCAACATGAACATCACTGCACAGCTGCCCTCCTCCAAAGGTGAGAGCTTCATCCATCAGCAGTGTGCTTGGACACGGAGCTGGGGCTTGCTTTGGTCTGCTGTGCTGGGAGAGATGGCTCCAGTGCTGGCTGAAGGAAGGGTTTGGGGCACTGGGTGCCCTGTGTGCCCTTCCTCCCCACCCTGGGCGTGCTGGCACACATTGATGCCCGTGGGTTGGCAGGTCTGTGTGCCTGGGGCAGGCAGGGGGCTGCAGTGGGTGCCCAGGGTCAGCATGGACAAGTGGCTGTTCCCTGGGGAGCACACCCTCTGTGCAGGTGTGCTCACACCTGGTGTGCCACACCCTCTGTGCAGGTGTGCCCACACCTGGTGTGCCACACCCTCTGTGCAGGTGTGCCCACACCTGGTGTGCCACAGCCTCTGTGCAGGTGTGCTCACACCTGGTGTGCCACAGCCCCTGCCACACTGCCTGGGTACCCAGGGCAGCCTTGGTGTCAGTGTAGTGGCTTTAAAGACTTTCTCTGGGAACATGCACATCAATTATTTTCTCTCTCTTTCCACGCTTTTTCCCTTCCCCCTCTCTCCCAAGGGCACACCTTTCAGGGAGAGGCTGCAGGCTACAGCATGGAGACACTGATCATCGTTATCCTGGCTCCTGTGGTAGTGCTGGTAGTTTTCTCTGCAGTGGCTGTGCTGATCATCCGGAGAATCCAGAAGAACCACATGGAGAGGCTCAATTCCAGGGATGCAGAGTATGGCACCATCGAGGGGCTCATAGCCTCCAACGTGGGGGACAGCACGCTGGCAGTGAGTGACCTCCCTGAGTGCAGCCTGGCAGTTCTCCTCCCTTCCTAACCCCCTCTCTCTCCTTCCCCTGGCCACATCACTGAGAGCAGGTTTTGCTGCTTGGCCTCAGGACTCGAGTGGTGCTGTTCCTGTGCTCCCACTACTGTAGAATTAATGAATTTTCACCAAAAGATGGGTTTGGCCAGTGTAGGCCTTTGATCTGGAGAATTGCTCTAAACTGTTTGTGTTCCTGGAAACAATGTCAGCATATCAAAACAGAGTGCCTGACTGTTGGGGGGCCTGGGAGAGGTGAGGAACTGTGCTGCATGTTTGATGCACAGCAGCCTGAAGGGTTGCAAAAGATGTGGTGCTAGGTGAGAAAGGAAATACAGAGAATTTTGATGTTTAAAGCCTTCAGACCTGACTGCCATGGTCTTGGTAGCAGGGCCCTGGGGTGACTGGGATATCAGTGACATTTTGTTGATGGAAGAGCAGTGGGAGTTCTAAGAAATGTGTAATGCTTACTCAGAGGTCAGTTTACAAAATACACTTGCTGATGTGATCTCTGGAGAATGCAAGGAGCTGGGAATTGTTCCCTTTCTGCAGGGTGAGTGCCCCTTCCCCCTTCCCTGGGGCCAGGCACACATGTCCCAGCAGCTGTCCCTCACTTCATCTGAGCAGAGCAAGTAAAGCATCAGGCTGATGGAATAGTTTGTTTCTGAAGCAGTGCAGAGTTTTCTTCTCCTTGCATTGCTGAGATAAAAGGTCCCCAACATTAAGAGGCTGGAAAACATTTTCTATTTTGGTGCTGTCCCACCGTAGTGTGCAGGGTTGAAGAGTGGCCTATGTCTGTTAATATTTTTTTTGCTTTTTTTTTTTTTGTAATGCCAGTGAGTCTCTAATCAGCCCACAAAGCTTGATTGCATGTTCCTGGTTTGAAACAGCCAGTGTTGATGTGTCCACCATGGCCCAGGCACTGTCCTTAAGCACTGACTCCCAGCTTTCACCAGCTCTTCTGTCTTACCTGGGCAAGATCCTTCCAAGCCATTTGCAGACTTTTTGTACTCCTGGTTATTGAATGTCACTTGGAAATTGTGATAAAACCTGCAAAGAGTAAATGAAATTGTGTTTGTAAGAGCTGTGAGGGCTGCCAGACCCTCAGCCGTGGTGCCAGTGCTGCTGCTCTGCCTCCCAGGGTGGCTGATCCACAAGCTGTGCTTGGTACTTCTGTGCCTAAATGTTCATCTAAACAGCAAGTCGTCTCCATTCCAGATTTTTCTTCTCCATTGTGTTTTAAGTCACTGGTTTTGTCACACATTAAGTAAGTTTACATTTAGGATTAGTCTCCACAGTGTAGCAAGTGCTTAAAGCCCTAAGCTGCTTAGTGGGCATGGAAGGAGCTCTGGCCTCTTCAAATCTTGTTTTTACAGTTGCTGTAGATAAGTTTGGGAGTGGCTTTTTGTTTTTGTTGCTTTTGTTGTGCCGCTGATTCAAGCATGGAGAATGAGCCCTCAGTTTGTGTTAAAAAGGAAGGTAGTCGCTGTCACTCCTAGGTTATCTTTTTCTTGAGCACTCGTTAAGAGGTTGTTAGAAGAAATGAGATCTCATGGATATCTGGTTCAAGCACAGAAATGCAGTTCTCTGGAAATAATAGAAAGTTGATTACACTCAGGCTTTTTTATCCTATTGTCCTTTGTAAAGAAAGAGTCCAGCTACAGTTGTTAATGCTTTGAACTAATAAAAAACTCCTTGCTGTAAAAGTAACTGGGCATTAGCATTTTACAAGGCTAATGGGATTTTAACATTCAGTCAGGATCTCACTGTTGTTTATTATAAGCTTACAGCTCAAAGTCTGCTTTCTATGCACTAGAAATACCAGAAACTGATAAAGCTTATAAGAAAGATTTGCTACAGAAGTTTTTCTGGAGTATCAATGGCAAATCTTATGTAGGTGATGCTGGTAAATCCCCTCCCCTTGTTTATTTGGAAACTGGTTTTGGTTTTAAATACCTGCACCAAGATTGAACAGGTATCAGAAACAGAGCTGAGAGGACGTAAGGTAAGTAAAAGAAGAGTGAAATGCTGAAAGAGGCTGGAATCTCGTGACAGAGAACAGCTGGTAGGCCAGGAGTGCGCTTCCAGTGCACAGACATCTATTGTCATATATTTATTAAACTTACTAAAACAAATAATGACTTAGTAAACAAATGCTCTTTGTACCCCAAGTGACCAAATGGCATCCCCAGAGATACCCCTGAGCTTTAACCTAACCTGTCCTTTGTGCATGTGGATAGGGAAAAAGGAGTTTCTCATGGATCCTAAACTTCTGCTTTTCCTTCTGAACAGGACTTGTTGGACCATTCCTGCACATCTGGAAGTGGCTCTGGACTTCCTTTCTTGGTGCAGAGAACAGTGGCTCGCCAGATCACACTTGTGGAGTGTGTAGGTCAGTGTCTCCTGGGTGCTCAGCTTTTTGTAGGGCTTCAGTGTTAATTTTAAGGATTCATTAAATTTTTCATCAGCATATTTTTGTTATTAATTGAGTAGTCTTAAATTTGAGTTCAGGAAGCATTTGGGTCAAAGATGGCTGGGGGCATTGGCATTGAGCCAGGAGGGTGTGCAGGCACTGGAGAGGTGAGGGAGCTTTTGGGATGAAAAGCTTGGCTTGCAGACAGTGTGTCCTGATCTCCACAGGGCAGGGCTCAGTTTTGGTGGAGTTGATGGTTTTTTAAATCCTCTTTTTGTTTGTGGGTGGATTTGGTTTTTAGTTTTCTTTAAATCATCATTTTGTGTTTCTGCCAAGGTTGATGATGGAATGGAGATGTAAAGGCTGTGTCTCCCAAGCATTGCATTTTGTAGGATTCACAGCTTTGTGTTGTGCACACTGACCCAAGGCACTCCCATTGCTAGTGGTTGGGTGGTGGCAGCTCCCAGTTCAGCCCCTCTGTGCTGCAGGGGTGTGCAGGGGGGACAGAGCCACACTCACAGGGTGGCACTCACCAAAGGCTGACAGGAAAAACGGGGGATGTGGAGCAGTGTGGCTGCAGTGGTGAGAAGGGCAGGCAGGGCTGGTCATGGTGGTGCTTGGTTCATGGCAGGAGCTGTGCCTGCTGAAGGCTCTTTGTTATTGGCAGCTTCTCCTGTGTTTTCCCCCACCAGGAAAGGGCCGCTATGGAGAAGTTTGGAGGGGTCAGTGGCAAGGAGAAAATGTTGCTGTGAAGATCTTCTCTTCCAGGGATGAAAAGTCCTGGTTCAGGGAAACTGAGCTCTACAACACTGTGCTGCTGAGGCATGAGAATATTTTAGGTAAGTAGGACAAGCACATTGTGTGTCCTGGGTGTCTGGAGTAAAGGTGAGTTACCTGCACAGCTCACCTGTGAGGCACTGCACGCTCGGGCAGCTCACAGTCTCTGGGTCCTTGTGTTGTGATCAATAACTGAAGAGAGATTCTCAGGGAGAGACTTCCAGGAGGGGCTGAGTCCCAAATGTGGCTTGGTGCTCTGCAGGTTCCAGCAGGAGGCTGTTAATTAACCAGATCATCAGGTGATCTCACAGCTGAGCACACAGACAGCAGTGCAGGTGCCACAGACTCCTGGAAGGGACTGGCTCTTGCAGCCCTCAGAGCCCTGCACAGTGTGTCAGGGGAGCTCTGGTGGGTCTGAGTTGGGTTGTAATCCCTGTAGAAATGGAGGCAGAAAAGGTGGGGAGGAGTTTACAATGAGATTTAGGGATTTGAACACTTTTCTTTATGGCTAAGTAAAGTGCAGTATGAATCCAGTGTTCTCTTCTGTGTAACTGTTCTTCTCAGGGTGAGAATAAGCTCTTTTGGTGTTTAAACTTCAGCTGTAGCTGCATGATGTATCTTTCCCCATGTAAACAGGAAAGTAAATGAACCTTGTGCATCACTCAGACTCAGGTGCTTGGTTCTGAGAACTGGGAAAGTGGCTTTGTTGTGCTGGGCCATGTCTGAGGTTTAAGCAGCCCTTTGATTCCTGATAGATGTGCCCTTCAGTCACTGTTGTGCCACCTCTGCAAATAAAATCAGCAGCACATTTCCTGAGTGCTGACCCTGCCTCACCCAAAATCTGTCTTCAATCACTTTTCCTTCAGCTCCTTATTCTTGCTTCCTGTCAGAGAATGTTCCCTGGCTCTCTAGCTCACCCTGCAAGACATTTGTGTGTTTCCTGAAGCAGTTCCTTTCTTACTCCAAAAATAATTTGCTGGCCTTCTGAAATGTGAATTATTGAACTTCCCTTCCCAAGAGAGCAAGTGACTTAGCTGAAATTACATTGCATATTTCCCTTGATGCTCTGCCTGTGTTTAGTCTTTCTTGATAACCGTCAAATTTGTTTGCTATTTTAGAGACTTTTTTAGATGCAGTATTAAACAATATCACAGATTTCAGAAATGTCACATTGTGCACAGGTCTGACTTGAGGAGAGAAAGCAGTGGGTGTTCTTTCTGACAAATGTATGTGATCTTTTCATAAACATGATTTGTTCCTTTGACTTGGGAATAAAAGTTCTGTTGTTCCCAGCTAAAGCTGTGGAGGTCACTGGGGATATATGCAGAGGTGACAGGAAGGGAGCTTCCCCTGAATTTGGGGTTCAGTTTTAAGACAGGACATTTTTGAAGGTGGTTCTTGAGGTTCGTGAGTTTTCAACAGAAAATTTTCTCTGTTTCTTCATAGAAGGTCATTTAAGCCTTTTCTCAGCAGTCTGCACTGGCTGCCTGTGGGCTCTGAAAGTGGAAATGGTTGTTCATGGCTTGATGTTGGAGGTGTTTCTGCTTTCCAGTGTGACCCTCTCAAGTGGGCAGCAGCAAATGTGCTACAGACTTGGGGTCTTTCTGTTTGACTGGAAGCTTCCTCACCCCCAAGTCCTTCAAAAAGAAGGAAAAATAAAAATATTTTTGAGGTATGGGGTCATAACAAGTAGATTTTTGGTGTGACTTACAAATATATAAATAGGTTCTTGTGAACAGATATGAGTTAGAGTTCCAGCATTTGTTGGCTTTGTTTTAATCACAGTGTACCTGCATTGCAGTTGTGATTAAACAAGCTGTGCATTTCAAGAGGGGCCAGCAGCACTGATTCACCTTAGTGGAGAATATTCAGAACTGGAAGGGACCCACAAGGGCCATGGAGCCCAGCTCCTGAGTGGGTGTCCTGAATGGGGTCAGCATCCTGTGCTGTTCTGGGGCAGTCCTGGAGGAGCTCTGCCATTCACTGCCTGGTTTCTGTCCCTGCCCTGCCATTCAGTGCCTGGTTTCTGTCCCTGCTGTTCTGGGGCCCTCCTGGAGGAGCTCTGCCATTCACTGCCTGGTTTCTGTCCCTGCTCAGCCATTCAGTGCCTGGGTTCTGTCCCTGCTCTGC
>JAOTIY010000301.1:37201888-37212428 GCA_027123655.1 Muscicapa comitata | reverse complement strand
CTGCCATTCACTGCCTGGTTTCTGTCCCTGCCCTGCCATTCAGTGCCTGGTTTCTGTCCCTGCTCTGCCATTCAGTGCCTGGTTTCTGTCCCTGCTCTGCCATTCACTGCCTGGTTTCTCCCCTGCTGTCTCTGACCATCCTGTGCTGTTCTGGGGCCTTCCTGGAGGAGCTCTGCCATTCACTCTCTGGTTTCTGTCCTTGCCCTGCCATTCGATGCCTGGTTTCTGTCCCTGCTCTCTCTGACCATCCTGTGCTGTTCTGGGGCCCTCCTGGAGGAGCTCTGCCATTCACTCTCTGGTTTCTGTCCCTGCCCTGCCATTCACTCTCTGGTTTCTGTCCCTGCCCTGCCATTCAGTGGCTGTTTCTCCCCTGCTCTCCACGCAGGGTTCATCGCGTCCGACATGACGTCGCGGAACTCGAGCACGCAGCTGTGGCTGATCACGCACTACCACGAGCTGGGCTCTCTGTACGACTACCTGCAGCTGAGCACGCTGGACACGGTGAGCTGCCTGCGCATGGTGCTGTCCATCGCCAGCGGGCTGGCGCACCTGCACATCGAGATCTTCGGCACGCAGGGCAAGCCCGCCATCTCGCACCGCGACCTCAAGAGCAAGAACATCCTCGTCAAGAAGAACGGGCAGTGCTGCATCGCCGACCTGGGTGAGCTCCGGGCAGCAGGGAGCTGGGCTGGGGGGCTGGCGTGGGGGCTGGGGCGGTGTGACCCGTGGGTGGTGTGTCTGAGAGTCCAGAGTGACCCGTGGGGTGGTGTGACCTGTGGGGTGGAGTGTCTGTCAGTCCAGAGTGACCCTTGGGGTGGTGTGACCCTTGGGGTGGTGTGTCTGAGAGTCCAGAGTGACCTGTGGGGTGGTGTGTCTGTGAGTCCAGAGTGACCCGTGGGGCGGTGTGACCCGTGGGTGGTGTGTCTCTCAGTCCAGAGTGACCCTTGGGGTGATGTATCCGTGACCCTGCACTGACCCTTAGGGTGGTGTGACCCTTGAGGCGGTGTGTGACCCTTGGTGTGGTGTGTCTGTGAGCCTGGAGTGACCCTTGGGGTGGTGTGTCTGTGAGCCTGGAGTGACCCTTGGGGTGGTGTGTTTGTGAGTCCAGAGTGACCCTTGTGATGGTGTGTCCATGAGTCCAGAGTGAACTTTGGGGTGGTGTCTCCATGAGCCAGAGTGACCCGTGGGGCAGTGTGGCCGTGACCCCGCACTGACCCCTCGCTGTCCCTCCCCGTGCCGGTGTCCCCGCAGTGCCCGCCGCGGCCGCCAGGTGGCGCCTGCAGCCCAGGCACGCTTTTGGGACTTCGGGGATTTCCGATGTCGGTCCCGTTCCCGGGTCCCATTGCCGGGTCCCATTGCCGGGTCCCGTTCCCAGGTCCCATTGCCCGATCCCGTTCCCGGGTCCCATTGCCGGGTCCCGTTCCCAGGTCCCATTGCCCGATCCCGTTGCCAGGTCCCGGAGGATGCAGCGTTAGAGCTCATTCCTGAGATGATGTGTCCCCCCAGCAGTGTGAGCTGGGTGCTGCTGTGGCACTGCCGCAGCTCTGTCCAGCCCTGCTCCTGCAGGGCGTTCTGTGCCCCGCCCTGGGCTCCTGGTTTGGGGTGGAGCACCTGGGCAGCAGTCACTGCCCTGGGGCTTCTTCACACCCTGGGGGATGTCTGACAGGAACTGATTTCTCCTTTCTCTGAAGACAAGGGAGAAAATAATAGTAGAACAGCATTGGAGCCCCAATGCCTAGGCAAAAAGTGTATTGGGAGATGGAGTTGGAGCCAGGGTACAGCACCCTGCACTGACCCCAGTGCCCCCTCCCTGCCCTGTGCTGTGCTGTGCTGGCTTGCCTCCCTCAGCTGTAAACCTTGACCTGTCGGCCTCTGGAATCTGCTTTGCTCAGGTTGGATGAAGTTTTCATGATTTTTATCAAAAAAGAGTAGGTAATAAGATTTAAAAAAAGTAGACAAGTAGTTTGATAAAAAAAAAGTTTTTATCTTTGTTTACTGTTGCAAGCTTTTTTAAAGAAAAAATATAAACCACAGATACTGTATAATATAATCTAGTCTGAGTTTAATCTTGTCTGAATTTAGTGCATAAAAGTGTATGTGTGTGTGTCAATATTTGACAAATATTGGGTGTGGGAGCAGACTTCTCATGAGTCTGGGTCAGGAGATGGTACATAGGGTGTCCCTAAGAAGGGTGGGGACAAAGATTTTGGCAGTGCTTGTTGTGATAGGCCAAGGGGAGGTGGTTCGAAAGGGAAGGAAAGAGGGTTGATTTACATTAAATATAAGAAGTGTTTTCCAGGGAGGGTGGGCAGGGCTGGCACAGGTGCCCAGAGCAGCTGTGGCTGCCCTGGACCTCTGGCAGTGCCCAAGATTGGGCACTGGGGCTGCACCTGGGGCAGTGGGAGCTGTCCCTGCCATTGCAGGGGTGGCACTGGATGAACTTTAAGATCCCTTCCAACTCAATGTATTCTGTGATCTTTCTCGAGGTGCCATAAGCATATTCTTATCAGCTTGAAGTATCTTGAAGTGCATTTGAATTGTAGAAAAGTGTTTTCCAAATTTGTTACGTTAAAGAACAGACTGTTCTTCGGAAAGAAAAGCAAATTAATGATCTGCTGATAGGTTAGTTTTTGTGGGACTGAGGTAAAAAGCCTTTTAAGGTTCACCTAAAATAAACTTCTGTTAAGTGTAAATAGTGTATGTCATTCTTAGAAGATTTGCTGAGGAAATTAGGGAGAGTTTATGTTGCCCTCTCTGTCGCTTGGCTCTGCCATGCACCCAGAGCTGCTCAATTTGCAGTGCTCCCTGTTTACCCTGGCCAAATGAGTGCTCTGTGCATTTCCAAATTTACAGTCATTTGGTCCCTCACATAATGTTCTCTGCTTAAATGTTTAGTAATTAGTAGAAACCAGGTAGAGTGGTTTTGTCTGACTCATTTTAGATCTGCTTGAGGATGTTTATTTTTCAAGCTGCTGCAAATACGGTGTTTTTTGTTTTCCAGCTTTATTTTTTTAACTTGCTTGTATCCTTCATGCAGTGTTTTTCTTCTCCCTTCCCCACAGTTCGAGTGTATCCACCTACCCAAAAGGTCTATAAATAAACTAGAATGCTGTGTAAAATTGTTTTCTTCTGAGCAGCAGCTGTTTGGCCTCTGTGTATCCGTGCCCGGAGTGCTGGGGACATCCAGTGGCTGCAAAACACTTCATGGCAGTGTTTTGCAAGAGTGCAATAAAATGCTTGATGATTGTCCCCTGGGACATCCTGGGCTGGTTTTGCTGGGTTTGGAGCCGACCCTGTTGGTCTTTGGCCAGTTGTGCCCTCGGCCCCTTCTCTTGCAGAAACCACCTGCCAGAGTGCTGCTGCAGCTGAAGGGCACTCAGCAGTGGCTGCTCTTGTGTCCTGCAGGGCTGGCAGTGATGCATTCCCAGAGCACCAACCAGCTGGACGTGGGCAACAACCCGCGCGTGGGCACCAAGCGCTACATGGCCCCCGAGGTGCTGGACGAGAGCATCCAGGCAGACTGCTTCGACTCCTACAAGCGAGTGGACATCTGGGCCTTTGGCCTGGTGCTCTGGGAGGTGGCCAGGCGCATGGTCAGCAACGGTGAGTGCTTCCCCTGCCTCGGAGAGCTGGGAGCTGCTGCTGCACAGCAGGGCAGCAATGCTGAGTGCTGGGGCTGCTGCACAGCAGGGCAGCAATGCTGAGTGCTGGGGCTGCTGCACAGCAGGGCAGCAGTGCTGAGTGCTGGGGCTGCTGCACAGCAGGGCAGCAATGCTGAGTGCTGGGGCTGCTTCCCCTGCCTCAGAGAGCTGGCAGCTGCTGCTGCACAGCAAAACACCAATGTGCACACAACACTGGGCCTCCACTGTGCTTTGGTTCGTGAAATGCTGGGGGAGCTCTTGGTGTGCTGGGCACAGTGGCTGAATCCTGTCACCAGTTCTGGCAGAGCAGAGAAGAGAGTCCCCTGCTCATTCTAAGTCCTGGTGAGAACTAGTTCACACCAAATAGCTAAGTTAACATTTAGATCACAAAGTCTCCATCCTTCTTCCTTGTGTCATTAAACCATAGTGAATATTTGGAGGTGTCTGTTTCTCATGACAAACCCTAAAGGACAGGAAGAAAATACAGGGGAAGTGCAGAAGGTGTCAGAGCTCAGGACTGCATTTGCTCTCCCGAGTTGGAATGCAGCTCTGCCCTGTGCACAGGTTCAGTTGTGGTGCTGGACACAGGGACTGCTGCAGCAGCTGCAGCTCACACAGGCTTTTCCTGAGCTGCTCTTGAGCCAGCAGGGGTGGATGGTGCTGCAGCTTCCCCAGGCTGGGTGGGGCTCATGGGGCTGCAGACCTACCTGGGTATAGGTGCACCTGGGGGTCTGGTTGTGGCTGAGCTCAGTGGAAACAGCTGGGATGATGCAGATGTGTGTGTGCAGTGCTCACTCAGGACAGTGTGAAGTTGCAGGGGCTGGGGATGCTGATTACACAGAGCCAGCTGCTCTGTGCTGCTGCCTGCTGCTGTAAGTGATTCCATGCCCTAGCACTGGCTGGGTGGAGTACACAGCTTCCCTCACCTCTGTGCACTGAGCTCTGTCAGGGGGTCACTCTTTGCTGCTCAGGGCTCACTCTGATAACCCTGTTTGCTTGGCAGTCAGACTTTGGCATTGGGAGTGAGGCTGCAGGAGCAGGGTGTGGTGGTGTCCTGGGGGGCCAGGGGCACTCCTCAGCTCCCTGTGCTCTCCTGGGCTCGTGGGCTGCCTTCCAGGACTCAGCCTGATTCAGTGCTTTGGCTCACAGACACCTTGGAGTTGTTCTGACATGAGTCTGGTGGTTCTTAATTTTTGTTTATTTATTCTTATTTAATTTTTTTAATTATTTTTGAGATCTTACCCATTGATCCTTCAGGTGCCACAGTGGTTGTTGTATTTTCTTGTTTAGTGTGGGGAGGAAGATGTGATGGGAAGCTCCTTTGGCACAAACAAGTGCCCGTGTGTTGTCTGTGTGCTGCAGGAGGAACCAGCCAGCATTTTCTTGGTGCTCAGAATGGCATTTCAGTGATTTCAGTCCCCAAAGCCGTGTTTGGCTCTCCTCAAACAGAGCAGTGCTGGTTCCCTGGAGAGTGTCCCCTGCTCTTGCAATGTGCTGCCATGGTGTGGTGCTTACCTGGTGCCTGGTACTCACAGCTCAGCTCCTTGGGAATTGTCTTGGTTGTTCCAGAGCTGTGCTCTTGTCCAGCAAGAACAGTAACACCAGAGGCCCAAAGGTGGTTCCTACCCAAAGGACCTGGCTGGAGCTGCTGCTTTGTGTCAGGTTGAGCAGTGGGATTTGTGCATGCACAGGACAAGCTGGACTTAAAGTCAGCTGAGGGCTGTGGACATGTTCCAGGGCTGGAGCCCCTCTGAGCCAGGCTGGGGAGCTGGGAATGTTCCCCTGGAGAGGGGAAGGGTCCAGGGAGAGCTTCCAGCACATTCCAGGGCCTGAAGGGGCTCCAGGAGAGCTGGAGAGGGGCTGGGGACAAGGGATGGAGGGACAGGACACAGGGAATGGCTCCCACTGCCAGAGGGCAGGGATGGATATTGGGATATTGGGAATTCCTGGCTGGGCTGGAATTCCCAGAGCAGCTGTGGCTGCCCCTGGATCCCTGGCAGTGCCCCAGGCCAGGCTGGACTTTGGGGTTCGGGGCAGCCTGGGACAGTGGGAGCTGCAGTGGTGCAGCCAAGCCAGGCCTGGTTGTTTTGCTGTCCCTGGTGCCAGGAGCAGAGCAGTGGAGCTGCACTGACCCCCTGCTCCATGGGAGCCCCCCCAGAGCTGATTTCTCCCCCAGGAGCTGCTCCATGGCACAGAGCTCGTCCTCCAGAGCTGCTGCTGGACAGGTCCTACAGAGAGAAGGGCTCTGCAGCTCTTTACAGAGCAGCCAACCCATCCCCAGTCACATCTGGCTGTAACGAAACCCATTTCATAGGTGTGAGTCACATTCTAGATTCACACTCTGTTTACCTGCCCAGGTGTGTGAATGCCCCTGTGTGAGGTGGTTTGTGAGCACGGGGTGCAGAGCTCCCAGCAGTGCTGGAATGCACCCCCAGGCTGCTCTGGAGGGGAATTGATCCCAGGTTTAACTCACAAATCGATCCTAACAGCTGAGATTATACTGCCAATCCTTCTTTAGTGGATTGCTATCAATTAGCACCTGAAATGTTTGTGTGATGTGCTGTTGATGTCCCTGCACCACAGCTTCACAGGATTTGGGTGGGAGAACAAATCAGCCTCAGGCTGGGACAGGGGAGGGCAGGGTGGAATCAGCAGGAATTTCCCCATGGAAAGGGAGCTCAGGGATTGGAAGTGCCCAGGGAGGGCTGGATCCCCATCCCTGGAGTGTCCCAGGAATTCCTGGGGGTGACACTGAGTGTGAATGGGAATCCCTGTGGGAATTGTGAAGTGAGATGGAAACGAGGAATTGGGTGAACCCCAGGAGGATTTCCCAGGGAGTTGGTTTGGAAATGGAATCTCTCTGTATGTGTGTGTGGACAGCAGCAGGAATTTCCCCAGGGAAAGGGAGCTCAGGGATTGGACGTGCCCAGGGAGGGCTGGATCCCCATCCCTGGAGTGTCCCAGGAATTCCTGGGGGTGGCACTCAGAGACACTCTGGGGACAAGGTGGGGATGGGCACAGCTTGGATCTGATGATCCTGGAGGGATTTTCCAGCCTCAGGGATCCTGGGATTCTGTGATTTG
Organism: Muscicapa comitata; assembly: GCA_027123655.1. Classification (NCBI taxonomy): domain Eukaryota; kingdom Metazoa; phylum Chordata; class Aves; order Passeriformes; family Muscicapidae; genus Muscicapa; species Muscicapa comitata. Next base: position 37,205,704 of record JAOTIY010000301.1, on the reverse strand, counting down.
TTGAGGTGTGTTTAATTGCAGTCACATTCTCTGCACTCCCCTGTTCTCTACTCTCTGGTCAGTTGTACCAAGGTTTCAGCTTGTCAATGTTTCAGGAATAAAATCTGTACTTACAAAAGCTAAATTAAGGGGTTTGACTCTTCCTTTTTTTGCCCCTTCCATTAATTTTTTTTTCTCATTTACCCATTGGTAGCACAGGTGGGGGAGTTTCAAAGGCTTTGCCTGAGATGATTTTTTCATGGAGCCTAAGGAGCACGGGAAGATGGCATTTTGTGAAAATCAGGTCTCTGAATACCTCCAGGAGCAGTTTGTTTTCCTCAGCCCCTTTGCTGCAAGTTGTGTGGTGGATTCCTGGTGGTGAATTCCTCGTGCACACCTGGGGCCAGCGCTGCCTGGCTGTTTTTATGGATATGTTGAGATGATGATGATCGGCCCGGCAGCACATTTGATAAATGAACGTAATTACAAATACAATAGCAATTGATGGGATCACCGTGTTTACCAAGTGTGCCTCATTTTGTGCATTGATTGGGACTCAGAGGGGTGTGGGAGCATTCCCTGGGACCTGGAGCAGCAGCAGCTGCAGGGGCAGGGCTTGGTCACATCCCCCTGGGGACCCTGAGCTCAACAGTGCTCTGCTACCCTGCCCTGAAATCTGATTTTTAGAGACTTGTGCCCATGCTTAACTTGCCTTTTTACCTCCTAAAAGGTGAATAACCAGACAAGTGGAGTCTTGCTGAAAACACCAGCCTTGCACCTCAAGGTTGAGAAAGGGAATTAAAAAAAATTAAAAACAAACACCAAGCATCCCTTTTAAAATAAAAATTAAATCTAAGCCACGTACCACTCAAGCCCAGCTTTATGGTGTGTTTTGGCTTGTGGTGATTCATTGTTGCATGCATGTGTGGTTTGGTAAGGGCAGCTTTTGTAGCTCAGGGTAGTCAGCATCACATAATTTCGGATGCCTGCTGCTCTGGGGTGTGTTCAGTGAGTGTGAGGTTTTCCTGGTGGGACACGAGCTCCTGGTACCAAGTGGCACATGAAAAGCAAAGCTGTGGAGGGGAGATCAAAGGCAGAGCTGCTCCAAAGGAAGGGGAGGCTGCTGCAGCAGCACAAAGGAAATATTGGAGCAGGTCAGAGCTGAGCTGGGCAGTGGCACCTGGAGAGCCCCAGCCAGAGCAGGGCAGGGACAGCCTGGGGCTGGGAGCATTTCAGTAACTGCTGCCTTCCTCCATGCTCTGTGCATCCCTCTGGAATTAGGAAGGGCTCTTCATGATTAAATACCGAGTTCTAGGACTTCAAAAAACCTCCTGTGCTTCTGTACATTCAGTGATGAGCAGTTTGTGATCTATTTGCTCTCCTCTCCAGTGCTCAGGCAGCTGCTGGTGAACATTAACTTGCAGTTTTTGCAGTTATTTGGTGACTCCTGTCCTCCACTCTGCCCTCTTTAATGTCCAGTGGCCTGGAGAGCAGCAACCCTGGCACTGCACCACAGGGGCAGGATTTGGGCACGTCTTGTCCTCCTTGATTCTGCTGCTGCTCCTCCCTGACACGTTTTCTCCATGGAACACCCTTGGCCCTTGCACACCTCTGTAAATTGGGCTGAGCCCAGGGACATCAGCAGGTCGGGATTAATGAGCAGGGAAAGGCAGGAGGGCTCCAGAGCCTGCAGGTGGAGCAGAGCCCTCCCTGTGCTGCTCCTGCCTCTCACATCTGGGAGGCAAGAACAGCTCCCAGACCCAAGGGAGCACCAGTGTGTGCTGCAGCCGGGTGAAAATGGGGGAACTGGGGGTCTCCTGTAGCCGGGTGAAATGCAGAACTGGGGGAACTGGGGAAACTGGGAGCTCTCCTGTAACCACATGAAAAATGGGGAACTGGGGGAACTGGGAGCTCTCCTGCAGCCTGGTGAAAATGGGGAACTGGAGAAACTGGGGAAACTGGGAGCTCTCCTGTAGCCAGGTTAGATGGGGAATTGGGGGGTCTCCTGCAGCCAGGTGAAAATGGGGGAACTGGGGGAACTGGGAGCTCTCCTGTAACCACATGAAAATGGGGAACTGGGGGAACTGGGAGCTCTCCTGCAGCCAGGTTAGATGGGGAACTGGGGGAACTGGGGGAACTGGGAGCTCTCCTGCAGCCAGGTCCCTCTGTCTGGAATGAGCTGGTAAAAGAACAAGGTTGGTGCCTGTGTGTGCAGTTTGGAGCAGGCTGTGGGTGCTGGGACCAGTCCCTCTGGGGACAGAATCTGTGTTTGTATTTCCTGCTGCAGTGCAGGGAAGGTGCCACTGGTGTTGGCACAGAAACCAATGGCACAGCGTGGCTTTGGTTGGGATTAATTTAAACACTTTCCAGGGGTGGGATTGTGAAGCTGATCTGGTGTTTTGGGTTATTTTTTGCTGTTGAGAGCTTCGGTTGTACTGTTCAGAAATTAGGAAGAAATTCTTCAGGAAGGAGTTCTTGTCTGGGAGGGTGACAGGCCCTGGCACAGCTGTGGCTGCCCCTGGATCCCTGGCAGTGCCCAAGGCCAGGCTGGACATTGGGGCTTGGATCACCTGGGGCAGTGGGAGATGTCCCTGCCTGTGGCACTGAGGGTTTTTTTCGGTGTGTTTTTGGGTAGCAGCAGCTGCACGGCCACGTTCTGCAGGTGCTGCTGTCACAGGGAGCCTCCAATTCTGCTCGTCTCCAACTTCCATCCCAAAGAAGGCACTTGGAAGAGCACTTCAAGATCTCAGCTGAGAATCAAATCAGAAAAGGTTCTTCTTGTGAATGGCTGATCAGCCTCAGCTCGCCTTGGCCGCAATGTGATTTAAGAGTACTTAGCACCTTGCATTAATTGGCTCTAAATGGGCAAAAGGCATTAAAGTGAAATTCTTTTAATTAAGTGACAATAAGCATTCCGTGCTCCGGCACTCAGCTGTAAATTGTTTTGGAAGCCCTTGCCTGGGGAGCTGCTGCTGCTCTGCCCGTGGATGGGTTCTGGAGGGGCTGCCAGGCTCAGCCCGGCTGTGCCTTCCTCGCCCCGGGGCAGAAAAGCTGGAGGAGGTTCCCTGCCTGCTTTTCCCTTCCCCTGTCTGCAGAACCCTTGGCTTTGGCTGCTCCTCCAGCCGTGCAGGCAGGGAAGTGTCTGCTCCAAACTCAGCTTTTCTGAAATTCCCCCGGGTTTGCTGGTGGTCCCGGGGATGTTCTATCCAGGCAGAGAGGGAATAACAGCTGGAAAACTTCAGCAGCTGGTGAAGGAGATGCCTTCGAGTGAGTGTGGGGTGCCTAGAGCCGGGGCTATTGCTGCCAGCAGAATTTGGGGGATGCCGGGGCAGATTTGGGGCAGGGACATTAAAACCCTGTGAGCAGCCCCGCAGAGGAGCCACTGTGCCACCCTGCAGGGTGACACACCTGGTGTCCAGCTGTCCTTCCCAAACACAGTGTGGGACCGGGCTCCTGTCCCTGTCCCTGTTCCCATCCCTGTCCCTGTACTTGTTCCTGTTCCTGTACTTGTGCCTGTACCTGTCCCTGTTCCCATCCCTGTCCTTGTTCCTGTACCTGTCCACATCACTGTTCCCATACCCATCCCTGTCCCTGTTCCCGTCCCTGTCCCTGTTCCCATCCCCGTCCCTGTTCCCATCTTTGTTTCCATACCTGTCCCTGTTCCCATTTCCATACCTGTTCCCATTCTTTTTCCCATGCCTGTAGCTGTCCCCGTTCCCATCCCTGTCCCCATCCCTGTCCCTGTCCCCGTCCCTGTCCCTGTCCCCATCCCTGTCTCTGTTCCCATCCCTGTCCCTGTCGCTATCCCTGTCCCTGTTCCCATCCCTGTCCCTGTTG
>JAOTIY010000301.1:37172897-37186007 GCA_027123655.1 Muscicapa comitata | reverse complement strand
AGTTACCCTAAATAACATTTTCAGGTGGTTTTCCTTCCAGGTAGAGATTAAAAAAAAAAAAAAAAAAAAAAGAGTCTCTCTTCCTGCCAAAAAATGAGCCCTTATGTACATATAAAGCAGGGAAACTCCAGTAAAATCTCATAGGTCAGTGCTTCTCCCTTGTTCCTCCTGATGGATCCAGACAGCCCAGGTGAGATACTGCTACCTCAGGCTGGTGCTCGTGGCTGAGTGAGGTTAAAAATGAGTGGGGTTATGGGCTGGCATGTTGAAATTTTACATCTCATCATTCAGTCCTTTTCTAACTGATGCATTTGGTTCCTCCTTTTCAAGTACAATTATTTTTAAGAATATTTTAGGATATAAAAAGAAAACAAATACTTCATTTTTGCTCTAAGTGACTTTAGTGATGATTTGCTTGGGTCTAGAAAGCAGTTTAAAGGTGCTGTTTGCTCCTCTGAAGAAAAGTGTCATCTTGATATAAATCAGGAATATTATTTTAGAAGGACTGTTAGCAGTTTACCTGAGTCAATCTGTGGCAGCCTTATGAAGAAAAGCAAAATACTTCATCAAATGAAGTTCACATGTCTCTAGAAATGGGTTCATCAGAGGGGAGACATCAAGGGAAATGTTGACAGATATTTAATTATAATGGCAGTAGTGGCTGTTGCTGTGTTAATAGCATCTGGCAGCAGAGTCACTGCCATCTGTTAGTGCCCTGAAATCCTGGAGATGGTGCATCCTTTATGGAGGAATTAACAATAATTAACAAATCTATCACATGAAATCACCTTGATTGGATGACAGCCTTACCTTGATAATGATTAATTGCAAAATAATGTGGAATAAAATGTCCACTATTCTCCCTTTTTGCTACTGCTGGGATTTCCTTTCAAGGCTGTGGTGTGTGTGAGGCAATATTTACTGCATTTATTGTAAATAATCCTTATAAGCAGAGCTAGATTAAAACCAAACTTCTGCATATTCATTTCAATTTGCAACAGATTAGGTCTCTTAACACCAGTTGTGGTTCTGTTGGTGCATGGTAACTTATTTAATGTTAAATAAGGGAGAAAATAAGTTTGGACTGCAAGAAGTGACCCTTCAGCCAAAGTCAAGTCAGTCTGGAAGAACAATCTGACTGCATTAAAGCATTTCAAGCTGTTTTTGTTAGCCTAGTATTAGAAGCCAAGCCATTAATTTCTGATGAGTCAGTTTGTCTTCACTGTGATGGGGAAAAACATTCTATTTGTTTGCATTTGGAAGAATTATTTTTGAATATCTATTTTTATCCAAGGCAATATTTCGATCAGTGCAATGAAATATCACTGCCATAAATAAGAATTATAAACAAAGCAATGAGCCAGTTTGAAACCTGGTTGGGTTTTATTTTCTCTTAACTCTTCCTTTTCTGTCTGTTCCTGCTGAGCAACAGATGGAGAAGGTAACATACCCTTTGCTTAAACAGGAGAATTGTAATAGATAATTGAGGTGTGGTAATTAGCAGGAGCAATAGGAGGGAAAGAGTAAACTCTGGAATCTCAAAGTCAACTGCACAGGAATTGTAGCTCTCTTTTCCCATGTGTGTCAGTTAATATTCTGAATATTGCTCAGTGAGAAGGCAACATACACTTTTCTTGTGTCTTTCTGTTTGTTCCTAAGTGCCAGAAGTTTCTTTAGGCTGGGATTTGGGCTGATTCCATCTCCTGGTAGAGCTGCACGGACCCAAACCACAAGCAGGGCTGTGGAAAGCTGAGTTTGTGCTGCCTTGATTTATCAAAGCTCCCAGCAGGGGAGCTGTAGATCAGAGTCTTCCCCTCCCATGCCATGGAGTAGATCTGAGAATAAAGGCTCACCTGGTGCAGGAGGCTGGGGTTTAGCTGAATTATGGCTTTATCTTCCCCATGAGACCCACCCCTCTCTTCTTGTTTTGCTTGGACAGCCACGTGAGTCAGACATGAGCTCATGGGTTGTGTGTCTGTGCACACACATGTTCATCACACACAACGTGCCACACCCTCCTGGCACTGTAAATATTAGAAAATGCTTTGAAAAAAGTGATTTTGCCTTTTGTTCTGCTGCTCTGGCATGGTACCATGGGATCCTGAGCAGGCAGTGGCTGGTGGGCTGTAGCAAACACAGCCTTGGTGAGGCTTGGAAGAAGGGCTTGTTTCTCTCTCACTGCTATTTTCATGCAAGGCACTGTTCCCTGGTTAGGAGGATTAGAAGATATGTATTAAACAGTGTTAAATATGCTGAGGCAGTTGATGTTTACAGCCCTTGTAGAATTATTCATTAAAATATTAACTGCTAGACAGCCTCCTTTTTTTTTTTTTTTTTAATTCAGTGATTTAGTAGCCCTTTCCAAAATCTTGTAGTGTGATTCAAAGACTAAATAAGGCTAAATAAAACCACCAAAATTACCCATAAAAACACTGATTCTTGCATTTACGTTTCTTAAATTGCCATGGGTGTGACATGCCTGAGAAACACAGAGGGATTTGTGGAGCAGATGAGCTCTAAGATTTGACTCAGACCTCTCCCGTCTGCACCAGCAGCTTTCCCTAACACATGGCACTGGGAAGATCTGGAAGGGGCTGTGTCCCTCTGAAGGATTTTGGAGATAATAGATATGTGTGTGCACTCAGTTTTGGGTTACAGAAGCTCATGACATGATGAGATGGTCTTACCAAGCAGAGCTGGCTCTCAACTCTCCCCTTCCAGGCCTTTTAAAAGATGTTTTTAATGGCTCTGGTCCTCTGCAAAGGATGGGTTGTGTTCTTGTCTATAAACACAGACAGGTTTGACTTGGAAGGAGCCACAGAGCCCATCCAGTGCCACCCCCTGCCATGGGCAGGGACACTTTACACTGTCCCAGGTTGCTCCAAGCCCCATCCAACCTGGCCTTGGACACTGCCAGGGATCGAGGGGCAGCCACAGCTTCTCTGGGCACCCTGTGCCAGGGGCTCACCACATTCACTGGGAACAATTCATGCCCAGTATCCCATCTAATCCTGGCCTCTGGCAGTGGGAAGCCATTCCCCTTGTCTTTTCCCTCCATCCCTTGTCCCCAGTCCCTCTCCAGCTCTCCTGGAGCCCCTTTAGGCACTGCAAGGGGCTCTGAGTTCCTTCCAGAGCCTCCTCTCCAGGTGAACCCCCCCATCTCTCCCAGAGCAGAGGGGCTCCAGCCCTTGGAGCATCTCTGTGCCCTCCTCTGGGCTGTCTCCAGCAGCCCCACATCCTTATTTTCAGGATCTCCAGGGCTGATTTGCTTCCTTGGCCCCTTGTGCTCAGTGTTGTGGCTGAGCAGGTCCCATCTGCTGCTGCTGCTGTTCCCTGGCACCCTTGGCTCCTCCTGCAGCCAGGTCCTTGCTGCTGCTGTTCCCCAGCCTGGGTGCCTCTGGGACTGCCCTCAGTGCCTTGCCTTGCTCTGGTGAAGGTGCAGGCTGGTGTGGTGAGTGATTTATGTGAGATGAGCCCCCCTCATTTTCCATGGACTGCTGGAGAATTACCAGCCCATGGAGTTTGATCCCTGGATTCCATCCCGTGCCCCAGAGGCAATTCCGTATGCCACCGAGCCCAGGGCGTTTAAAAACTGCCCACCTGGGGTCATTTCATCTCTTGTGTTACCTTTAATTTCTTTTTTGCTGAGCTTTTCTCGTTGGGTTGTGCAGGCAGAAGGAGCCTGGAGCCAGCTGAGTGTGACACCCTGATGACAAATGTCACACACCCTCTGTGTGCTTAATGAATACTGATGCTATCTCTGCTGTGTGCTTTTTGTGTGTTTCAGGAAAAAAGTGCCAGTTCAAATGCAAGACTCAAATCTAACAAAGAGATCCCAGGATTAGTACATCAACCCAGAGCAAAGTAAGTTCAATTTTTGTTAAGTCATAATGCAAATAAACACCAGCAGTGTCTGTGAGATTCAGAATTACTGTGCACCAAAGACCAAATGATGACTCCAGCAGCCCTAAAGTCATGCTGAGCTAGGGACTGGAGGTGAGATCACCTGTGTCCCAGGGCTGGGAAGCATCCTCTCCTTTGCACAGCAAAGATGCAGGACTTGAAAAAAGCTGAGATGCATCCTATTGTGTCTGACAAAAGACCCTGTGCTATTTCTCAGCTTTCTATTCAACTTACACAGAACAAACTTAGCTATATCCACCAGTGTTCCTAAATTCAGCTGGGTCAGTGCCAGGGAGGTTTTTGCTAGCTCCTGGTTTGGATTAGCAGCTGTTCTGCCTGGGTCTGGCAATGGTCAGGGTGTTAAAATAAAGGTTGTTGTGTAGCTGAGAGTTCTTCCCTGCTTGGTTGGCAGTTCTGTGCCCGTGCTCTGCCTGGGGTCAGTCAGTGTTACATGAAATATTTGCCTCTTGTGGCAGCAGAGCTGGTTATTGATAGTAGTAACTCACTTTTCTAACTCAGTGTTACATTTTAATCGCTAGCTGGCTGAGAAAGAACAGATTACACAGAGCCACGTATGGGGCTCCTGGAGAACAAGTGATAAAGGTTTGTGATTTGGGTTTTGAGCACCAGTGGAAATGCTGCTCCTTGTGCCCTGCCCTCAGGGCACTTACTGACTTAAACTTGCTGCCTGTCAAGTGCCTTGAGCATGATTTCAAGTCTGAAAACTTTAGTTATGTCCTAATCAGCTGACAGTGTAATTCAGCCTCTTTTCAAAGGGAAAAGCTGATTGCTTTGGATGTAATTGCAAAGAAATTAATGGTAGGGAGGTGGAGGTAGAAGCATTCTTCAGCAAAGCTGTACTTCATTATTGTGGCTCAGTCCTTCCCAGCAGGGTCAGAGATGTATTTAAGATGCTCTAATATGAGGCTAATTACTCTGGGATAAAAAAGGGCTGTTCTTTTGGTGCATCCACAGCAGATGAATTGCATGGAGCCAGGGCTTCCATTCCTTCATAAAACTCTCATTTGAAAAGTCCCTGCAGAAACCAGAACTGACTAAAAAGCCTATTTTTCACATTGCATTGACAGAGATAAATATTTCTGTCACAGACCTGCAAGAATAAGGAAACTTCCCAGAGTGGTGCAGAATGTAACATAAGGTTGTTGGCTAGATCCTCCAGTGTTTGCCCAAGGCTCTGCTGTTTGCCACCACTGCATTTCTGTTTAGAAAGTGGCTACATGTGTTTGAGTTGCTAATTGCCAAGTCAGCAAACAGCTGTTACAATGTACAGTGTTTTATTTTTTTTTATAATGCTTATCATCTAAAAACAATGACAATTCTGACTGCAGGGTGGGGTGGAAAAACTGGAAGAGCAGAAATTAGTAGATAGATCATTAGATGCATCTTACAGTACTGTTCTGGTACAATGGATATTACTTCTAAATGGAACATGGACTAAGTGCCAAGTTATAAATTCTTCTACAATATTTTGATGTCAGCTGAAAAGTAAGATTGTGAGGGCTCTTCCCCCTGCAGGAGGATTTAGATTTGTGCATCCAGAGCCCTGGACTCTAATCCCAGGGTATGTAGGGAGCCAACAGTGGCTTTATGGTCCTTCCTCCTACACCCAGTCCTGGTACCTGCCACACCTTTGGGGCATCCCCTGCACCCTGCCCCAACCTCAGAGGCATCTGCTCTGTCTGTTCATCACCAAACTCACCCCACTGACACCTTGAATGACCAAACACACCCACCAAGTACCCTGGGACGAGTTCATAACTCAGGGAGTGACAGCAGCCTGAAGCACAACATGAAAGTGGTTATTTCAGAGCAGTTTTACCCTGCCAAATCACAGACTCTTACAATGGTTTGGGCTGGCTCATGAAAAATCAGCTAACCCAACCTCCCTGCTGTGGTAAGGACACCTGCCACTAGACCAGATCTGTAGGATTATCCTGTGGGAATTTTCAGTAATATGACTACACAATACTCCTTTTTTTTCCCCCCCTGCCTTCTTTTATTTTCTTATGAGTTATGGTTGGGGTGAGTCACTACAGTATTATCTCATTTTATTAGAAACTGGATTTATGATGTTGTAAAGGCAAGACTGTTTCCCAAGCACTTGCCTACTCAGAAAGGGCTGCACTGCCCTAAAATCCCTCTCCAAGGCACCTGAATATGCAGGTGATGGGGTCAGCTGTCCCAAAAAAGCATCTCTTCCCCATCTGAGGTGGGAACCTGAGGAGCAGGCAGACAGCTGGGGACAGGACGTCCCTCAGCCACTGAAAGGTGAATTGTTCCTGCTCCTGAATTGCCAGCTTTAGGTTTTATTGCCATTTCTGAGCCCCCCTCTTTGGACTGAGCTTCATTTATGTGCCACATAAGCAGATCTTTGTATACATTCAGCCATGGCAGGGAGGGCTCAATGCTGAGCTTTGTGGGGAGTGCAGCCCCTTGTTGGGCACTCAGGGAGAGCATTAACTCATTGCAGCTGAAAGGATCCCTCTGAGGAGGAGGGGATGGGTGGGAACTCAGCTTTCTGTGCTGGGCAAAATCTCCAAGAGCTGAGTGTCCTTCTGACTGGTTGGCATCGTTGTTGCCCCTGGCTCCAGTCCCCATCCTCCCTTTTCTGCATCTTTTTGTGTTGCACATGGAGTCCCTGGCACATTTCCCCAGCTGCCTGTGTGTTCTCATGCAGGAGGGAGACTCTCAGCATCACTTAATAGAAACAGACACCCCAAATACCACCTGCCATCCATCCTCACCCTTTTCTCCTCATCCTGTCTGTGGTTTTAGCCTGCAGGTTCCCCATGGGGAAGGAACTGTGCTCTTGTGTGACCATCAGCATTTTATAGACAATAAAAAAGAGTATTTTCCAGCCCTCTTTACTAATGAAGATGTTCCTTTGCCTTCCAGCATGCACATCTCCGAAAGCCAACAAGAATTCTTCAGAATGCTTGATGAAAAAATTGAAAAGGTAAGACTCAGTAATGTAAACATCCAGTCTCCCCCAGGGATGGACACAGCTTTTCCATCTTTGTGGGCAGGACAGTGACCAGGGGTCTGGCCCAAGATTTCCCTTGCAGCTCCTTGGTTGGATAGTTCAGGTGCAAAGAGCAGGCAGGTAAAGAGCTCACAGGAGGTACTGAGATAATCCTTTGTTTTATGGGATGTCTCCAGTCTGGGATTAATGGCAGGCTCACTCAGATGTTCAGGGTATTCATGCTGGATAAAGGTGAAGAGCAGAGTGGGATTTTACATCATTGCTGATTTGATCTTTAATCTCATCTCTGTGGGAGACAGCTGGAATCTGGATGCTGGTAGGAGCTGGGATACCCCAGGAATTTCTTGCTCAATCTCCTCGAAATAGCCACTGGCTCCAAGGGATGGTGTGGCTGTAAATGTGGATAACCCTGCCCCAGGGCTGTGCTGAAGATGTTTTGAAGAAGAGGATGAATAATTCTTTGCATATCTCAGCTGTCCTGAGAGCAGCTTTTGTGTGTTTCAGAAACCTTTTAAAAGACACCCTTGTTTCTTTGTGAGACAGCAGTGAAGCAGCTGGAGCACAGCTCATGCTGGGAGTGGCTGCAGGAGATGGAGGGACTGATGTTCACACACCAACTTATTCTTTACACTGCCTGTTTTGGAGTTGTGCATCTTCTTTAATACTTTATATTAAATATTTGCTTCCTCAGTGGCAGTACACCAATTTGTACTTCCACTTTCAGACTGGATATGAGGAAGATTTTTTTATGGAAAGGGAAGTCAGACATTGGAACAGACTTCCCAGAGAGCTGGTGGATGTCCCAGGCCTGTCAGTGTTCAGGAGGCATTTGGACAATGCCCTTAAAAACATGCTCTAATTTCTGGTCAGCCCTGAAGTGCTCAGGCAGTTGATGGCTGTAGGTCCCCTCCAACTGAAATACTTCTCTCTTTTCTCTTCTCTTTTCTCTTCTCTTTTCTCTTCTCTTTTCTCTTCTCTTTTCTCTTCTCTTTTCTCTTCTCTTTTCTCTTCTTTCTCCTCTCCCTCTCTGCCTCTTCTCCTCCTCTTCCCCTGTCTGGCCCATGGTCCTGCTGGTGTGATGGGCTTTGGGGAGGGTCAGAGCACATCTGTGAGTGGCTGCTGGAGAGTTCCATGCTCAGAGGGCTGGGGCTGCTGCTGGGCAGGTTTGGATGCCTGCCATACTCCCTGCAGCTTGTTTCAGTTCTTCACTTTCTCCTAATTTCTCAACCAGAGAATGGAATGTTTTAAGGGAATTGTTGTGCTTGAGTAAATAAAGGAGTCATGTTCACTACCAGATTAAAGAGTGCCTTATTTTGGAAGTTTGGGAGCACATTTTCCTCTTTGGCAGTCACCTTATTCCATTCCTTGGTCCCCAGGGTGGTGGAGTCCTGACTTTTGTCAGTGCATCACCAATGGCATTGCCAGGACTGTCCTCAGGAATGGGTGTGGGGAGGGAGGAAACATTTCTTGCTGTGTATAGGGACTGCAGAATTTCAGTCAATAGTTGCAAATTCTCCCTCTCCTCTCATTGTAAAATGGCTCTGTGGGAGGGGGAGCACAGGTGCTGCTGGCCTGGATGGTGAGAGGAAGATGCTCCATCCCTGTCATCACCCTCTGCTCTGCAGGCTGGGAACGCCTTGCTGCCTCCTCTGGGACAGCAGCTGGGGCCAAACGGAGCAGAAGTGATCCAGATGTGTAATGCAAACTTGGGTACACTGCCAGTGGTTGTAGATGGACTGCTATGGACCTGACCTGGGCGATTCTCTCCAATGGAAGGAGCTGCCATGGAGAGCCAGGAGCAGCACTGGGGCTTTCCTGATGGAGCAGAACAGGTCCAGCACGAACTCTGGGGAGAGCAGTGGCCCCAGGGATGTCACTGGGGGTGGGGACACGGGCTCCTCGCAGCAGGAGGGGCTGCACTGGTGTCTGTGAGGGGCTCTGTGAGGCACAGCAGGGATGTGACAGGGTTTGTCACCTCCCTGCTCAGGGGGATGGCAGTGGGAAAAGCCTGGATCTTCCCAAGGACATGCTCAGGATAGCCCAGGCTGCTGCCCTGATTCCAGCAGGGCTGAGGCAGCTGAAGCAGCACAGCTGCCAGACTCCTGTATTTTTATGGGTGTATCCAATCCTCTTTCTGCTCTCGTAAGAGAGGGTCTGGATGGGCACAGACACTCTTGAACACGGTCAGGGATTTGCATCTGCTTTGTGATTTCTATCCATTTTTCTAAGTGAGAAGTCAGCCAGCAGCACAGGCAGGTGTCTGAGGAACCTGAGGCTTCTGCTTTTGTAGAGTTACGTTGAAAAGTGGTCTGTGAAAGTCTTCTGTGAGGAAAGTGTCTTGTCTTTCACAAAACTCCAACTCTGATCCTGTTTGTGAATAGATTCAGCTAGAGTCTCCCTTTTCCCCCTGTGTGAGGGCAGGATTTGGTGGTGCAGAGCCCTTTTATTCTGGCAGTGCTGTGTCAGGGTGCTCAGGGTGGGGGTACAGGGCTCCTCAACCATCCCCAACTCTCCCCATGTTTGTGGGGCTCAGAGGGGCCCCTGGGCTGCTTGGGATGTTCAGGGACAGTTTTGATCAGCTCTGCTCCCAAATAATCTGCAAGTACAGAGCATGGATAGATCTGTCAGTTATCCACCACAGATGATGTAACAGAGACAATTTTCCACTTTATTTTTAGACTGGGAGAAAGGGAGAAAAGCACCAAAATGATGTGTCTAAAGCCCCGAAGACACTTGCAACAGTCTTGGACTCATTTCCTCAATAATGCTTTTATTTTGCAGTTTTGGTGGTGATGTGTCTGTTTTCCCTCTGCTAGATCTCTAATTTATTTGGGTCTGATGAGTCTTGCTCCTGGCAGCAGTTCTGGGAGCAGGGTGATGCCTCAGAGGAGAGATTTGTGTGCTGTGCTGTGTGTGATGGACGGCGCCTGTCCTGCCAGGACAAACACGGGCACACCGTGCCTGGAGGTTTGCTGTGTGCCCCAGCTGGAGATAAACAGCACCAGATGCCACTTGAGAATGTGGCACAGGATGGAGATGGTTGTAAGGGAACCAGGAGTGTCACAGGAACAGAAATCAGATTCGTGCTGGTGTCTGTCAGGGCTTCTGGGCACTCTGAGATTGCAGAACCAGGGAATGGTTTAGGCTGGAAAAACCCTCTGAGACCATCGAGGTGGCTCTGGCACGGCCACCACTAACCCACGTGTTACTCTTCAGCTCTCTCTCATCCTTCAATAACAGCGAGCCCCTCTCCCTGCGATTCCGAAGGAAACAGAAAGATCTGTGGCTAAAATGATGGTCCTGAGCAGAGCTGGGCTCAGCCTGGCAGAGCTGGAGCTGACCCAGAAAGGGCTGCCTGGACAGGGGGGCTCAGGAGACAGGGAGGAGGAGTCTGTCCTGCCTGTGTCTGTCCTTCTGTCCGTGTCTGTCCTTCTGTCCATGTCTGTCCTTCTGTCCATGTCTGTCCTTCTGTCCGTGTCTGTCCTTCTGCCCATGCCTGTCCTCCTGTCCGTGGCTGCCCTGGTGCTGGCACTCTGTCAGCTCTGGCTCAGCTGTGGGCAGGGACGGGCAAGGGGTGCCGTGGTTTTGGGAGCTTTTGGGGAACTGCTTTTTGGGGTGGCTGCTCTTCTCCAGCACAGAAGGCAGACGGCATCTATAGAACCCCTGGGACGAATCCCTGGGATTCAGAGAGTCATGGTGTGAGAATGCTGGGGGTGTGCAGTGTCCCCCTGCAGCCCAGGAGCCCAGAGCCCTGCGCTGGCCCTGAGCCCGAGCTCGCACGGGTGCCCAGGATTGGGCACCTGGCATGGTGCCCTGGGGCCGTGCTGGGCTGGGCCGTGCCAGGCTGTGCTGTGTGCCAGGCCATGCGGTGCTGTGCCAGGCTGTGCCAGGGCCTTGCTGTGCCGGACTGTGCCGTGCTGTGCTGGGCCATACTGTGCCATGCCATGCTGTGTGCCATGCCATGCTGTGTGCCATGCTGTGCCATGCCATGCTGTGTGCCATGCTGTGCCAGGCCATGCTGTGCCATGCCGTGCTGTGTGCCGTGCTGTGCCATGCTGTACCATGCCATGCTATGTGCCGTGCCATGCTGTGCCAGGGCCATGCCAGGCCGTGCTGTGTGCCGTGCTGTATCATGCCATGCTGTGTGCCGTGCCGTGCCAGGCCGTGTCCCCACGCTGTCCCTCCCGCAGGCCTGCAGTGCGTGTGCCAGCTGTGCGAGCACACCAACTTCACGTGCCACACGGAGGGCGCCTGCTGGGCCTCGGTCATGCTGACCAACGGGCGCGAGGAGGTGGTCAAGTCCTGCGTGTCCCTGCCCGAGCTGCACGCCCAGGTCTTCTGCCACAGCTCCAAGAACGTCACCAAGACCGAGTGCTGCTACACCGACTTCTGCAACAACATCACCCTGCGCCTGCCGCTCGGTGAGTGCCGGCCCGGCCGGGCAGCGCGGGGATGGGCACGGCAGGGCAGGGACACTGGGCAGGGCAGGGAGCAGGCACGGGCAGGGATAGGGCAGGGGCAGGGATTGGACACTGGGCAGGGATCGGACACTGGCAGGGCAGGGCAGGGCTTGGACATGGGCGGCGATCGGACACTGGGCAGGACAGGGGTTGGGCATAGGCAGGGCATGGCCACGGGCAGGGATCGGACACAGGGAGGTTTCGGGCACGGGCAGGGATCGGACACTGGGCAAGGATTGGACACGGGCAGGGCAGGGCAGGGCAGGGCAGGGCAGGGCAGGGCAGGGCAGGGCTCCTCTCCACGAGGGCTTTGGAGGCTGGCTGCAAACACAGCGTGCTTTATCCCAGCTTGTTGCACCCAGCACAACACAATCCGCAGCTCTGCTGGCAGCAGAGGCCATTTCTTGCGTTTCTCGAGGTGCCCCAACTCGGTGTTATCCCAATTCCCTGTCCCACAAGCACCGGCTCTTTGGGGGACAGGAGGCTGCAGGACCCCAGGGCACTGCCAGGACTGGTGCAGCTGCAGCACTGTGAGCCCTGGCTGCCATGGGTGATGTGAGCACCCTGGGGGGCAGCTGGTCTGCAGTGTCACTCCGCTGTCACTCCGGTGTCACTCCGGTGTCACCCAGCCTTGCTCAGCAGCAGTCAGAGGCTGTGACACTCCTGGTCCCAGTGAGAGGGAGGAAAAGGGCTGGCACTCCCAGGAGCCCTGTGTATTGCCCAGCTGGTGCAGTGTGTGTCTGCCAGGCTCAAAGCTGTGTAATGAAATTGATTTGGTGCTTTCCAAAAATAAATATTTATGCTATTTTTAGCATAATGCTAGTTTAGTTTTTTTGTTCTTCTTTCCAAGATTGGTGTTTACTCCAGGCTTTTTTAAAAAAAGGTGTAATATATACTATTTTATGAGATAATACCTTACAACAGTGAGATAGGTTACAGGTAAAAAAGATGCAAATTAATACACAAATTAAAATTCTAACTTGAATTGAAGATGCTATTATGTAGTTCTTAATGGAATTTGAAGGGCTGTTGCTGGGCAGACCATGGGAGCTGCCTTGGGCACTGTCACCTCCTGGTGAACCCTGGTACCCAACCTCACCTGTGCTGTGGGGCAGGAATAAGGATTATTTAATTGGTGCCAAGGATAGTTTATGTGATGCTTGTGTCCCCACAGACAACTGGGGATACAAACATCATCAAGTCACCCTAGGACATTGTTTTTCTTTCAGCTGACCTCAGAAGGGCCACACTCATTGTGGTCAGGCTCTAGAAATATGAGGTGCCATGGTGGTTTTTCCAAGTTGGGAAGAAAACTGCTATTTCTAGAGGAGTGCTGGAGGCACATCTGCTGTTCCAGCACTTCAGCTGGGACTTGCAAAACCTCTAGTTTCATATTTCAGTACCTAAAAAAAAAAAAAAAATAGACTGCATTCTTACCCTGAGCCCTTTGCTCTAAAGATTTGGGGGAACTCGTGCCAGCTGGAGCTGTGGCAGTGCCAATGGGGTTTCTGTGCTGGCCTTTCCTGACAGCCCTTCCTCACACAGTTCATGTTGTCAGCAGGTGGGGACAGCTCTGGGGTGGGTCCCTTGTGTCAGACACCCGACAGGTGGCACTTGGTACAGACACCTGGGTAGGGAGGGTCTGTTGTGTGTTATCTGTGTCATCTATCTCTATCTATCTATCTATCTATCTATCTATCTATCTATCTATCTATCTATCTATCTATCTATCTATCTATCTAT
>JAOTIY010000301.1:37142668-37157925 GCA_027123655.1 Muscicapa comitata | reverse complement strand
GTGGGGAAGGGTCACAGACCCTGCTGTGGGATGGAGCTCCATGTGCTGCTCAGCCTGGACACTCCTGGATCCCTGGATGGGCAGGGATGGCACAGCCCCGGGGGGTGGGTGTCTGGGTGGGTGGAGAGGGGTCATAGACCCTGCTGTGGGATGGAGCTCCGTGTTCCACTCACCCTGGTCACCTCCAGATCCCTGGATGGGCAGGGATGGTGCAGCCCCCAGGATGGGTGGGGAGGGGGTCACAGACCCTGCTGTGGGATGGAGCTCCGTGTTCCACTCACCCTGGTCACCCCCAGATCCCTGGGCTGGGCAGGGATGGCACAGCTGCCAGCCCCAGGAGGGGTCACAGGGCCCTGGCAGGTGGCAGCACAGCCTTTTGTAGGAGCTGCCCCAGCAGAGTGACGCTGTGTCCCCAAGGTACATGGCCCCTGAGATCCTGGAGGACGCGATGAACGTGGGCATCTTCGAGTCCTTCAAGCGCGCAGACATGTACTCCCTGGGGCTGGTGTACTGGGAGATAGCCCGCAGGTGCTCTGCTGGAGGTGAGCCTTTGGCCTTTTCACCCAGCCCCACAGTGGCTGCGGCTGGAAGGGACATCAGAGCCCTCCTCACTGCACCCCTGCCATGGGCACCTACACAGCAAACCTTCCCCAGGCATCACTGAGGAGTACCAGCTGCCTTACTACGACCTCGTGCCTTCTGATCCTTCCATAGAAGATATGAGAAGGGTTGTCTGTGAACAGAAGCTCAGACCAAGTATTCCAAACCAGTGGCAAAGCTGTGAGGTAAAAACAGTTTTCTAGTTTATTCTAAATTTATTTTTAGGGTTTTTTTTCCTAGTTTTATTTTGTTATTTGTATTTTAAAGTTTAATTTAAGACAGAATTTTCCAGTGAGAGATAGGGCACTCAATGCCCAGCTTCTCCTGAATTTAGAAGCTTCAGATGTCTAGTTCTCCTTCAGATCAATGCAGAGAAAACTCTGCACCAAGTGCTCAGTGCTGTCCAAGGCAGGTCTTGATTGCTGCTGCTGCTCTTGTGTCACGGTGTCAGAGAGCTGCACTCTCTCTCCCTGTATGAAAACCAGAAAGCAGGGGGTGGTGGCTGTGTCCCTGGCTGTTGTCTGTCCCCCTGCACACACTGGTCGTACCCTGGGTGCTGCTCTTGTCCCACCACAGACACTGTGGTTGTACCCTGGCTGGTTTTATCCCCCTGCAGGTCCTGTTTGTGCCCCTTTTCTGTCCCCAGGCCCTGTCTGCACCCCTGGATAGTGTTTTATCCCACTGCAGACTCTCTCTGTCCCCTGGGTGCTGTTTTATCCCCTGCAGACCTGTCTGTGCCCCTGTCTGTGCCCCGTTCCTGTCCCCAGACCCTGTCTGTCCCCCGTCTGTCCCCTGGGTGCTGTTTTATCCCGTCTGTACCCCATTTGTCTCCCCTTTGTCCCAGGCTCTGCGCGTTCTGGGCCGGCTGATGCGCGAGTGCCCCATTCCTGTCCCCATACCCTGTCTGTCTGTCCCCTGGGTGCTGTTTTATCCCGTTTCTGTCCCCCGTCTGTCCCCTGGGTGCTGTTTTATCCCCTGTCTGTCCCCCGTCTGTCCCCTGGGTGCTGTTTTATCCCGTTTCTGTCCCCTCTCTGTCCCCTGGGTGCTGTTTTATCCCCTGTCTGTCCCCCGTCTGTCCCCTGGGTGCTGTTTTATCCCCTGTCTGTCCCCTCTCTGTCCCCTGGGTGCTGTTTTATCCCCTGTCTGTCCCCCGTCTGTCCCCTGGGTGCCGTTTTATCCCGGTTCTGTCCCGTTCCCAGGCTCTGCGCGTTCTGGGCCGGCTGATGCGCGAGTGCTGGCGCTCCAGCGGCGCCGCCCGTCTCACGGCGCTGCGCGTTAAGAAAACGCTCTCGCAGCTCTGCGTGCCCGAGGACGGCAAGGCCTGAGAGCCTCGGGGCCGGGGCCGGGGCCGGGGCCAGGCGAGCTGTGCCCATCCTTCACTTGCCACAGGCTTTTGTTCTGCTCTACCTCACAGCGGGCGGCACCCGCAGCTCGGGTTCGGCACAGCAAGTCCGGCACTTGCTTTGGGTTTTTTGGGTAAATCGGACACCGGTGAACGGCGGGGAGGAGCCTGAAGCATCAGGACAGTGTAAAAATACTTTTTGCTGTTGTGCTTTTCATCCTTGTCAGACCCCAAACGTCCTGGAAATGTCTGGTGTTGGTCAGAGCCTGTTTGTGAGACAGAGCTCATGTTCTGTCTTCAAACCAAGTAAAGACCAAATTAACCCAGCTTTTTACCGGTATTTGTTTTTTTGGCAGGGATCTGAAAAGTGGTTGTCAGTAAATGCATTTTGAACTACTATATTTATAATTAACCAAGCAATTAGAAAAGATGGAAATTCTTCTTAAGTGTGTACACTGTGAACAAAACCATTGAGTCAGTGTCCTATTGACATTTATTTTTATTGTCCAGTTTCACATACAATGTCATGGTTAAAATTTGAGTTGTTTTACTCTGTCTTTTGTTCATTGAACAGATCAATCAAGGGACAACTTTTCCTTTTAACAGTTAGTAGGAAAAAATAACAGGGACAATAATTTTCTGTTAGCTATGAAGGAATGGAACAGGAGGAATTCTACCTAAACAAAAAAATTATTTATTTTTAGCAATGTCTTTCCAATCATTGGCAAGATTTTTTAGTGCCTTTTGATGTATTAGGGGGAAGCTTTAACAAAAGCCAATGCAGCCTGTTCAGAGGTTTCTTACAGAATTCTGCAGCAGCACCAGGCTGATGATGAATATTAACGTTTCTGAAAAGGTTTCCATAATATCACAAGCCAGCAAAGTGAGTTGTTGTGTTAAAATGAACATTCAACAATGTTCTGGCAGTTTGTGAATTTTGGCCCACTCCTTGGCCCACATATTTGAATATAGTGTTGGAATATTTTTGATTGTCAAAATTATGCATTTTGTAGTCTTATGGTCTTATCTTAAAAAAAATTCCTTAACTTAAAAAGGAAGAATCAAAGCTTTATTTTTTTAAGCGGGCGAAGAGTTTCAGTTTCCAGTTTCCCTGCTGGAGTCTCTGAAAATTGTTGACCAGCCTGGTAATTTGAGCAAGACCCTTGTGGTGCCTGGCGGGGAGGTGTGGGGGAGGATGCTCAGGCTCAGCTCCTCCTCACACAGGTCACAGCTCCAGCCCCAGAAGCTTTAACCTTTTCCCTGGACACATCCCTTGGCATCAGACATTATGGTCTGTTTGCCCTGGCTTTTCACCTAACTCTGTATTTCTGCACTGGTTTTCTTTTCTCTTTTGTTGTCGAGAGGTGAATGTACATTTTCAACCAGAGTTGAACCTAACTGAGCCAAGGGGCTGATGTTGTTGTGCTGAGCTCTGAAGTGTTTATAAACTCTACATTCCTTTAGAAAAACTCCAAAGAACTCTTGTTTTAGTGGCCTTTCCCCTCCGTGTGGGTTTGTCCTCTTCTAATTCAAGCACAGAGGTTATGCCAAAACACTTCTGTGCAGTTTAGGGAGGCTTAGGTTTCCTCAGAGGTTACAATGCTCCTGGTAATCTTCACTTACAGTACAAGTTCTTAAGCTCATGAAAATTCTCGAGGTCAAGGGTGCTCAAAACCTGTCACCACGTTCATCTTCTCTGAATTGATGCTTCTAACTGGAGGCAGTTACCAATATCTTATTATTTGCTTCTAATAACAATCTAAAGTTTAATGTAGGGATTATGCACTGAAAGGGAAAGTTAATTAATGTTTCCTGTAGCACCTAATTTTTTTTTTTTTAGTGTTACTTGAACTGCTGCCCCCAGACACTCCTTTAGAAATTCAGGCTGTAATCTCCTCTGCACTTCCCTACTTTTATAATTTGCACTTAATCAAGCTCATTCCCTCATGTGACAATATAAAGAACCCTACAATGTTTTAGCCATTGCTGTGTCACTTCTTTGCTTGGTACTAAGTTCAGGAATTAGAAATAAATTAGTTTAGAAATATTCCCAGTCCCTGCAACGGGTCTGGACTTCGAGCAGGGCAAGTTCTTCTCAGTCCCTGTCAGCCTGGAGCTGCTGTGCCAAGGGTGGGCCCGAGGCTGTCCCCAGCTCCCCTGGCTCATGGGGAGGTGTTTGGGGGACAGTGTCACAGTGTCACAGTGCCACAGGACAGGGACAGGGGTGGCACTGGGGTGCCACAGGTGGGGACGCGCTCTGCCCTCCTTTGGGTGCACAGGGACAGAGGCACAAGCCCATGTTTGTGTTGATGAGGGGG
The DNA here is from genome assembly GCA_027123655.1 of Muscicapa comitata. Classification (NCBI taxonomy): domain Eukaryota; kingdom Metazoa; phylum Chordata; class Aves; order Passeriformes; family Muscicapidae; genus Muscicapa; species Muscicapa comitata. The sequence continues at coordinate 37,153,665 of JAOTIY010000301.1, read as the reverse complement.
GCTCAAACCCCCCTGCTGTGGCTCAGTGGGGCCTGTGATGTGTCCTTGGGGTGTCCTTGGGGGGCCCTGGGCCACCCCTGGGTGCCCCCAGCAGCACTGCAAGCATGTCCCCTCCTCTGCCCCGGCTGTGCACGCTGTGCTGTGATCCCAGGGATCAGCCCCAGGCTGAGGGACCCCAATGCCCCCAGAGCTTCGAGGGAAAAACATCCATGTCCTGCTCTAATGGGCAGAAGAATATTTATGAATGTACAGGGAGTAAGTTGAGGTACAATATATTTCTACAGACGAAAAGAAATGTGCAATAAACTGTAACTTACACTGAATGTATTTTTGGCATAAATGGACCAGCTGTACTTTGAATGTAGCTATGACATTGTGTCTAAGCCTGCTGTGATTCTCAGTCCCTAAGAAAAACCTGTCATGTTTTGTCAATCTACAAACCACTTCCTGAGTTGTCTGTTTTAAAAATAAGCATTAGTTTTTTAAAGGAACACTGTAATGTTTCTGAACTAAGTATAGCAGTGCAGTGCTAACTTCAGTGATGGTGTTGTGAAATATCTGATCTGTGTACACTGCAAAGTTATTTTTAAAACTATTGCTCAAGTTATTGCTTGATATTGCAGCTGCCTGGATGTAAATAATGGTTTAGCTGTTGTATTTTGTATGCGGATTTGGGGAAGATGTGGCAATTTTAATAAATTCAGCATACTCTGCCTTTGTGTTCCTGTGGCCTGAAACTGTTCTTATGTTGGGAGTGTGGGGTGCCTGTCAGGGCTGTGGGGTGTGTGCTGGGCTGTGGGGTGCCTGCCAGGGCTGTGGGGTGCCTGCCAGGGATGTGGGGTGCGTGGCACAGCTTTTGCTTTGCTGTGGGGTAACCTGGAGGTCCTGGCAGCACCACGGGATGTGAAGGCGGGTTCTCCATGCTGCAGTCCTGGATGGGGGAAGGCACACAGATCCCGGGCATGCCATACCAACCACACCTTCCCCCAAGCACAGATGTCACATAGTTTGGGGATTGCTGCTATCCCCACTGGTGCCCCCAGCAAGAGCCAAAGCATTGCTGCACAGGCAGGTGGCCAGGGGCTCCAGTGTCCACCTGAGCTGTGCCATTGACCCACGGCTACAGGTGCTGTGAGAGCATCTCCAGCTGAGCAGGTGGGTCCTTCCTGGCAGTTTCCAGAAGCAGAGCATCTCCCATCCTTCCTTCTCTGGCATGGGTTCTGTATTTCACACAGTTTCAGCATCAAACCGGGGATGATCCCGGCGCGCTGGTCGGGGCGCAGGCGGCGCGGGCCGGCGGGGCTGCACCAGGATGCTGCTCGGTGCTCCGTGAGCGGTGCCGCTCGTTCCTGCCCCCAGCCTGTTTGCAACGAGTCGCTGCGTTTCGGGAAGGTCAGAAAGCGCCGCCGCAGGAACCCAACGCGCTGTGTTTTCATCACATCGCGGGGTGACCGCCAGCAGGAAAAGGGGAAGCGGCTCTGAGACACCCCGCGCTCTGTGTGCCTGCGAGCGAGCAGATGACACCAGAGAGTTTTCTCAAGAAAAGGGAGAGAGCTTTCCCCTTGCCTGCTGTGCTTTTTAAAACACCTTTTTTCTTCCCCTGAACCCGGAGGGGTTCCCCCAAGGAACTCGGAGGAGAAGGACAGATGTAAATGCGGTGTTGCGGTGCTGCTGCGCGGTGCAGCGCTTCCCTGCCGCTGTCTGTCCCCGGGAGAGGCACAGGGACCCCGGGCACTGCCACAGATCAGCCTCCAGCCCTCCTCCAGGTGTCTCCTGACAGGCTGTTTCTGTGTCCGAGGAGCCGGGCTGTTGGGGGATGAACTTTCAGGGTGGGGATGGACTGGCACTTCAGCCCCCCAGGGCAGAGAAGGGATCCCCTGTGCTGGCAGGGACTGCTTCCCGTGCTTCTCCAGCACGTCCAGCAGCAGGGAATCTGGAGGCTATTCAAAGGCACGCTGAAATAACAACAGGTCAGGTAATAACGAGAGAAAAACCGACCCAGCCAGAAGTTCTCAGCGTCACGAATCTTCCTCGGGCTCTGGCCATGCAGGAGCGGTGCAGGGATGACATCTGGCCAGGGCTGTCCCTGTCCCAGCTCTGCCACAGCAGCGCCCCGAGCCCTGTCCTGGGCGCTGTGCGCGGATTTTGCAGTGTGTGCCCAGCCCTGCTGCGCCAGGGAACCCCTGGTCCCCGCGGGGACCCGAGGGCTGTGCCAAGGGCACTGTCCTGCCCTGGCTCTGCCCACTTCCAGCCTCTGCTGCTGGCCTGCAGCTCCCGTTCCCCTCCCTGCAGCTGGAGGGGCGCACGGGCACCGGCAGCCAAAGCAGGGTTATCTGCCCGTCTTTGCCAAAAGGTGGGGTGAGGGAAGCGGGGATGCCGAGCGAGTCCGAGTAGGAGCAGGCTGAGGCCAGGTGAGCGCCGCAGGCAGGCAGGGCTGTGAGGACAGATCCTGGCAGAGCAGCAGCTGTGCTGAGAACTGTGCGCAGGAATGGAAAAATTAAGCGGATTTCGCTACGTGCCAAGCCTGGTTGTTAACCGCCGTGTGAGCACGGGGCACAGCGAGCCTGGGGCTGTGCTAGGAGGGGTTTGTGTAACTCGCACCTAAACCGCGAACCACGTGGGCCCCTTCCGCTCTCCCCTGCTACAGCGGGGCAGCACAGCCGGCATGGCACAGCCCTGAGCCGCTGGCCCCGCTATGGCACAGCCCTGAGCCCCCGGCACAGCCCTGAGCCCCCGGCACAGCCCTGAGCCACGGGCCACTGGCCCCGCTACGGCACAGCCCTCAGCCCCCAGCACAGCCCTGAGCCCCCGGCCCCGGGGTGGCATAGTCCTGAGCCCCCGGCCACTGGCCCCGGCATGGCACAGCCCTGAGCCGCTGGCCACTGGCCCCGGGCTGTCCATGGCCCTGCGGCGGCTCCTGCAGCACAGCCCGGACAGCGGCCCCGCGGGCGAGCGGGCACTGCCCACGGACGGCAGCGGGATGCAGAACCTGGACGGCACGGGGGGCACGGACAGCAGCAGGATGCAGAGCTTGACCAGCACGGTGGGCACGGACGGCCGGAGGATGCAGAACCTGGCCAGCACGGTGGGCACGCTGCCCCGCGGCCGCAGGCAGGTACGGGCCGGGCTGGGCTGGGCTGGGCTGGTGCCGCAGCTCCTGCCGGGCTGATGGAAGGGTGACCGCCCCAGCCGGGCCGGTTTTGGGGGTGGCAGAGGAATTCTGGCCGGGCTGGCAGTGCGGGTGATGCTCGGGCTGTGAAGGGTGAGTGGAGCTCCTCTCCATTCCCAGCCGCGCGGGCAGCCAGGGAGGGTTTGTGCCGTCTGGGCGCTCCTCCAAACGTGCACTTACCTGGGGCGGATGGCCCGGCTGCCCTCTGCCTGCTGGGCTGGCACCAAGCGCCCCCCACTCGCCTTTCCCATGGGTTTGGCAGTGTTTCTGTGCAGCTCTGGGGCTGTTTGTGGCTGGGCTTTCCCCCGGAGCAGCACGGGCAGCACCGCGGGATTCCCGCAGGACTGTGCTGCTGTGCCCGTGAATCGACGGCAGGGCAGCTCCAGCTCTGGACTATTTGTCTGACATGAAGAAGCCTGGGCAGAAACTGTCTGTGAGACGTGAAAATCCGAAAGCACAGCCAGGAAAATCGCCTGCAGCCTCTGTGCGTTTAAGGCTTTGCTTTGTTCGGCTGCCGAAGGTCCTGAACCTTTCCTTGGTTCGTGTGCCCGGGGATAAGGGAGAGCCAGAGCCGGTGATGGGAGCGCGGCTCGGGGGGGTTCCAGCCCCTGGGCTGGGGTGGGGCCCTCACCTGGGGGTGCTGCAGGTTGGGCTGGGTGGAACCCTCACCTGGGGGTGCTCCGGGTGATTCCAGCCCAGCCCTCACCTGGGGGTGCTGCAGGGTGATTCCACCCAGCCCTCACCTGGGGGTGCTGCAGGTTGGGCCGGGTGGAACCCTCACCTGAGGGTGTTGCAGGGTGATTCCACCCAGCCCTCACCTGAGGGTGCTCCGGGTGGCTCCGGCCCCTGGGCTGGGGTGGAGCCCTGGCTGTGCGGAGCTGCCCCGGGCTGGCGGTGGCCGCTGGCAGGACAGGGCTGTGACAGCTGTGATGTGGCTGTGGCTGGTAAAGCCGAGCTCCATCAGGGCCAAGGTCACGCCGCAGGGACCATCCCCGGGCGGTTCCCTCTCCCAGGTACCAGCCCTCTCATCCCCCAGATGCATTATCCATGGCCTCTCTCCTCCCCCTGTCCCTCCACAACTCCACATGTCCATGAAGTCGCTGTTTCTGTAGGAGGTGACCCTGTGGCACCGTTTCATCCTGCTGAGACATCAGCTGTGTTGACTACAAACTGATAATGGAATTCCTCATTCATGGCTCACTTCAGTGGGAGGAATCCACGTTTTACACTGACCTGGCCCCTCCCAGAGACCCCTCCAGGCACAGGTGTCCCTAGCCTGAGGCTGGGGCCCTGGACATGCTGTGCACACCCCGCAGGGCTCTCTGCCTGCACCCCCCTGCTCTGGGGCTGCTTTGTGCCTCTCCTGGCAAGTGCTCCGTGTCTAACTACCCAGAGTGTTTTATGGGAAAGGGACAAAAGTGAGAGGAGCTCTTGGCACACCAGAGATGTGATCTGTGCTTTGAGCTGGCCACCAGCATCTGACAGGGGGATTTGACCTGCAGATGCTTTTCCTCCTGGTCAGAAAGTTAAAATTCTCTTTTGCCCAAGGCAGAGCTGTGTTGGTGCAAGGTGCTGCTGGGATGCCAGCAGCTGTTTTCAGTTCTTCTCTAAACTGCTGGTTTAGAAGAACCACAAACATACAAAAAAAAAAGCCTTTCCTCTCCTGTTTGTGCTCACAGCTCGCCTTGGCCAGATCCAGCTCCTCAGGTGACTCCTCCAAGCCCCAAAGGTATGATTCCATGATTCTGTGATCCTGTGATTCTGTGATTCTATAATTCTGTGATTCTATAATTCAGTGATTCTATGGTTCTGTGATTCTGATTCTGTGATTCTATGATTCTATAATTCTATAATTCTGTCATTCTATGATTCTGTGATTCTATGATTCTGATTCTATGATTCTATGATTCTGTGATTCTGTGATTCTATGATTCCATGGTTCTGTGATTCTATGATTCTATGGTTCTGTGATTCTATGATTCTATGATTTTGTGATTCTGTGGTTCTGTGATTTTATGATTTTGTGATTCTACGATTCTATGATTCTGCAATTCTGTGATTCTAGAGACACTGTCCCTGCCTTATTCTGCATGAAATGTGCATCCTGGGAGTTGTGCCAGCCCAAGTGGGATTGGGATGTGGGGCAGAGAGGGGTACCCAGCACCTGGGACATGCAGGTGCACTTGTGACATTTGCCTTGAGCAAGAGAAGAGGCAGGGCCACTGTGGGAGGGACGGTGTGGTGACACCCCATGGTGTGGTGACACCCCAGGGGCACAGGGGGGATGGCATGGTGACACCCCATGGCACGGTGACACCCCAGGGGCACAGGGGGGGATGGCAGGGTGACACCCCATGGCATGGTGACACCCCAGGGGCACGGGGGGGGTGATGGCCTGAACAGCACAGTTTTGGGTGGAAATGGCCTCAGAGAGCAGCACCCCACAGCCCCATGGAACCCCGTGTGCTCCTCGTGCAGGCACCTCGTTGCTATATTGAAGGAAGATAAGGAGACATTCGGGTTTGAAATCCAGGTAAGACTTAAATGACAAGCTGGTTCATTAAAAACAAAGCATGGTGCAGGGTCTGAGGTGTCATATTCTCAAAACCAGGCAAAGGCAGGCCAGAGCACAGGAAGGTGTCTGTCAGAGCCTGTGGAATTTGGAGAGCTTACAGCACTCATGCAACACAGGGATGTTTCTCTGAGGGATTTTTCACAGTGAAGGTCACAGATGAGAATTTTTGGCCTTCTCACAAGTCAGAATGTTGAATGTAGGAAAAATCCCATCCAAATCCAGATAAGAGGCAATGGCAGTGCCTTCTTACCTCCATAAGTGAATGTTTTTGGGAGAATTGTACATGAAATTACTCTCAAATGAGAGTGATCCAAAACTCCCTTAAAAATTACCTTACACTGCCTTTTTGTTAGTACCTTTAATACGCACAGAGAGATATGTGCTTTGGAAGATGATGTACAATGGTGTTATATTTTTCCATAAATACCTGCTAAGCATGACTTTTGGGGCAGGAGCTAAATGATACAGGAAGAGATTCTGTTTGGTGTAGAAGGCAGTGAATCATCAAGTAGGGGACCCAGGATGTTAGCAGAAGTCTGCTAGTGGGAGATTTCATGTTTGTGGGTTTTTGTGAGAAAGGCAACTCCTAATCAGCAGGCCTGCTAAAATCCTGGCTGGAGTTAAAAAATGGTGCCAGGAAAAAAGGGATGTGGTTTGGGAGCAGAGGGATCTGCCTGCCAGCAGCAGGGCACTTTCAGAGTGCTTTCTTCTCTCTGCACACAAAGGGGAAAAGTATTTTCTGTGAAATTAGTGTATTAGGAAGGGCTTAACTTTGCCCAGTTTGGGTCTGTGACTAATGAGCGGGTCAGCACTCAGCTCGTGAACAGAGGAGAGCTTTCAGAAGGGAGGATAATTGAGTCAATTATTGGGCTTTTGTGTAAATTGTCAGGGCAGATTTTCATTATGTGTGGCATTCTGATTAAAAATAATTGTTCTTGGCACGTTTTCTTCCTGAGCACTCACTCAGCGTGAGCACTTCGTAGAAAGTCCAGGCTGCAGGATGGCAGCATCTGTCAGCTACTGAGCATGGTTAGAAGCTGCAGTTTCATCATGAGCAGATAAATTTAGGCAAAGCAGAATAAGATGATGTGAAACTGTAGGTTTGCATCTGCAGGGAGCTCGTGCTTCACTCGTCAATCTCGGTTTAAGCAGGAATTTTTCAGGCTGGAATCACTGGGGGGATTTGGCCAGACGAGCTCTGAACTTCCCCAGCCTCCCTCCCTTTGCTCCACACTGGCTGAGGAACTTGGGGACCCAGTGTGGGTCAGAAGTGGCAGATGCAGTTTCCAGGAAGCAGATGTGGTGTTTGCATGTCACCAGAAAAGGTTTCCTGCTGTCACAGGATCCGGACAGGCTGCAGCACCGGGTTTTGCATTTTTCTAAATTCTTGTCAGCCCCCAGAACCACACGAGGGGTTTAGAGTAATTAGAGTCACTTAACGTTTAGTTAAATGTGTAGGTCAAGAATAAGAAGCACTTTGGGGGGTGTGGTGATGTGTGTGGATGATGACTTTCAGAGGCCAGAAGAGCAACAGTTTAAATCTTGTGTCTGTTGAGTTCCTGTGCAAACGGAGCTGTCTGGCAGCAGCAGCTGACTCCACACAGCATTCCCAATGAACAGGGCTCAATCCCTTGAAAAGCCCCACTCCCATCCTGTTCCCCTGGGAACATCTTTCCAGAAAGCCATTCCCACCCATGCTGACATATTCTTGGTTGAAGTTACACAGTTTTTAATACTGAATAACCAACTTGCTTTAAAACTAGGTTTGTTTATTTGCTTTTTTCCCCCAAACCCAATGTACAGGCACCTGTCAGGTGTCTACTGGTTTTTTGCTGTACAGAAGCATTTTTAATTGTTGGGTTATAGCATTTTGATCTCACTTGTGTGTAGTGTACTCTGCTCATCACAGCCCTCTCATTGAAAAAGTTCTGAATTTTAACTGGCTTTCCTGGCTCCAGGATTGGTAACTGTGTCCCTTTGGTGCTGACAGACTATCAGGTTTCCACACCAGAATGATTTCTCCCTGGAGGTGTGCACCTGTGTCTGCAGGATCCAGGAGGAGAGCCCTGCCCATCTCTCTGGCCTGCAGACTGGTAACTCCCCGTGGGCTTTCCTGCCTGGGCAGCCTGGTGCCCCTCTCTGGGAGCAGGGGAAGGCGTGGGGGCTGCTGGGCTCACTCTGTGTCTGTGACAGGGGACATCCTCTCCAGCATCAACGGCGTCAGCGTCGAGGGCTTCGGCCACAAGCAAATTGTGGACTTGATAAAATCTTCAGGGAACTATTTGAGGTGGGTGTCTCTCCTGTCAAACCCTCCAGGGTTTGGCCTAAAATCCTCTCCCACTGACTCATGCTGGACTGCCTACGAGGCAGAAATCCCACGGGCTGGGCTGGGGCAGCCTCAGGGCCAGCATCACCCCTTCCCACAGGTTAGAGACTGTCAATGGGGCCTTGTTCCTGAGGAAAATGGAGCTGGAGACCAAACTGCAGGCTCTCAAGGTAGTATGGATAATTACCTGTTCCACTGCCACAGGGAGATGCTGCTGTGGGTTCACTGCTGCTGGGGGCTGGGGGTGTCCGTGGCACAGGGGGTGACACCTGTGGGGTTCCTGCTGCCAGCACCCCCAGCCCTGGTGCCTCTCATGTCATTTTTTGGAAACCAGGAATAGGGATGAAAAGGGGTCACAATTCCAGGAGTGCCGGGGTGAGCTCAGGCTGGTCAGTTTGGGTGTAACAATGTCCAGCTGCACTGAGTTCCTTGGACTGGCGGGCAGGTGCCTCCTGTGGCACAGCCTCACCTGGCTGGACTTCAAATCTGCTCTGCAGGGGTTTGTTTTACCCCAAGAGCTGCCCTGCAGCAGAGGGAAAGGAGCCTTGCTGTGTGCTGGGGGGCCTGGGATGTGTCAGGATCCCAGCACTGGGATGTGTCAGGATCCCAACACTGGGATGTGTCAGGATCCCAACACTGGGATGTGTCAGGATCCCAACACTGGGATGTGTCAGGATTCCAGCACTGGGATGTGTCAGGATCCCAACACTGGAATGTGTCAGGATTCCAGGTGTCAGGATTCCAGCACTGGGGACATGTCAGGATTCCAGCCCAGGCAGGTGGGGCTGTGCCAGTCCCACACCACGCTCTGGGGCCCGGGGAGGAGGAGTGGGTGCCTGCTCCTTCTCCTGCTCCTGCTCCTGCTCCTGCTCCTGCTCCTGCTTCTGCTCCTGCTTCTGCTCCTGCTCCTGGTGGGGGCCCAAGCCGGGCAGGGCTGCAGAGGGGCGCTGGCACTGCCCCAGCTGGGTGGGGGTTCGTGCTCTCCAGGTTCCAGGCTGATCCTTCCCCAGATCTGACGCGCTGGAGCATCCTCAGGCACTCGTGTTTCCTGCAAGAAATTTCCCAAACTCCGGGAAAATTGAGTAAAAGCGGGACACACGGGTGTTCCCGCGGGTGACCTGCGCTTTCAGACTGTTCTGTGTGCGAGAGCTCTGTGCGCCCGGGGTGACAGAGCTGTCGCTGTCCCCACAGCAGGCGCTGCACCAGCGGTGGGGCGAGCTGCGGGCGCTGCTGGCCCGGGAGCGGCTGCTGCTGCACGGTACGTGGGGACAGCTCCTGCAATCCCTGCTCTCCCCCTCTTCCTCCCCACGGGGCGAGGGGCCGGGCTGGGAACGCTTTTGTCCCGGGGTGATGAGCCGGGCTGCTGCCGGAGCAGTGCGCACCGAGGGCTCTGTGCATCAGCCCTGGGCAGGGGCGGCGTGGGTGGTAAAATGTGTTCGGTCCTTGTTTTGGTCCTAGCAAAAGGAGAAGAGGCTGGGGTGGGGTTTTTGTGGAGCAGGGTGCAGGAGCAGCTCAGGAGCAGCTGCCGGGTGGGAAGGGGCTGCTGCCTGTGCCAGGGCTGGCATGGGGCTGCGCTGGGCTGGGCTGGCCAACGCTGCTGCTCTCTGCCCCTGCTCCAGGGGAGGTGAATGACAACGCCCTGCTGGAGCCGGCAGAGCCCAGCTGCGGGGGCTGCAGCCCCCCAGCACCCTTCGTGCCCGCCAAGCCGCGCTTCTCCAGCGAGAGCAGCTCCCGCAGCCGCCTCAGCTCCATGACCCTGGGCAGCGAGGACAGCTTCTGCCCGGGCAGCGGCGCGGAGGAGTGGGCTGCGGACAGCCTGAGCCGCCAGTCCAGCCTGGACGATGACTGCGTGTTCCCCAGGGACGGGGATGGGGCCGCCCGCAGCTCCCTGCGCAGGAACCGCAGCATCAGCCTGGCCAGCAGCGGCTCCCTGTCCCCGCTCTGGGCCGGCAGCGGCTCCGGCAGCTTCTCCAGCAGCTTCGGGACCCTCCCGCGCAAGAGCCGCAGAGCCAGCGTTCGGAAACACCTGCTCAGGTTCATCCCGGGCTTCCACCGCGCCGTGGAGGAGGAGGAAAGCCGGGTCTGATGTGGCAGGGGTCACCCTGCGCTCACCGTGGGCACAGCACCCCCGGGCAGCAGCTCTGATGAGATCTGGGCTCTGGGCTGCTAATTACTGCCAGTGTTAATCAGAGCGCGCTGCAGACCTCTTCATTAACGTGAAAAACGAGCGACTCCAAAACGTGAAGAACCTTTGCAGAACTTTCTCAGCGAACTTTACTGTTAATAACAGTTTTTAATTGAATGCGAAATTGATAGCTATTTATTTCCTGCTGCCGGAGTCAGTGTCTTCTGAAGGTCTTGAATAAAATGAGTGCTTCTACTGAAACCGGCTGCAGAGTCCCCTTGGGCAGAGGCTGGATCCTGGAGCGTATGGCACAGAGCCCCCGGGCAGTGGGTCTGCAATGGCAGCTTTGGGCGCTGGCAGCTGTGGTACAGAGTGATAACCCAGCGCTGGCTCGATCTGAGCAGCTGCAGCGTCTGCCGGGTGCTGGCTGTCCATGTCCTGCCAAGCCGTGTCATTCCAGAGGATTTGGGGTGGAAAGGACCCTCCTGAGCGGGCACATGGCCCCAGACTGCTCTGCAGAGCCAGACGGGGGCAGCCAGAGGAGCCTGTGACTCTGGAGCAGCTCTGTGTGTCCCACAGTCCGAGCTCTCTGAGGCAAGAGAGGGAAAAGGTGAGGGCTGTCCTGCAGGGGTGAGCAGGATGCCTCTGCCCTGGCAGCTGGGTGACACTCAGGCTGCTCCCAAAAATTCTCCAATTCATGAACATTGCTAAGGCAGAAGAGTCAGCACCGGCTTCTGTGGGAAGGATTGAGGTGGAAACATGGGAGAGCTCTGGGAGAGTGGGAGGGCACTCAGGGGGGCTG
>JAOTIY010000301.1:37036503-37048965 GCA_027123655.1 Muscicapa comitata | reverse complement strand
TCTATATCTATATCTATATCTATATCTATATCTATATCTATATCTATATCTATATCTATATCTATATCTATATCTGTTTCTATTTTAATATATGGATATTGTTATAAGAGTAATATAGAAAATACATATATACCTATGTATATGTATCTGTGTACCTAGAAAATATATATGTGGATAATAATATAAAAAAGACATATGCATATATGTGTCTATGTAATAAATGTATATGGATAACAATATAGAAAAACATATATATAGATATAAAATATATATGTGAGAGGTTTACAAGGCTTATAAATGATGCATATACCTCTTTGTGAGGAGAACTACATACATTGAGGATGACAGCAACATTTTTATATAGAAGTGACACTTTATCCCTTTTCTTTCTGTTTGAGGCTATAAATTCTGTAATCTTCCCGGAGCCCTTTATGGGCTGCCCATGGCAGATGGAGGCATTCACTGGCTCTGTGGGTGCTGGGTGCCCCAATTCACCCTCTCCAGCACCCACCTTGCACACCTGGGGTGACAGTTCTCATGGAAAGGGACCCTGTGCCCCACTCAGTGCCTCCGTTTATCCTGGGGCAAATGGAATAATCAAACTTCTCATCTCCTGCTTCCTCTTTGTGTGCTCCTTAGCTGATTTATTAATTTCTTTTTTTTTTAATCCCAGGCTAAGAACTGTTTGATGCTGCACCCAGCAATGAAGCCCAGCTGGACTCTCCAGGGCCGTTTGGTGCCAAGCACAGCTGGCTGGGCAGGGATGCTGGCAGCACCCAGCATCTGCATTTGGTCCTTCCAAACCAAATGAATGGCAAGATAATGGCACAGCCACAAACAATATTGACATCACAGGTGGGGAAACTGAGGCAGGAAAGGAAATGCAGGTTTCATGTAAGAGCTGTGTGAATTAAGGAAATGCAGGTTTCATGTAAGAACTGTGTGAATTAAGGAGATGCAGGTTTCATGTAAGAACTGTGTGAATTAAGGAGATGCAGGTTTCATGTAAGAACTGTGTAAATTAAGGAGATGCAGGTTTCATGTAAGAACTGTGTGAATTAAGGAGATGCAGGTTTCATGTAAGAACTGTGCAGATGTTGCACCTGGGGACAGGTTTGGGGTGAGCATGGTGATGCTGGGTTAGAGCCTGGACTGGATGAACTCCTAGGGCTTTTCCAACCCCAAAGATTCAGTGATTACCTGGTAAAACCCTTAATACTGGAAAGCTGGCTTCATTAGGTTCCCCTTCCTGGAACGCCAGGGACATGCCTGGCTCTGCTGAGCTCATGAATCACAGGAAGGGGGAAATGGGGGTTGATTTTTGTGTGTCACCCGCAGGCAGCACCTCTCTGCATGTCGCCTGCCCTGGGGCTGCCCGGAGCTCACAAACCGAGGGTGGATGTCAGAGCTGCGGCAGCCCCCGGAGCATCCCTGAGCGGCTTTCCCGGAATTCCTGCCTGATGTTCCATGGCTCCTCCCGAATTCCTGCCTGATGTTCCGCGGCTTTTCCAGAATTCCTGCCTGATGTTCCGCGGCTTCTCCCGAATTCCTGCCTGATGTTCCGCGGCTTCTCCAGAATTCCTGCCTGATGTTCCGTGACTCCTCCAGAATTCCTGCCTGATGTTCCGCGGCTTCTCCAGAATTCCTGCCTGATGTTCCGCGACTCCTCCAGAATTCCTGCCTGATGTTCCGCGGCTTTTCCGGAATTCCTGCCTGATGTTCCGCGGCTTTTCCGGAATTCCTGCCTGATGTTCCGCGCTCCCGGCGGGGCAGGACGAGGTGTCTGCATCTGCATAAGCACGTGGACTCTGCTCTCGTCTCATTCTCATTTTTAATTACAGTCCAAGGACTAAATTAATCTCAGTCAGGCTTGTGCTCAGCTGGGATAAATCCAGCGAGGATCCCAGATTTACAGCAGGGTGTGCCTGGCATCCTGCTGCTCCCTGGGGGCTTTTACACTCAGTCCTGGCTGGCTTTTTCTGCACTTGCCTTGGCTGTTACCCTTGGCCGTGTCCCTGGGGGAACAGGGGTCTGGGCAGGGCTTAAAGTGCTCCAGTGGCCAGAGCAGCTCTGGGCTCTCTGCTGGCTCCTCTTTGGGGCTGTCACCCCTTCAGTACTGTCACCCCTTCGGTGCTGTCACCCCTTTGGGGCTGTCACCCCTTTTGTGCTGTCACCCCTTTGGTGCTGTCACCCCTTTGGGGCTTTCACCCCTTTGGGGCTGTCACTCCTTTAGGGCTGTTACCCCTTTAGGGCTGTCACCCCTTTAGTACTGTCACCCCTTTGGTGCTGTCACCCCTTTGGTACTGTCACCCCTTTTGTGCTGTCACCCCTTTGGTGCTGTCACCCCTGTAGTACTGTCACCCCTTTGGGGCTGTCACCTTCTGTCCCCCCTGCCTTCTCCTGCCCCACATGGCCCGAACCCAGAGCCCTGTCCTTGCCCTGTGCCTGGGGATGCTGTGCTGGGCCAGAGCAGGGCTGGTGATGTCAGGGACCCCCAGCCCCCCTCATCCTGCCCGCTCCCCTCTCTTTGCCACTGCCAGGGAAGGATCCATGGTATGAGGAGTGGCAAAGTTGGGATGCTGCAGCAAGAGCTGGTGGCCCCAAGGCCCGAGGAAGTGGCCACCATCCCTCTCAATGCTGGGGGTCAGTGCCCAGGGGCTCAGCCCCGTTCCCCCCTTGGAGCCAGGGCTGATCAGAGGGACAGTTCTCAGCCCATGGAAGGGGTCACAGGAGCAGCCCACCAGCTCTGTCCTGAGCCACCAGCTCTGTCCTGGCCCATCAGCTCTGCCCTGACCCATCATCAGCTCTGTCCTGGCCCATCAGCTCTGTCCTGGCCCATCAGCTCTGTCCTGGCCCATCATCAGCTCTGTCCTGACCCATCAGTTCTATCCTGAGCCACCAGCTCTGCCCTGACCCACCAGCTCTGTCCTGGCCCACCAGCTCTGTCCTGACACATCATCAGCTCTGTCCTGAGCCATCAGCTCTGTCCTGACACATCATCAGCTCTGTCCTGACCCATCATCAGCTCTGTCCTGAGCCATCAGCTCTGTCCTGGCCCATCAGCTCTGTCCTGACCCAGCTGCAGCTCCTTGCCCCTCTCCTGCCATCAGTGCCCGTGGGGACAGCCATGGTGGGCAGCAGGACAGCACAGCTTCCGTGCCACCATCCCTGCTTGGGGACACAGCACGGGGCCCTGGCAGCATCCAGCACATCCCCACTCCGTGGAAAAGCACCTGGAAGAGAGCCAGGCTGATCTCAGTGCCCCCGAGCATTTACAATTTATATGTCCCTGTCAGCCGGGGAGTTTGATAACTCTAATGCCATGTTTGTCCTTCACCCGGAGAAAATCCCCTTTAAAGATCACCAGCCGGGCTCTATTGACAGGAACCGCCAGGTCACGCCTCTAACTTGTGCGGGATTGCTCCGAAATGCAGATCTTTATCTTGGCTGAAAAAAGGAGGAGAGAAAAGCCCCAAATGGCTGTGATTCCCCGATGGGATGGGGCCAGAGCAGGCTCCGGATGGGGCTGGGTGAATTTGGGGTGCAGCAGCCCCATGGTGCTGGTGGCTCCTCCAGCAGGACCAGGGCGTGTTGGGCAGCATTTCCTTCCTTTCTGGCAAAGCTTTCTGACATGTAAACACTTCCATGCCCTGTCTGGACACTCCTGCTCATCCCTGGTACTTTCATTTCCCAGGAATCCTGCACGCCCAGCTCCCACCTTGGAGGAGCAACAGATCCCCGGGGCAGACCCTGCGGGGCAGCAGCACAGCTGGCTTTGGTGGCATCACCACCTCTATCCCCACGATCCAGGGGACACCCAGGAGCCCTTCCCTGCCTGCCTGCAGCCCTGCCTGGTCCAGCCCTACCTGCAGCCTGGGGCTGGGGAGCACTAGGGATGTTGTGGTGGGCAGGGGTTGTGATGGGCAGGGGCTGGGGGACACTGGGGACATTGTGGTGGGCAGGGATCGTGGTGGGCAGAAGCTGGGGGGCACTGGGGACATTGTGGTGGGCAGGGGCTGTGGTGGGCAGAGGCTGGGGGACACTGGGGACATTGTGGTGGGCAGGGGCTGTGATGGGCAGAGGCTGGGGGACACTGGGGACATTGTGGTGGGCAGGGATCCTGGTGGGCAGGGGCTGTGATGGGCAGGGGCTCCTCTCTGAGCCAGAAACAGTCCCAGCCCCAGGAACTGGAGCTGTTGTGCCCAGTCACCTGCCCAGTGCAGGTTTGTTCTCTCTGGGGTGTGTCCAGGCCTTGCTGCAGCTTTCCAAGTGATGCTGCTCCCAAAACATCCCACGGGACACCACGAGGGACCCTCCATGGGACACAGACACCTTTGGAATTCCAGCCCCCTTTTTATTGGGGCTTATCTTCACTCTGTCCTTGAACCACTCTGCTCTGTGCCTCCCTTTGGGAAGTGCCACAGCCCAGGGGAGCTGTACAGGTGAGCCAGGTGAGCCAGGTGAGCCCCAGGTGTGCAGCTGCAGCTCCCCAGCCCCAGCCCTGAGCCAGGAGAGGATGGATGAACCCTCGGGAATTTATAAACTCCACTGTGCACTTCACACCGTGCACTGATTGCATTTTAGAGCTGCATTCAGCCTTAAAAATTAGGGAAGACAAAGCACCCCAGGGGCCTGAGCCTGAGCTGTCCTGCTGGGAAGAGGGGAGAGGTGCTGGGTTTGGCACCCAGGGAGCACAGGCTGTGCCCAGGGCACACAGGGGACTCCTGTTAATTTAAGGGGAATTATGTGAGTTGTACAGCACGGGTTGACTATACTCCTGAGCATTGCAGTTATTATGTTTACCATCAATATTCATGAAGGCTCCTTAAAAAAAAAAAAAGAAGTGGAAAAAAAAAAAAGCAGGAAATTTTGCTCTGCACCAGAGAACTGCCACATCTTTTGGGAATGCCTGCAGAAGCAGTGTGTTTTTCTCAATTTAATTTTCCTCTGTTTTTCTCAGAGTGCTGTCTGGAGTTCTGAGAACAGTTGTTGAAAAAAACAAATTGTGCTGGTGCACTTCATTTTACAAGGGTCTAGAGGGACCAGACGAGGGGGAATGGCTTCCCCTGAGAGAGGGCAGGGTTGGGTGGAATACTGGGAGGAAATCCTTGGCTAGGAGGGTGGGCAGGCCCTGGCACAGGGTGCCCAGAGCAGCTGTGGCTGCCCCTGGATCCCTGGCAGTGCCCAAGGCCAAGCTGGACATTGGGGCTGGGAGCACCTGGGACAGTGGAAGGTGTCCTTGCCCTGACAGGGATGGGATGGGCTCTAAGGTCTCTTCCAACCCGAACCATTCTGGGATTCTAGGAGTCTACAACCATCATTGCTGTGCTTGACCTCTTCAGAAAATGGATTTAGTTTGATTTTCTAATTTGCTTTGGGGTTTTCCAGCTCAGACATCACCTTTGTCAAAGGAAACATGTAACTTTAGCTCAGAGAATCTTAGGAAATCTGAGTTCTCCTTGTGCACTTGTCTGGGTGGATAGTCCAGTACAAGTTGTGTCCAGTGCCAAAGGACAAAATTCTGTGGGATTTTCCCTGTTATTGCTGAAAAACTATTTTGTCTTTTCTAGCCATCACAGCATCAGGTGTTGCCCCCTTTGCAGGCAGTGCTTTGGCTTCTGCCCACAGCTGCAGATGCTGCTGGTGATGGGAGAAGAGAGGGGTGGGTGCAGGTGGGGAGGAGAGGGTCACACATCCCTGGTGTGGTGCCTGTGACAGGGCAGGGCCCCTGTGCCCTCTGGTGAAAGGCAGCAGAGGGAAAAGGCAGCAGCTAAAGGCAGCAGCTAAAGGCAAAGGCAGCAGGTAAAGGCAGCAGCTAAAGGCAAAGGCAGCAGCTACAGGCAAAGGCAGCAGTTAAAGGCAGCAGCTAAAGGCAGCAGGTAAAGGCAGTAGCTAAAGGCAAAGGCAGCAGCTACAGGCAAAGGCAGCAGCTAAAGGCAGCAGCTAAAGGCAGCAGCTAAAGGCAGCAGCTAAAGGCAAAGGCAGCAGCTAAAGGCAAAGGCAGCAGCTAAAGGCAGCAGTTAAAGGCAGCAGCTAAAGGCAAAGGCAGCAGCTAAAGGCAGCAGTTAAAGGCAGCAGCTACAGGCAAAGGCAGCAGTTAAAGGCAGCAGCTAAAGGCAGCAGTTAAAGGCAGCAGCTACAGGCAAAGGCAGCAGCTACAGGCAAAGGCAGCAGTGCCCCTCGCCTTCTGCCGCCGCCGCTGCCGCAGCCCCGCGCACACTGCCAGCAGGGCACTGCTCTGCCAGTTGTAAATTTTAATTGGCCATCTGGGGAAAGCACAAACCACTGACTAGAGATTAATCAGTAAATTAACCCAGGCATAATACACATTTCCCAGCGGGGCCCGGGCTGCCGGAGGCTGGGGCGGAGCGGGCGGGATGCGCAGCGTGGTGCGGGGATGCTGTTATTGCTCACACGGAACATCCTCCCCGCGTCCCCAAACTCCCCGCAGCCTGACCTTGGCGCTGGCCCTGATTTGTAGGGCAGTTGCCGGGAGGTTTCCCCGTAAGTGCTCGACACAGATGGCGCAGGGAGCGCTGATGGATCGGGGGGTGACACCTTCCCCCGGTGCGCTGTGCGCTGCCTGCGGGAGGAGCAGCGCGGGCCCCGGGCTGTGCAGCCGCTGCTCAGCCTGCAAACCGAGCTGGGGAGAAGCCAGCACCGGCAGGGACACGTTCCCCATCTGTTTTTATCTTGTTCTTCATCCCGCAGAATGATTCCAGGCATGGCGGGAGTGTCACATCTGGCTGGCACATCCCTGCCCAGCATCCACATCTGGCTGGGGACAGGCTGGGGACAGACTGGGGACAGGAGAATCTCAGCCTCTGCCTTGTGCTCTGCAGGTGCCAAGCCCCCTTTCCCCTCAGTGCTCCATCCCTTGTTGTGGATAAAACGGGACTTCTGGACAGCAAATCAAGATGATTTTGCAGAAGCCAATTTATTGTTTACAATTCACCCTAATTATACATTCTAGAACTGCTGTCCACGTGGTCACACATCTTGTAACAGGCGATTCTAGGGTATTGAACTGCCCTGTCCAATCCCCCTGAAGTCAGTAACTGGTGGTCTTCTGGATCTTCACTACCCGCCCCGTTATCTTGGGTCTTCTAATTTTGGTATTCTGTGTTTTCAACTTCTTCTCTCCTGATTTAGCATCGTTTATGTTCCAGCGGCCTTGGGGGGGTTTCAACAAGTTATCAAAAAACTCCTAAAATTTTCTCACGCTGTGCACCTGTTATAAACACTGGTCTAAACTAAGAAACACACAAAACCAGCGAGCGTGTGAGAGAAGTGTGTGAACGAACAGTAAACTATACAGAAAAATACCTAGGCAGCAAAACATAGCAACTAAATACAGGTTTTGGCTGATGCACACAGGGCCTGGATTTGTACAGACCTGTCCACCATGGCCTAAACCATGGACTGACTCTGTCCTAAAGAACAAACCTGGCTCTTCAGAATTTAAATAGTTCTGCTAATAAGTGGTTCCTTGGCTGGAAATCTATGAATGCACCACTGTATCGTGTCTATGATTTTGCATTTTCCCCACTGTCTCTTCTGCCTGACATGATAATGAGCTCTGTGTTAAGCCAGAAAAAAGCAATTTTCTCCTGAGGTTAATTTCTTTGGATTGCCCACCTGAAGTGGGGGGTTGCATATAAATTCTAATTTGTACTGAAGTGCAGAAGATTGAGTTAGTTTTTTTGGCATAGATGATACAGTGCAAATCTTTATTGACACACAGGGTGTTTTGTTCTGCCTTCCTGGCAATTGCCTTGGGAAGAAAATGATGATGAAACCAGTTGTGGCTCTGTGGGTGTCCTTGAGCAGGCTCCAGCTTTACAACAAGTACCTGCACTGCCAGAGGGGATGGGTGGGAGATTGGGCTGGAATTGTTCCTGGCAGGGTGGGCAGCCCTGGCACAGCTGTGGCTGCCCCTGGATCCCTGGCAGTGCCCAAGGCCAGGCTGGACATTGGGGCTGGGACATCCTGGGACAGGGGAAGGTGTCCCTGCCATGGCAGGGGTGGAACAAGGTGGGATTTGAGGTCTCTTCCAACACAGACTGTGATTCTAGAACACCCCTAGCACATCCCAGTGAAACTAGGAGATAAAAATTAATTTATTAAGCTACCAAAGGGATAGAGGACTTGAAAACAAAAGGAATCAAGTAGTGGGAAAAGAGAATACTCAACAGGAGAAGGCACGAGGTGTTGATCATGGGAAGCAATGTTTCCCAAGAGCTGGGACACAGAAAGGCAGGTTCTTCTCAGACAGAAAAAGCAGAGGCAAACTCCTGCCCTGTCCAGGGGCTGGAAACCCTGGCTGGAGGGTGCCACAGTGAGCCCTGACTGAGCTGTCAGCTCCTGGGGCAGGGAGAGCAGCTCAAGGACTGCCACAGCCTGTGTCCCCCAGTGTGGTTACAGGGAGGGGTCCTGTCACAGAACCACAGAGACACAGAACCACAGAATTATAAAAACACAGAACCACAGAACTATAGAATTATAGAATCACAGAATCACAGAACCACAGAACCACAGAAATACAGAATTATAGAATCACAGAGCCACAGAATCACAGAACCACAGAAACATAGAATTGTAAAATCACAGAATCACTCAGAACCACAGAATTATAGAATTATAGAATTATAGAATCACAGAACCACAGAACCACAGAATTATAGAATTATAGAATCACAGAATCTCAGAACCACAGAACCACAGAACTATAGAATTATAGAATCACAGAACCACAGAATCCCAGAATCCCAGAATCCCAGGATCACTGGGGTTGGAAAAGCCCTCCAAGACCATCGAGTGCCAGCTGTGCCCAATCCCCACCTTGTCCCCAGAGCTCTGAGTGCCACCCCCAGGAGCTCCTTGGGCACCTCCAGGGATGGGGATCCAGCCCTCCCTGGGCAGCCCCTGCCAAGGCCTGAGCACCCTTTCCATGGGGAAATTCCTGCAGAAATCCCACGTCCCCCTGGCACTGCAAGGGACAGGCATGGTGAGGTCTGGCCGGAGCAGCTCTGCCTCCTCCCCAGGTTTGCTGGAGTATTTTGCCTGTTTGTGGGACAATCAGCCCAGTTATTTCCTTACCAAGTCCATTTTCTCCCAACTGAGCCTAAAGTCTGGAGCTTTTCCACGCCTTGCTTCCAGAGCAGCACGCCAGACTGCCCCCCCAGCATCACTCAGCGTTTCATGGGGAGAGGCAAACTGGTGTTGTGATTAATATGTAAAACTCCTAATTAATGGTGGGTCTCAGAGCAGCATGCATAAGTAATTCCTTTGTATTTGATAACAGGGTGTATTGGAGGGGCTCTACACCTCATTATTACCCACCAATTTCCTTAAAGGGTGGGCAGCCCCTTCCTGACAGTCCCTGCTACTGCACTCAAGGGCATGGAAAAACCTATTAATGGAGAAATGGTTTGGGTTGTGATGGTTCCTTACCAGGAAAGAGAATGGGGAGTGACCAGGAAAGGGGAGTGACCAAGGGGCAATGACTCCAAAATCCACCTTGGTGTGGCTGGGCAAGAGCCCCTCCTTCCTCATCTGGGGCTTTGATAACACCCACGTGTACAGAGAGGTGTGATGGAAATCATCCATGGCAGGGTAATTGCAATTTTTATAGACTGATCAGAGATGGAGACCTGCAATGGCCACATTCAGCACCCAACTCAAACAATGGAAAAGAAAGAAAGAAAGAAAGAAAGAAAGAAAGAAAGGAAGAAAGAAAGGAAGAAAGGAAGAAAGGAAGAAAGGAAGAAAGGAAGATTGGATTAGTAAAATAGTTACAAATGGTGAGAATTTAGTTTCAGTGGCTGTGAGAGTAGCAACTCAAAAGAAGGGATTTCTAAAAGGAAAGAAATTCTCTCCTCACACACGAGCCTGCTGTCCTAGAGGCAGACAGCATGTTAGCTGAAGCTCAGGACTGTGCCAAAATAGCCGTACCTGGCCCTTGCTCACAGCTGGCTTGCAGCCAGTAAACTTAGTGTGGGATGAGTACCCTCCACCTGTCTACAACTCTCTATAGATATACCCTGAGGCTTCCTGGAAGCAGCTTCCAGCTTCCTCAATTTTCAGAGCTCCTATAGGCTTAGAAATGCCTATGGAGAACTTTTAGCAATAATATTAAGTTGTTTTAGCCAAGCTAAGGAATAAAAAATGTAGCAATTGTCCATTTTTGTTTTTTTCACTTTCTATACTGTGTCTGGGAATCTTTGACAAACACTTGGTGTTTAGAGCACTGAGCTTTCCCCACACATACACTTCTCAGGTCTCATTAGGCAAGGTTCAGGGTCATTTTACAAGTCTCAAAGGAGCCATAAAGAATGGGAGGGGTTCATGGCATTGTATGTGGTTTTTCTGTCAAACAGGAGGTTCAGAAGTAGATAACAATAAAAAATTCCTGGAAATCAAAATAAGAAAATAAGGGTCAAATAAGGTAAATCTTAGTATGTCACTCAGGAAATTCTACTACACACCTTAATCAGTCCAGAAGTTTATTTAAAAAGCTTGCACCATGCAGTATTTAGAAGAGAAGCAGTGAGAGACCTTGTCCTTTCTGAAGAGGTGTAGAGCACCCCCTGACTGTCTCCTGCCAGCCACCTGCCACACACACCTCAGCTGCCCATCTGGGAGGACAAGTGTGAAAAGCACTTTAAAAAGGTCAAAACTGCAAACAACCAGGAATCAAATCCGAGATTTTCTTCCAGTGATCTGTGTTGAGCACCAGACAATGATACACTGGGAAGAACCTTTCTTCTCAAATACATCCTTTCATGATGATGGTAGGATTTGAGATTTAGCAATCATTCAATTTGAAGAATCAATGCTCTCAGCCAGCACAGCTCCAGCAATTAGCAACCCAATCAAAGGTGCTAATTTCACCCAGACATCATTAAACCCTCCGTGCTCCACTGGTCCAGTTTTGAAAGGCTGTGAAATGCCAGCTCCCATCACTGGCAGGGCATGCAGTGAGTGTGGGGTTTAGAACTGCCCAGCCCTTTGGAATTCAATATTTCCACAGAAAATCGGCTCAAGAGCCAAACTTCAAACTGCCAGTGCCCATCAAAGCTGCTTTTTGCTTCTCAGAGAGGCAGGGGGGAAAAAGCAGCCAGGAAGGTGGGATAGAAAACAAGAGATTGCAGGAGGGAACAGCAGCCTCTCACCCTCACAGTGCCCGGAGGACAGGGCTGTGTGACCCCAAGGCTGCTGCCATCAGGGATTTAATTTTCTTTTCTTTCCATTTTCTTTAATTTTCTTTTAATTTTAATTTAATTTTCTTTCCATAATCCGTGCCCTCTGTGCCCCTCGTTCCTGCTGGCAGTGGATGGTGGGCACGAGGTTAAAGGCGAGGGGAGAATTGGCCACTTAAGGGCGATTTGCTTTTCCTTTGTGCTTTTGCAGATCCTCGCGGCTGCTGCGGGCGTTCTACATCCCCCTGCTGTCGGAGCAGCACACGCACTACACCAACTACAGCATCCTGAAAGCCCGCAGGAGGCAAGCCAGGAAAAAAATGGGAGGCTAGGAGCACACCTGGGCCAGCCAAAAAAACCCCAAAAAAGCCACCCAAAGCATCTGCTGGCACTCTTGGAGCTGACTCCCTGTGTGAAGGATGGTGCTGGGAGCAGCTCTGGCAGCCTCTGCTCTGCCTCAAGCCACTGGGAAATCCAGCAGCCACCTCTGGATGTGTTACCCCTGCTGCTCCCTGTGCTCTCTCTTACACCCGAGAAGAGAAAAATGGGAAATAAAAGAGGGGTGGCACCGTGAGGTTCTGCAAATCTGGGAAAATGCAGCTCAAATTCTCTCTGTCTCTCCCCCACCCACTGTCCTCACCTGCTCAAGCAGTGCTGTCTTTCACCCAGGGAATTTTTTTTTCAGGTAACAAAGTTTAGGAATTTTCCTTTTCCGAGGGGACTGACAATGAACTGAATCTCAAGGAATGAAACATCGTGCACCACAGAGGAACAGCCAAAGCTGCTCTGTCCAGGAGTCATTTCCAGGGATAAACCTGTGCTTTTGGGGAGAAAAAACCAAACTGAGACAATTATGTGTTTAATGGGATCAGAGTGTCTGTGTTATCTGTGAAGCCAAGTGATTGTTTGCTATTTATAATGATTTTTTCAAGATCCTTTGAATTCTAGACTTCAGCATCTTAAAAATTCAGGAATCATCCAGAGAGGAGAAGGATGAATCCTTTTTCTTTTTCTTTTTTTTTTTTTTTTTGCAGTTCTGTTTCCAAGATTAGCCAGGATGTGTTAACGTGGGTCCAACATGCCTCAGAGCAGTGCTGTGCTTGTTAAATCTCCTTTTTCCAAATGTGCAGCATCACCAGCTGGATGGAGGGAGCTGTTTTTGCTGGGATCCCTGGAATTCTGTGGGGATGGGATGGGATAATGGGATGGGATAATGGGATGGGATAATGGGATGGGATAATGGGATGGGATAATGGGATGG
>JAOTIY010000301.1:37009519-37015112 GCA_027123655.1 Muscicapa comitata | reverse complement strand
GCTGGGATGCACTGGGATGCACTGGACCATGCTGGGATGCACTGGGATGCACTGGGATGCACTGGGATGTACTGGGCCATGCTGGGATGTACTGGGATGCACTGGGATGCACTGGAATGTACTGGGATGCACTGGGATGTGCTGGGATGTGCTGGGATGTACTGGGATGTGCTGGGATGTACTGGGATGTACTGGGATGTGCTGGGATGTGCTGGGATGTACTGGGATGTACTGGGATGTACTGGGACGTGATAGATGTACTGGGATATACTGGGACATGCTGACAGTGTGCTGTATTTAACTATTTCATTCTCCTGCACACATCTTAGAAGTTTTCCCTTTTTCTGCCCCCTGCAACACTTACTGCCTTGCTCAAAATATCCAGTTCTAGAAGCTTTGGTGGTTTTTTTTCTTTTCTTTAAAAGGTGCACACTTGAAATCTTTCCTTGTATCAGGGCAGTACCTGCTGGGACACGCCAGCTTGCACCAGGACAGGTTCCAGCCCCGTGGGAGGGAATCCCTGGTGCTGCTCTCTCTGCCAGGGCAGCTTCTCAGGAGAGCTCAGGTTTTTACAGAGTTTTGCTCTGTCCCAGCCAGCACAGAGGGGCCAAGCCCAATGGCATCAAGGTCATGATCCCAAACAAGTGTTTGTGCATCTCTGCAGGAACACAAACCCTCAGCCACACAGATGTTCTGCAGCCTGAGGAGGCGTCTCACACTCCAAATGATGTTTTGTATTTCCATTTCTTCAGTAACTTCTTAATTTGTGAGCTTAGCAGGAGCGTGCCCTGTGCCAGGCATCTCAATTGCATCGCATAAATATTTAACACCACTGGAAAACAATCATTCTCTAACCCAAAAAATAGTGTTACAGAAATTAAACAATTGCTAAGTGACCACGGTGCTTTCTCATGAATCCCATCCACTTTATAAACCCAAGATAGGCCGAGGGAGCCAATTACAGTGCACTAAACTGTGCCATCAGCTGCCTGGGAAAGGCCATTATATTTTCAGCTTCTGTGTAGTTCAATGAGAATTAGAGTTAAATGTGTGTTTTGAATGCAGTGGGTTATTACTACGAAGTTAATCATACCATTACTTTTTATTGTGGGGCTGGAGAAGTTGGGGGAGACCCTGAGGGGGCTCAGGGGTCTGCCCCAGGCTCACAGAACCTCCAAAGCCTCCCCAAACTGGGGCACTTGTAGAATTTGACTTTTGCAAACAGTGAATGTTCTTGTCACCGAGAACTAATTAAGAAATGGGGGCCACAACTGCAGAGCTAATTCAGTTCGGGTTGACTGCGTGCTCAAATCTGGCTCTGGATGCTCCTCTGATGTGTGCTGTGACCAGCCATTGCTGCTGGATTAAGGTAATTACCTAGCTCAACACTTTTCTGAAACATTTTACACTAATGGAACCCGAAGCTTTTATGTGCTTCTCCATCTTCACTTCAGAGCATGGGGGGTGTGAAGCTGTGCTTGAGGATGGACGAGCCAAAGCCCAGCTTATCAAAGGTGGCTTAGCTGGGCTCAGGCTGCTGATCCTGGGCAGCAGGGAAAGGTTTTGGGAAGGAGGGGACAGCCGAGGAGGAGCAGGGACAGGAGGAGAGGGAACAGCCCCAGGGGAGGCTCAGGGTGGAATCAGCAGGAATTTCCCCATGGAAAGGGAGCTCAGGGATTGGAAGTGCCCAGGGAGGTTTGGATCCCCATCCCTGGAGTGTCCCAGGAATTCCTGGGGGTGGCACTCAGGGAACAAGGTGGGCATTGGACACAGCTGGCACTCCATGGCTGGGAGGGATTTCCAAATAAAATCATTTTGTGGATTTCACAGACCTCGGGAAAAGCCTCAGCATTGGCAGGAGAGAGGAAACCTGCCTTGGGTCTGGGAAACCTGGGGCTCTGGGACTCATCATTGTTTAGGGGGAAAAGTGCAAAATGGGGAATTTCTTGTGAAAATGGAAGGGCAAAGAATCAGGAGCAAGAATCCAGATGCAAACTGAGGCAGTGGAACATAAGAGATGTCCAGGGAAGAGAAGAGCTTTGGTCAGCTGCAGAGAGCTGGAGGGACAGACACAGACCCTTCCATGGGGCACAGACCCTTCCATGGGGCACAGACCCTTCTGTGGGGCACAGACCCTTCCATGGGCACAGACCCTTCTGTGGGGCACAGACCCTTCCGTGGGGCACAGACCCTTCCGTGGGGCACAGACCCTTCTGTGGGGCACAGACCCTTCCATGGGGCACAGACCCTTCTGTGGGGCACAGACCCTTCCATGGGCACAGACCCTTCCATGGGCACAGACCCTTCCATGGGGCACAGCCAGCACACTCCATCAGCTGAGCCTGGGCTGCACCCCCAGCCCGCCCTGCCCAGCTCTAACAAGGGCCATTTATGATGGTTTTGTCCCGGGTGGGGCTGCTGCCCCTCGGGAAATTGCATTGTGCTGGTTCCTCGTTCCCACAAATTGGGCAATCACTTCCAGCCTGAGCCCCCGAGCTGGGCTGGAGGCACCCAGGGAGAACAGAAGGGGAATTACAGCCCCCTGAAATATCCCACACCTGTCTGGCCAGGGCTGGTGGGGCACAGGAGTGCCAACATCCATCGGGGCTCCCACCACTGCCCCATTCAGGGCAGCCAGAGCCAGGGACCCAGCGAGGATGGAGTGAGGATTGCAGGGCTCAGGATGGAGTGAGGATTGCAGGGACTCAGTGAGGATGGAGTGAGGATTGCAGGACTCAGGATGGAGTGAGGATTGCAGGGACTCAGGATGGAGTGAGGATTGCAGGACTCAGGATGGAGTGAGGATTGCAGGGCTCAGGATGGAGCTGGGGATTGCAGGACTCAGGATGGAGTGAGGATTGCAGGACTCAGCATGGAGTGAGGATTGCAGGACTCAGGATGGAGTGAGGATTGCAGGAACTCAGGATGGAGTGAGGATTGCAGGGCTCAGAATGGAGTGAGGATTGCAGGGACTCAGGATGGAGCTGATTTTTCCTGCACTCTGCCCCCACAGAGCACAGCTCCCACTCCCATGGATGTGTCCCACCCCTCACTCTTGGGTCTCTCAAACCTAATTTTGAAAGGATTTATCAAACAATGCAGCCTGGCACAAATTCCATGACAATCCCAGCCTTGCACAGGGCGCTGGGAGCCCTCAGCCAGCCCAGAATGAAAGGATGACCAAAAATGAGAGGAGCCAGCTGGGCTGGGCCCTGTCCTTGCTCCTCATGTTGTGACCAAGGGAGGGACATCAGTGCCAGGCTGGACAGGGCTGGGAGCCCCTGGGACACTGGGAGGTGGCACTGGATGGGCTTTGAGGTTCCTTCCAACCCAAACCAGCCTGGGGTTACAAATTCATCAAGCTGTGTTCAATTTCCTTTTATTCCCTCTGACACTCTGTGATCACAGAGAGGGTACAACTGCAGTTTAGCCCTTTGGTGGAATTTACTCCAGTGATTAAAATAACTGCATGGAATTAGCGCAATTCTAACGTTGTTTTTTATCTTGAGTGGCAGAAAATCATTGCTCCTGGGATAATTCTTAACCTAACAGGGTGACCCCCATGAAATACATCCAAAAGTTTTATGATTTTCCCCCTTCACGCTAATTTAATGTAGCCCAATTGTTTAATCTTAAACCGACACATTCCAAATAAAGTAATGCAGCTCACAACAAGACACTGCAGGAAATAATTGGGTTGCAAGTTGTGGAGGCTTTAATACGGTTGAAATTATATAACTATCTTTGCATTCCCTGTATGGTCCTATTAAATGCAGTCGGCATTGATGTCGGGAGCTGTCAGGAAGCAAAATGAAAAATAGTTTTAATAGCTGCTCTTTGACCTGTTTTATATTTTATGTCAATTATAACAGCACACAACCATGCATAATTATGAAGCATAGATGCATTAAAATGTACACATAATTTGTGTTCTTATGGCAACCGTTGCATTAGGGTCTGCAAAACAAACGGGTGAGTTCCCACTGTGAAACCACGGATGTGGAGCCCTGGAGTTCTGTCTGTCTGTCTGTCTGTCTGCTCGCCCTCAGGGGTGGAAGCCAAACATTCCGAGGGACAAAAGGGACAAACAGCCCTGGCAGGGCAGGGTCTGCTGCCACAGGCCCAGAACCCACCCAGAGCAGGGAATTCCAGGAAACAAGAATTCCTGAGTTCATTCTGAACGTTCCAGAAGTGCCCATCCAATGCAATCCTCATCACACTCTGCAGCCCCAGTTTGGAATCATGAACTGTTTCCTTGCTCATCTCTTGTCCTCTGTGAAATATTTCTGAACCTCCTGAGCTGTGACACAGAGCAGGGGAGCCACTTTAAATAGTTGCCTAAGCAAAGTAAATGTTTTAGGAATTCCTTTGGGCTGCTGGGATGAAGTTTTTGGTACAGGGTTGGTGCCAATGTTGTGTCCGTCCCCTGCCAAGAGCTCTCCACCTTTGGGCTTAATGGAGGAGTAGTAAGTGGTTTGATTCTTCAGTTGTTTTATTTTCATTTTTTAAATTGCTTTGTTATATTTGGGTATAAATCAGAGAAAATCTAAGGAAATCACTAAATCAGTTCCTTTTCTCCTATCAAAACAAAAAACAAAACTCAACCAAACCCCAAGCCCTGAGCTGCCTTCTGCCAAAATCTCACTCAGGTCTGGGAACTGATGGGGTGAGCTCCTCATGGAACGAGGTGGAATGAGAGGGGCTTTAAGGTTCCTCCCAACCCAAACTATTCTGGGACTCTGTGAAATACTTTTAAGGCTGATTCATGGATTTTTGGATGAGCAGTTTTGGATGAGCAGTTTTGAGTGAGCAGTTTTGAGTGAGCAGTTTTGGGTGTGCAGGTTTTGTTCGAGCAGTTTTTGTTTGAGCAGGTTTTGGGTGACCAGATTTTGGGTGAGCAGTTTTGGATGAGCAGTTTTTGTTTGAGCAGTTTTGTTTGAGCAGTTTTGGGTGACCAGATTTTGGGTGAGCAAGTTTTGGGTGAGCAGTTTTGGGTGAGCAGGTTTTGTTTGAGCAGTTTTTGTTTGAGCAAGTTTTGTTCAAGCAGTTTTTGTTTGAGCAGGTTTTGGATGAGCAGTTTTGGGTGAGCAGTTTTTGTTTGAGCAGGTTTGGGTGAGCAGTTTTTGGACGAGCAGTTTTGGATGAGCTGCCCAGCTCTGTGCTTGCTCAGCAGCAGAAGCGAACTCTGGCAGTGAAATTCCCCACCAAGGGAGATTCTGTGCTCTGTTCTCGTTCTCTGGGCTGTTCTCATTTTTTGGGCTGTTCTCACTCTCTGGGCTGCTCTCTGCTCATCTCCCTCGCAGCCTTCACCCCAAACCTGGCCGGGAGGAGGAGGAGGAGGAGGAGGAGGAGGAGGAGGAGGAGGAGGCGGCTGGGGCTGCAGGCAGCGTTTGCGCAGGGTGGGTTTCTTTGGGGAAGGCAGGAAGGGTTTCCCTGGATGTCCCTCAACACTTCCCCGGGTTATTCCCATCCCCTGCTCCGCTCCCAGCCCTGTTCAATTGTCACCCAGCCTTGTAAACAGGAGCTGCCGCTTCCCTGCGAGCGCTGCGAGCAAACCAACATCATCACAGCAGTGTTTATGGAAAAACGCTCG
>JAOTIY010000301.1:36790575-36804146 GCA_027123655.1 Muscicapa comitata | reverse complement strand
CTCAGGGATTGGAAGTGCCCAGGGAGGTTTGGATCCCCATCCCTGGAGTGTCCCAGGAATTCCTGGGGGTGGCACTCGGAGCTCTGGGATGGGGACAAGGCGAGGATTTGGCACAGCTGGGATTTGATCATTCCAGCATCAGGGATTCTGGAATTCTGCAAGTGAGGTTTCAGCTGCTGAAGCCTGCCTTGGGCAGCAGCTCACTGGGAGGTGTCTCAGGTTCTCCAAGGAGCAGCTTTAGGGGTGGCACCATCCCCAGAGGTTCTGGGGGAACGGGGCTGTGGCTTTGCTTGCTTGGAATATTAAAAATCCAACCAGAAGAAAAAGGATGTTGAAGTGTTTGATGCTCATCGTGCTCCTCATCTCCTCCACAATCCACATTTCTGTGTGGCTGATGCTCTGGGCAGATTTCCCAGCTCTGCACTTGTGTGTGGTATTCTCCAGGTAATGGCACCTCTGAGCTGGAACAGGCACTTCCAGGCTTTATCCTATTTATTTTTAATATTTCCCGTCGTGGCTGAGCTTTGCAGTTGTTTTAATGATAAATTGTGGCCACTGTAAACAGAAGTGCTCCAATCATGGTCTCAGTGCACGTGTCTTTCATGGCTGTGCTGCCACAATAATGAGGGATGGGAGATAATGACTTAAGGAAAAAGCTCGGGATTAAGTGGGACAGTAAATTAGGCATTTATCTCTCTCCATTGGAAGCCTCTTTCCAGTTCCCTTTGAGGTCTCAGCTGAGCTCTATTTAAAAGTAAACCACGTCGTATTTCACCAAGCCAGCCCACTCCATAGAAATCAGCATATAAGCACTCACATTAAATTACCATATTACCCAGGAGGTCCTGGTTTTCAGGAAGGTCAGAGTTGAGGTGTATTAGCCAGGAAAAAAATCAGGTTCTACCATTCCATCATTTTACTGTGCATCCAGAGGGTGGAAAATTCCCACTTCCTCTGTGGCTCTGTTTTGGTTTTTCCCCTCCTGTGTGTTTGAAATCTGGGGAATTTTTAGGCCAGGGGAAAACTGGTGTGGACAGAAACCAGAAACCTGCAGTTCCCCTCGAGGGGGAAGGGTTGGCTTGGTCTGGGGTTTACTGGGAAACCCTGGCCAGGAGCATTATCAGGTACCCAAAGTCTGCGACCCTGGCTTTGTTAAATTTGGGAGGTTGAGCTGCTTAGAGAGGGGTTGGGGATTGCAGGATGGGGAAACTGTTCCCCACAGGAGCAAATCCCCCATCCTGGAGAGACAAGGAGGTTCCCAAACCATGGAAGGACTGGGATGGGTTTTTTATCCCCCAAACTGGGCCAGGTTTTGTTCTGCTGAGCTGGACTAAACTTAGGCGACCTTTTTTGGGTTTTCAGTCCATTTTCCAGTCCTGATTTCAGCCCAGTTTGGGGGTTGGACCAGGTGATTTCCAGAGGTCCCTTCCAGGCTGGGCTGTCCTGGGGTTCTGCAGTTATTTGGGGGGAATCAGGAAGGAATTGGCTCCTCTGTGTGTGGATCCCTGAGGTGATGCTCTGCCCATCCCTCCTTCCTCTGTTCTGGGAATTCTGTGAGTTCTGCTGCCCAGAGCCTGTGGCTCTGCAGAGGAGGGCACATTTGTCTGGAGTGATCAAAGGCAGATTTTTTCTGTGCTGGCAGAAGTCTCAAAGGATGTCTTTAAACAAGGATTTCTCGGATTTTCCTCCCTGACCATCCCAACTTTGTGTTTGAAGGGATCTCAGGGAATGGTCTTTCCTTCCTTCCAGGCCCCCCACTGCAGATCAGCCCTCTGGCCTTGCTTTCCATAAAAGCTGAATATTGGCAAGCTCGTTCCCAGAAGTTTGTGCTGGAAGTTGATCTCCCAGTTAGCTCCTCCATAGGTCAGAACACCATTAATAAATTGCATTAAGTGTTGGAGGCAAAGGTTGGAGAAGGCAGAATCCCAATCAGTATTTTACTTGGCCACAATATTCAATTAAAATATGTAAAAAATATATATTTCTGCATATATATTTTCTTTCCGTGATGTTTTCTCGAACAAATTTTCTCTGGCTTGCAAAAAGTAATGCAGAAACATATCCTCAACATTACAGAACCCACAGCTGAACCCAAGCAGGGTCAGAGGGGCCAACTTTTGAGGTGTCAGCACCATGGAAGTTGATAATCAGGAACAGGAGGCTGATACCATGAAAATATCAATGATTCTAATTGCTGCCAATTCAAGTCCTGACCTCCATTTCTAACAAACTTTGCAGATTAATTCAGACCCGAGGTATTCACACACTGGTTTATAACTCCCAATTTCCCACGTCCAGGATAATGTGGGGGCTGGAAGTTGAACTGAGCAGCTCCTGAACGCTGCAGCCACGGCTGCACCTGCCCAGGGACGTGTCCTGTGGGATCCCAGGGATCCAAATCCAGGATCCCTGAGGCTGGAAAAGCTCTCTGAGGCCAAATCCCACCCTGTCCCCATTCCACAGCGCTGAGTGCCACCCCCAGGAATTGCTGGGACACTCCAGGGATGGGGATCCAAACCTCCCTGGGCAGTTCCAATTCCCAAGCATCCTTCTCGTGGGGAAATTCCTGCTGCTGTCCACACACAGAGATTCCAATTCCAAACCAATTCCCTGGGAAATCCTCCTGGGATTCACCCAATTCCTCGTTTCCATCTCACTTCACAATTCCCACAGGGATTCCCATTCACTCTGAGTGCCACCCCCAGGAATTCCTGGGACACTCCAGGGATGGGGATCCAAACCTCCCTGGGCACTTCCAATCCCTGAGCTCCCTTTCCATGGGGAAATTCCTGCTGATTCCACCTTGAGCCTCCCCTGGCCAGGGAAGGGGTGCTCTGTTTGCAGCTGGGCTCCTCCCAAAATCTCTGGGCTGCATTTCCAGAGCTCAGCACTGAATTCCAGCAGCCAGCCTGTGTCAGCCTCCTTCCTCCTGGCACAGAACTCCTCTTCCTCCCCGGGTTTCCCCCAGCCCCAAGACCTGAGCTGCCCTGGAATTCCTGAGCTGCCTCTTTGGTGAGATTTACACCCCTAACCTTTCTGCTGGCACCTGGGACTGAACTCTGCTTCTTGAGAGAGGTGATTAAAGCCACCGTGCCCGCTCTGCTTCATCCCTGGGAAAGGGAAGGAAATGTCTGAGCCAGGCTTGGGCTCTCTGCTCAGCTCAGCAGATTTTTTAATGCCAACAATTAAGAATTGCCATTAAAGAGTATCACAATCAAAGAGTATCTGCAATCCAGGCCGAATTAATGAGGTGCACTAAAACCTGTGCAGTGCTCCCGTGTTCCTGGAGATGCTTCTCCCCCCTCCTCCTCAGTGAGCCCACCTGTAACCACTGCTGTTCCTTCGGTGGCTTTAAATGGAATTATTCAGCTTTTTTATTCAGCTTTTCCTCTGGAGATAACAGTAGGCAGAGGCAGTGAGGGTGTGGAGCTGGAGCATCGCACCCAAAGCTGCTGCTGTGGTCTCACCTGAGGGGCTCCCCTGGCACTTCTGTGCCTAAGAGAGCTCCAGAAATCACAAAATCCAAATCAAAGGTGGCATTCGAGGTAAAACTTCAGTGCAATTATTGATTTATACAGAGTCAGGGTTTGGCCTCTGTGCTCTCCCAAATTTCTGCACAGATTGGGAGTGCGTGGCACTTCTGCCTTAGGTGGCACTTCAGTAACTCAGGTGTAAAGCTTAATTCCCGTTTTTATTTAAGAAAATACCAAAGAAAACTCTAGAGGTTTTTTGTTTTTTCTTTTCCCATCACATGTGATATTCCAGCAGCTCTGCTCAGCACTGCTGACGAGCAGGACTCAGATCCCACTCCTTCTGGGAGGCTGCTAAAGCAACAATTCCTACCTTGAAACAGTTTTGTTTTGAGTCAAACCGTGTCAGAAAAAAAATCAAAACCACCCACCAAAACCCAAACAACCACAAGAAGCCCCGACTGCTTTGCCTGCGAGGTGTGAACTGCATTTCCAAACTCATTGTGAGCCGTTTGCTTTTTAAATTCCTGCCTGCACATTTTGCCATCCTTGCTGCTGAACACAGAGTTTTCCATGCCCTCCCCATTTGTGCATTTCTCAGGTGTTTATCCGGGCTGTGAGTGAGTGCTGCTCTCGGGACCAAATGAGCTCTGGCAGGGGGTTTTTATTCTCAGAAAAACTTTGTTCAGGGAATTGGTGAGGCAGGTCTGTGGTTTGTGCTGCTGAGCCCCTGGGGAGGAGGGAATTTGTGGTGAGGGGAGGGGGCTCAGGGGAAGGTGGGCTCAGATTTGGGCTCATCTTGGGCATCTTCACCCCAAGGGAGCTGTGGTTTCATTCCTGGGACACTCCAGGGATGGGGACTCCAAACCTGGGCACTTCCAATCCCTGAGCCCCCTTTCCATGGGGAAATTCCTGCTGCTGCCCACCCTGACCTTCCCTGTTCCCTGGGAGCAGAGCCCAAATCCCCCTGGCTCCAACCTCACAAAATTCCACGGAAAAACCTGGCTGGGACATGGACCCAAAACCCCTCATGAAGCAACGCTGGCATTTGAGCATCCATAATCAAATCTGCATTTGTGGAACTGCAACCAAAGGTTTGGATTTGAAGCAGTGGCCAAAGTGTGGGAATGAACTCCTTGTTCGTTCCTGGCAGCACACCTGGCTTTCCAGGCAGCTCTGAACTTACTGAACTAGAACTGATAATTTTATTTATTTTTTTTTTTTAAGTGAAACATTGGTGACCACACCAATGGGGGAATTGGACACAGAGTAGTGGGAGATGGTTGCAGTCTCATCCCAAAGCTGGCAGGCTGGAATGCTTTGTTAAAAGACAGGAAACACTTCTTTTATTATCAAAGCACTTTGGAAGAGAGGAAAAAAATTAAAAACTGTCTTTCAGCCTTAAAAATTGTGTTTTATTTCACGTGTGGGCAAAGGCAACATGTAGCCAGGCTGGGGTGGGTTTTTTTATTATTTTTTATTATTATTATTATTATTTTTTACTCTCCAGCAAGCGCTGGCAGCTGGATTGCTCTGATCAATAAAATTATAGCACGGGAGCAAGTCACAGTTTGTCTGCAGGTTCCAGTGCAGCTGGAGGGAGGTAATCAATAACTTTGTTTATAATGACATCTAGCTGGCAGCGTGGGGCTGCTATTGAGCAGCCTGGCCAGGGAGGAGCTGGAGGGAGCAGTGGTGGCACTGAAATCACCCCGTGAGGCTGGCACTGCCCTAGATTGAGATAAAACAGCCAGGCAGGGAGGGAGAATGCCAGCCAGGAGGGAGGAAGGGCTTCATTTTGGGATATTTTGGGGATTTTCTGATGCTCCTGAAGAGTTCCAGCCCATCCTGTGCTGTTTGTGCTCCCCTTGCCCTGCAGTGCAGCACCACGGCCTGGGAGGGTCCCTTGCTGCTCACAGGGAGTTTTTCTGCTCTTGCCTCTGTTTTTGCTGAAATGCTTTGAAGTGTCCACACACTCCTGGAGCTCTGTTCTGCTCTTCCCTAGTCCTTGGGAGCAGGCTGAAATCCCATCTCTGCTGGTCTGGAATACAGGAAGGTGCTGTTGGAGTGTTCCGTGGAGAAACCAGTGGCGTGATGAGGCTCTGTAAAAATGAATTCTGCTTTGGACTAGTAGAGATCTTATGGAAACTCCTAAATAACACATTAACCCCAAATCTTGGTTTATTGAAAAGAGTTTAAAAACCATTAAAAATAGTTTTTATTGACAGTTTATAAACCCTCAGCCAAACGCAAGGTGTGCCACGAGCAGTGGTTTGCTCCTGGTGTTTCTGATCAGGGAATGTTTCATGAAGGGTTTGGGACCAATGCTGCAGTGCCTGGGCTGAGCAAGGATGAGGAGGATGAAGATGATGAGGATAATGTGGATGAGGATGAGGATGAGG
This sequence comes from Muscicapa comitata, assembly GCA_027123655.1. Lineage (NCBI taxonomy): Eukaryota > Metazoa > Chordata > Aves > Passeriformes > Muscicapidae > Muscicapa > Muscicapa comitata. Next base: position 36,798,274 of record JAOTIY010000301.1, on the reverse strand, counting down.
ATGAGGATGAGGATGAGGATGATGAGGATGATGAGGATGATGAGGATGAGGATGAGGATGAGGATAAGGATGATGAGGATGAGGATGAGGATGACGATGAGGATGAGGATGAGGATGAGGATGAGGATGATGAGGATGATGAGGATGATGAGGATGATGAGGGTGATGAGGATGATGAGGATGATGAGGATGAGGATGATGAGGCCCAGGCTCTGCACCTGGCCATGGCAGAGCTGCAGCAGCAGGGCAGAGCGCCCCAGGGTCTCGCTGTGGTTTTGGGCTCTGGCGTTTTCGGCAGCTGCCACTGCCCTGCCAGCCTGGGGACACCTTTCCCTGTGCCAGGGTGGGTGGCACGGCCAGGTGACACCATGGCAGGGCTGGGTGACCTGTTCAGGTGTCCCTGCGCCCAGGGCAGGTAACACAGCCAGGTGACACCATGGCAGGGCTGGGTGACCTGTTCAGGTGTCCCTGTGCCCAGGGCAGGTAACACAGCCAGGTGACACCACGGCAGGGCTGGGTAGCACTGTACCAGGGCAGGTGGCACTGCCTGATGTCCCCATAGGAGGACAGGGTGGCACAGCCGTGTGTCCCCATACCAGGGCCAGGTGGCACAGCCGTGTGTCCCCATACCAGGACAGGGTGACACAGCTGTCCCCATACCATGTCAGGATGGCACATCCAGCTGTCCCCATACCAGGGCCAGGTGGCACATCCAGCTGTCCCCATACCAGGACAGGATGGCACATCCAGCTGTCCCCATACCAGGGCAGGGTGGCACATCCAGCTGTCCCCATACCAGGGCAGGGTGGCACATCCAGCTGTCCCCATGCCACCCACACCAGCGGCAGCCCCGGAGCCCCAGCCCAGCCCCGCTGCCCGCCCAGCCCCGCCGCAGCCCGGGCCGGCCCCCGGCGGCTGCCGGCGATGCTGCGGCTCGGGCAGCGGAGCGCGGGGCTCTGACAAGAGATCAATACTGTCCTCCCGGGCGGGAGCGGCTGCCGGCCCTGTCAGAGGGATGTGTGCCGTAATTGGATCAGGGATGCGGGAGCCATCCCAGCCTCCCGTCAGCACTGTCACAGCTGTCAGATGTCATCCCTCCGTACAGCTGTCACCGCGGGAGGGCCGGGGCTCCTTCTCCCTGCTAACCCAATGCAAATGTCCACTTAGCGGATGAATATTGAAGATATTAGACACTTCTCTATGCCTTTATGCAAAATAAAGATCTGTGTCATCTGTGAATTTCATGGAAATAAGTTGCAATTTATTCACTGTGAGAAAAGTGAAGTGAAGCCTGTAAAAATGAGAAATTATTTGGTTCAGGCTATTAAAAAAAAAAAAAAAGAATATTTTCCGGAATAAACAAAATATGCAGATTTTCTTCTGAAGAGTAAAAACTACCAGCTAAATATATTTTTATGAGAATAGCAGCTTTATCACAGAATATTTTTCCACGCGTATAAAAATTTATCATTTCTAGATATCCTTCCTGCGAGACAGTGATTGGAGTAAACTTTGATTTCTCGGCGGGGAGGGGCCGGAATCACTATTACAGATTACTGAGAGATATATTCTCAATATTTGTTTTCCGATGGCTCGGTGCGGAGCCAGGCTCGCTGCTCGGCAGCGCGGGCGGAGATGGAGCCGCATCCCTGCGCTCCACAAAGGCGGCGGCTGCAGCGGCGGCGAGCCGGGAGCGCCCGGTTCGGCTCTGCCCGGCTCGGTTCTGCCCGGCTCTGCCCGGTTCTGCTCGGTTCTGGCCGGGTCTACCCGGTTCTTCCCCGTTCTGCCCGGTTCTTCGCGGTTCGATCAGGTCTGCTCGGCTCTGCCCGGTTCTGCCCGGCCCGGTTCTGCCCCGTTCTTCCCGGCTCTACTCGGTTCTTCCCCGTTCTGCCCGGGTTTGTCCGGTTCTTCCCCGTTCTGCCCGGTTCTTCCCGGTTCGGCCCGGTCTGCTCTGCTCTACCCAGTGCTGGCCGGTCCGTTCTGCCCCGTTTTTCCCGGTTCTGCCCGGCTCTGCTCGGTTCTACCCGGCTCGGTTCTGCCCAGTCCGCTTCTGCCCGACCCGGTTCTGCCCCATTCTTCCCGGTTCTGCCCGCTTCTGCCTGGCTCTGCCGGGTTCTATCCGGCTCGGTTCTGCCCAGCCCGCTTCTGCCCAGTTCTGTCCAGTCCTGCCAAGGTCTACCCGATTCTTCCCCGTTCTGCCCGGTTCTGCCCGGTTCTGCCCGGTTCTTCCCGGTTCTGCCCGGTTCTGCCCCTCCCGGCCCCTCCGCACCGGGAAACTTTGCGGCAGCAGTGCCCGAGCGCTGCTCTGGAATAAACGCGGGTTCATTTCGCTCTCTGCCAGCCCTCGGTGCTCCGGGGACAGCCGGGGTTAGGACAAGCCCAGGAGCCGGGCAGAGCCCCGCAGAGCTCCGGGGACGGCCGGGGTTAGGACCAGCCCCGCAGAGCTCCGGGGACAGCCGGGGTTAGGACCAGCCCCGCAGAGCTCCGGGAACAGCCGGGGTTAGGACCAGCCCCGCGGTGCTCCGGGAACAGCCGGGGTTAGGACCAGCCCCGCGGTGCTCCGGGAACAGCCGGGGTTAGGACCAGCCCCGCAGAGCTCCGGGGACAGCCGGGTTTAGGACCAGCCCCGCAGAGCTCCGGACACAGCCGGGGTTAGGACCAGCCCCGCGGTGCTCCGTGCCCCGGGCTGGGAGCGCTCACCCCGGCACGGCGGGCTGGGATCGCCCCGGAGCGCCGGGGAGGGATGAGCTGCGCGTTGTCCCCTCGGGACTTCAGCCCCGAGCACCCCGCGGTCTCCATCCCCGGCTGCTTGGCCCGTGCCTTGTTTTATTTATTTATTCATCCATCCCCTGCCTTTCTCTGCCCCCGCCCAGCGCTGGCACAGGAACCGCACCCCCATCCCCACCCCGTCACCCCAGAGCTGGGGGAGCCACCCTGGGCACCTTCAGCCCCTTTTCCAGCGCACCACAAGAGCTCTGCCAGCCTTGTCCTTGAGGCCGGGTGTTATTTGCAGCGCAGCAACAATAGTAATAACAATAATGATAATAATAATAATAATAATTACACTAATAACAGTGCCAAGTGGAGACAGCAGCCGTGGTGGTCCAGCAGGGCAAAGGCAGACTCTAAGGGGAACTTAGAGAAGGTGGCCTGAATATTAATTTAAAATGCAAAATTGTCATTGGTTTCACCGGCGGAAGGATCGGGAATTAATTGTTTCCTGACTTGTGCTGTTTGGGAAGTTAAGAACCAAGCAGGCTGTGCTTCACTTTTGTTTTTTTCTGGTGGAATACTGACAGAGCCGGAGAGATCATCCGGGCTCGGGGAACGCGGGAGGGCCGGGCACAAGGGCCCTGCCGCCGGCTCGTGGCCGCGGCTCTTTTTGGAGCATCGCTGGCTTGGACTTGGTGGCCTTAAAGGTCTTTTGCAGCCTGAAAGACTCTTGGATTCTGTGATCTCCGTCTCCACGTGCACCTCTGCGCTCAGCCGCGCTGACAAAGGAAGTGCTTTTTTTCCTCCTTTCCTTTTAAACGTGGTTTATGGCTAATTACATCAGAGATCCCAAACAATCCTTCTTACATTTGCATTAATAAGGTGTCTCACGTGACGCCTACTGAAGGAGGAGTATACATCAAAGGTGGATTAAAGGTTGGTTAGGCATCAAACTATGTTCCGTATGTAAATTTATAGCCATGATGTGCTGTGCAAAGATAGCTCCCCCTCTATTCCTGTGCTCCTAAATAAAATTAAAAATTCACAACTCTGGTTTATGGGATTTTAAATGAATTTGATCTCTCTTTTGGGCAGGGCAAATAAGTGTTTTGTGATGTATTATTTTACAAAAAAAAAGGAAAAAAAAGAAAGAAAAAAAAAAGAGAAAAAAAAAAGACGACCATCGTTCTGGCTCATTTAATTTTGCAAGTGAATGATCTAAGATTAACTACAGACTAGTCAGTGCAGTTTAAAAGCTGAAAGCAATTTTCAGCCATAGATGGTAATGCCACATTTAGTCCACAACCGAATGACTCTAAATGACTGAGCTGCAAGGTCTTTGTATATGACCACAGGGCCTGATAAAGCCATAGGAACACAGTAAAAGCACAAAAATAGTTCCAATTTATTTGGTGCCATCACCTTAATGAGATTAATACAGACGTGTTCATGTGCCTAATTGGTGATTTTGTTTTAACTGGTAATGAAGGATTAAATCTTCAGGCAACAGGCTCCTCGCAGGAAAGCGGATTGGAGAGAAAAGTTTTTAATTATAGGAGGCAGCTAGTGAGACACACCACTGCAAAGTTACTAATGCATCTTTGGTAAAATACAGATGTGATAGATAATATCAGTGTGCTTGTTGTACCCTGCCTGAGTTCAGGGAGTGGTTTTTTGGGAGAGAGGGATGGATGGTGCTGGTGTTGGGTGCGGAGGGAGCGAGGCTGAGCACGCTGCTCCCTCCCCACACCCAGGAAAACCCCAAACCCATTCAGGAAAACCCCAAACCCCAAACCCACCGGTCCAGGGGTGAAAATGCTCCCCCAGCCGTGCTGCACCCCTGGAGCTGGAGCAGGGATTGGGGAATGCCCATCCCAGCTCCTGGGCAGCTCCAGAGGAGGAGGTTCAGCCAGCGGCTCGGCCCTGCCGGGGCCAGTTGTGAGCAGGGAAATGTTAACACCATTAACCCGCTGCCAAAACACAAACACCCAGCCTGACTCATTAAAATCTAATTACGAGGGGGCAGCTGAGCCTGGGCTGCCTTTTGACTCAGAGGAATCTCGCAAAAGACACCAAGGCACAAACCCAGCCCCAGCCCAGTGCGGGCCTGGCACATTCCTCGCTGGGAATAATCCTGTCTGTCTCCTGAAATGGCTCTTGTGGTCGTTTGAGTAAATTTAGGGGGTTTTGGTTTGTTTTATTGGATTTTTGCCTTTCTTACACGTCACACATGGATGTAGAGCGTGGGCCTTAGGGCACTCTTGAGTTGGACTGCCAGTAGAGACAATGGCAACGTCTTTAACATCCTTGACTGAAGATACCTTTGAATTTTTTAATTGTTTATTACTTTAAATGGCATGTGAAGATGGTGGATTTTATCAAGCAAATGGCTTCTTTTTTTTTTTTTTTTTTTTTTTTTTTTTTAATTACATAAAAGTAGCTTCTGAATTTGTCTTGGCAAAAAAGCAGTTCCATCACCACGTTTTATCACCACTCCCCTGTTATTTGTAAAACCTAGATCCTCTCAATTTTCTCCTGCTTCCCACGATTTTATTTTGCCACGGAGAAGGGGGGGATAAAAAAAAAAAACAAAACCCAAACCAAACCCTGAAACATCAGCAGCAAAAAAATAGAGAAAAGATGAACCATCAGAGCATCCTACAGCAAAGCCAAGCCCGCGTGCCCGTCCCATCCCTCAGCCTCGGATGATATATTGGGAAGCGCTTTGAGAGGACTCTGGGAAGCTGCAGGATTCTCCCTTCCCGCCGAACGGAGACAGGAATATATTTTACATCCCCTGTCAGGTTGAACTTTAAGGCAGCTCGCCAATCCCAGCATCCAGCCCAAATGGCAGCACGCTCCGCTCGGTTCCGGCTGCCTGGAGCCGCGGTGCTCCGGCGGCTCCGGCGGCTCCGGCGGCTCCGGCCCCGTGTCCCGCCGTCCCCGCGGCGTGTCAAGCCATTACAGCGGGGCCCACAATGTCACCCTGGTCTCAATGGTTCGCCAGCTGAAGGATATGGTTAACAAATGTAAACCCAAACTTCAGAGGAGCTGCTTTTCTGTGCTAAGTGATCTGTATTCCCTGTGAATTTACTTTCCCCTAACCCCGTGAAATTAACAGTACTTTCTGACATTCGACCTCCTGACCTCCCATATAATAAGAATTTAAAAAGCACCATGCATGAGTGTGTCTGTGTAATGCAAAACTGGGGAAAAATGACCATGTCACCGTTTTATTATACAAAACCTTCTCCATCTCCATTGCATGCTTCATATGTGAGTGCTCGGTTCGGAGTTATTATAAAGAAAAACACAGTTTTAGCCGTAATAACTCACCGCTCCTGACTTTTATAGACAATAAATTGTAGCAAACACACATTGCTGCGGCAGGGGCCCGCACTCCATTAATGCAGATATTTACTGGGATAAGTGTTAAAAATAGGCTGGGGGGAGAGGCCGGAGCAGCGGCGGCTCTGGGGCGCCGAGTGCCGGGGGTGCGGGTGCGTGCACAATGTGTAGGTCTCGAGGTTTAAGAGGCAGAAGCAGGAAAGTGTTATGTGGAAATGATTTTGCAGTTATCAGGCTCAGGGGATGACAGCCTACAAGAGTAAGAACAAGGTGCTATGTGGCTTTTTCTTCACTGTGAAGTAAAGATTGGCAGCTGGAAGTAAGGCTTACAGGCAGACCTGCACACAGGACCTCTTCACCCAGGACTCATAATCACTACTCAAAGGAAAACGCTTTTACCAGTAAAAGGCGGCTGTAGCCATCAGAAGTGTGCTTAAAACACCACTTAAATATCACTTTATACGCTATTACTTGCAAACTGTGGCTTGGTATTAAATTATACTTGCATAGGCTTTTGCTTAGGTGCTGATAATGCTTTTGAGGTTGCATTGGTGAAGAAGAATTTAGGCTGCTTTACAAGAGACGTGACTGGAATATCCCCCGGTGCTGACAGTGACAGGGTGAAAAATTGCAGAACTGTACTTTCTTTCCCCATATAGATTGTAATTTTAATTGTCATTGTGGCCCTTCTGTTTTAATTATGGGACTTCTTTGATATATACCAGGACATCGTATTGAATGAAAATATGGTGCTATAATAGTCTCTTTATAATTAATGACCACATGTAGATCTTGGTGCATAAAAGGAAAGGAATAAATGAACAATTTATTTAACTAGGTTTTGGATTTCTTTCTGTCTTCCAGTGAATATAAAATGATCCTGGGGCTTCTGAGGCTGTTTGATGTAAGAACTGCACTGAATAGCTAATAAAATTACATTGGTGTAGATTACTAAACATATTAGGTGGTTTTATTTAAAAATGTTCCCATTACGGACGGTAAATTTCCCCTATTTACCGCGTTAGCCTCCCTGGGCTCCCGATTCCGAAACAAACGAGCGTTTTTCTTTCGTTTATTTGCGAAAGCCCTTAAAAAAATTAACTCAGCTCTGGCTGGCGGGGGCAGCAGGGTGGCAGGTGAGCTCTGACGTGGGCTGCAGGTACCAGGCAATTTGTGCATCCTCCACAGGCTGCAGAGGGCCCTTCCTGCCCCCAAATCCTGCCCTTGGAATATGGTGATTCCCTTTCTGTTTATTTCTGGCTCAGTAACTCGTCCTGCGCGTCCAGGCTTACGCAGGGGTGGACGTAGGAAAACAATAAAAATCAAACTGAGTGGCAATTTTGGTTTGGTTTTTTTTTGGTTTTTTCCCTAATCCAGGGATGGGAAGCGAGGCCTTCATGGGGCGCTCCTGGCTCCATCCCACTCCTGTCAGGGATGGACATAGGAAAACAATAAAAATAAAACTGAGTGGTAATTTGGGTTTGTTTATTTTTTTCCCCCTGATCCAGGGATGGGAAGTGAGGCCTTCATGGTGTGCTCCATCCCACTCCTGTCAGGGGTGCACATAGGAAAACAATAAAAATAAAACTGAGTGGTAATTTGGGTTTGTTTATTTTTTTCCCCCTGATCCAGGGATGGG
>JAOTIY010000301.1:36743440-36754145 GCA_027123655.1 Muscicapa comitata | reverse complement strand
GAAGGGAAGGGAAGGGAAGGGAAGGGAAGGGAAGGGAAGGGAAGGGAAGGGAAGGGAAGGGAAGGGAAGGGAAGGCTCACAACACAAATTGTGCAAAATGTCAGTGAGAGGTTCCATGACTTCTCTTGGAAGAGCAGTGGCCAGATGTGACCAGTGATGTTCCAGGTGTGACCAGCACTGTGGCCAGATGTGACCAGTGATGTTCCAGGTGTGACCAGTGATGTTCCAGATGTGACCAGTGATGTTCCAGGTGTGACCAGCAGACCCTGAGCCCAGCAGAGGGAGGAACTGGGTGTCCCCTGTGGTTGGCAGGCTGGGCTGGAGTAACCCTGGCTCCCCACAATCCCCAAATCAGGATTTCAGGAAGCAGAGGAGTTGGGCTCTGATAATTACAGACAGACAGAGAGGAAAATTTCTGCAGTGCAAACAACCCAGGCAACCCAAAAAATATGTCCTGGTCTAGTTAGCACAGCTAACGGGGGCATTAATTAGTGGTGAAACGAGTGCAGGCGTCTGGGGCTCTGATTCAGCAGGGAAATGAAAACCCTGCAGCTCCCAGAAGGCAGCAGCTGCTGGAGTTGGAGATCTGTGTCCTCTCCAAGTCGAGCTGCTCGTGATTCAGGCGTGGCTGGGTTGCAGTGAAGTCATGGAATACCAGGAATCCTCCTCCAAGTGCTCAGATTATCTCAGCGTGTCCAAATCGAACGAGCAATTGAGTTTTAGCTCTACAAGGCACAACAGGTTATTTGTTTAAAACCTAATTGGTTGCATTTTTCTATTGAATGTGATGTACAATTATGGGATTCCAGCCTGAACCAGATCAGCTCATTTCCCTCATTTCCCTGTTTTCCTGTGGGCTCTGCAAGTGTGGATCTTCACATTCAGGGAGTGGCAGAACTCAGAATTACACTCCAACATCTTTTTCCACAAAGGATCAGGAAACATAAACAGTAAAACTTCCAGAAGTTTTCCCTTTCCTTCCAGAATATTGTGTGGAAATTTGGAGTTATCCAGGTTTATCTGTTTTTTGAACACTTGTGAAAATCAACATAAATTGTGCCCTTGGCTAGAGAATCCCTCCCCATGGCACACAGGCTTCACTTTCACCAGCGGCTTTTCCAAGCTGATAAATTTTATCTCGATTTTCATTAGAGCAAGGAAATTTTGCTCCTGTTGCAAATAAATCCGTTTTAGAGCAAGGATGTTTTTAAAAAAATGGGCTAAAATTAGTGAACAAAACAAAGAAACTGATGCTTTGGAGTTCAGGGTGCTGTTCAAATGCAGAATTTTAGCAGAAATTTAAAACCAAAGCACCCTTGCATTGCAATAAATGCACATCCAGCTCTGCCCACAGTCCCTTGGAATTTCCTTTCTGGAGGTGATTCCTGCCCTGCTGGGTGTAATCACTGTTACCCAGCTCATGTCTGCAGTGATTCCTGTGGGGCGTTGGGCAGGATGGATTCCTTCTCCTGGGTTTGGGAAGGATGGATTCTTCCTCCATGTTGTGGGAATGATGGATTCCTTCTGTGGGTCATGGGCAGGATGGATTCCTTCTCCTGGGTCATGGGCAGGGTGGATTCCTTCTCCAGGTTCTGGGAATGATGGATTTCTTCTCCTGGTTATGGGCAGGATGGATTTCTTCTCCAGGTTATGGGAATGGTGGATTCCTTCTCCTGGTTATGGACAGGATGGATTCCTTCTCCTGATTATGGCAGGAATTCCTTCTTTTCTAGGCTTTGGGCAGTATGGATTCCTTCTCCTGGTTATGGGCAGAATGGATTCCTTCTCCAGGTTCTGGGAATGATGGATTCTTTCTCCAGGTTATGGGAATGATGGATTCTTTCTCCAGGCTCTGGGCAGTATGGATTCCTTCTCCTGGTTATGGGCAGGGTGGATTCCTTCTCTGGGTTATAGGAATGATGGTTTCCTTCTCCAGGTTCTGGGAATGATGGATTCCTTCTCCAGGTTATGGGAATGATGGATTCTTTCTCCAGGCTCTGGGCAGAATGGATTCCTTCTCTGGGTTATAGGAATGATGGATTCCTTCTCCAGGTTATGGGAAGGATGGATTCCTTCTCCTGGTTATGGGCAGGATTCTTGCCTTCTCCTGGGTTATGGGAAGGATGGATTCCTTCTCCTGGTTATGGGAAGGATGGATTCCTTCTCCAGGTTATGGGAAGGATGGATTCCCATCTGCTAGGCTTGGGCACGATTCCTGCCTTCTCCAGGTTCTGGGCTGGATTCCTGTCCTCTCCTGGGCTTTGGACAGGATTCCTGCCTTCTCCAGGTCATGGGCAGGATTCCTGATTTCTCCTGGTTATGGGCAGGATTCCTGCCTTCTCCTGGGTTCTGGATAGGATTCCTGCCTTCGCCAGGTCATGGACGGAATTCCTGCCCTATCCTGGGCTTTGGGCAGGGTCGCTGCCTTTGGAGCCAGCTCCTGATTTGCTTCCCACTCCTGGAATGCGAGCGTGCATGAGGAGTGTGGGAATGAGTGGGAATAACAACGCCGCTCGCACCGAACCTCTGCCGTCGGTGTCGCCTTTCCCTTCCTCGGTTTTCCATGCGGGAACCGGGAATCACCCGCCCTGGCTGTGGGGTTTTCGGGGGGCTGTTTGGGGAATGCTGGGCTGGAAGGGCAGGATGCAGCTGGGGCAGCGGTGTGGGGCACTGGGATGACGATCCCGCAGTTCTCAGCGGCAGCGGGGTGATGATCCCGGCGGATCCCGGCGTGCCCGGGCCGGGATGCGATGGAGGGACGCGGACGGCTCTGCCCCTTCGATTAGAGCCGCTCCCGGCTCGGCGCATCCCGCACATCCCGAGCATCCCGAGCATCCCGAGCATCCTGAGGATCCCGCAAATCCACCACATCCCGAGCATCTCGAGTATCCCAAGCATCCTGAGCATCCCTGCCCATTCCAGGAGCCGAGAGGAGCAGGCTCGGCAGGGGCACTGCCCAGGAATGAGCCCTGCTCTGTCCTGTGCCAGGGAAAAGCCGGGATGTGTCCCGGGAATGAGCCCTGTGCCAGGGAAAAGCCGGGATTTGTCCCTGGAATGAGCCCTGCTCTGTCCTGTGCCAGGGAAAAGCCGGGATTTGTCCCGGGAATGAGCCCTGTACCAGGGAAAAGCCGGGATGTGTCCCAGGAATGAGCCCTGCTCTGTCCATGCCAGGGAAAAGCCGGGATTTTTCCCGGGAATGAGCCCTGCCTGTACCAGGGAAAAGCAGGGATTTGTCCCGGGAATGAGCCCTGCTCTGTCCTGTGCCAGTGAAAAGCCGGGATGTGTCCCGGGAATGAGCCCTGCTCTGTCCTGTGCCAGGGAAAAGCCGGGATTTGTCCCGGGAATGAGCCCTGCCCGTGCCAGGGGAAAGCCAGGATTTGTCCCAGGAATGAGCCCTGGCCGTGCCAGGGGAAAGCCGGGATGTGTCCCGGGAATGAGCCCTGCCCTGTCCATGCCAGGGAAAAGCCGGGATGTGTCCCGGGAATGAGCCCTGCTCTGTCCTGTGCCAGGGAAAAGCCGGGATGTGTCCCGGGAACGAGCCCTGCCCTGTCCATGCCAGGGAAAAGCCGGGATGTGTCCCGGAGCCCGCGGTGTGAGAATCCCGACAGGAAGGATCCCAGCAGGATGGGCAGAATCTGTGGAAATTCAGCATTTCAGGTTAAGAAATGTAGGGCAGGAAAAAAGGATCCCGAGCAGGATTTACACAGCATTTCATGGCAGTTTTCTGTGGTTTCTGGCTCCCACCATTCTTGACTCTGCCTTGGGACACTTTGGGGTGATCCAAGTTCATAAAAGGAACAAATAGCTAAAAGTGCATGGAATTTAGGGAACCTTTTAAACTGGGTTTATTTTAAAGTGCAGAGAAAGTGGAGGACTGTGGCCTGTTGCACTCCTCCACACTAAATATTTTATTTTTGCCCACTGGTCCTTTATATCCTTCTGCCTCACTTTTCAGTCCCGAGGGAAGTGTGTGCCTGGGGGTGTGAGGAGCACATACAGGATCCGTATTTAACGTGGGCTGATTTAATAATTCCCAGTGCTAGGAACCCTTGCCAGTATGGAAATAGGCTCCTCATGGGCTGCCAGCTAGAAGGAAAAAAAATAAAAATCACATTTCTGGAAAAATAACCAAAGATTTCAGCTGCACCCAGGACTTTTTGGAGTCTCACAGGGGATATTCCTCTGCCCATCTGAATTTAACTTCCCCAATGCCACAGAAATATGAGATTTATATTAAAAATATATCTGGATAATTCTGTGGCACACTCCCATCACTGCTCTCTGCCAAGATGCTGTAAAGGATGGAGTGAAAATGATGTTGGAATAATTAGTGGATGGAACCCGAGCAGTGAAAGAGCACAGTAAAGTCAAAAAAACCCCAAACCCTGTGAGTAGAAACCTGGGCTGGCTCCACATATAACAAATAAAATATATAAGAGTGTGTGTGTTTATATTATATATCTGTGTGTTTATATTAGTGTATTCATACATCTACCATGTAGATAATATCTATATATTTTATATATCCATTCACAGGTATTAAATGCAGATCCCTGCACATCACATAGGGTAAGAAAGGTCTTTTTGAGCACCGAGTAAATATACTTAAATATTTTTAAATACTTTTAAAATTCATATTTAAATACCCCATCATCATATTTGGAAGGAAAAATTGAACCAGTTTAAAAGTTTTTCACCCTCCAAATGTAGCCCTTTTGCCCTTTACATTCCATCTTCAAAAAAAACAAAAAAACAAAAAAACAAAAAACCTTATATAAATATAGTTCTAGAGCATCATGACTGGAATTCCCAGGGGGGATTTTTGTGGCACTCAGAGTAAATGTGGTTGACACTTGTTCTTTGTTACCCTTGGGCTACTGTTTTGATCCTCGACTGAATGGATTTATCCCTGTCAGCACAAGGAATTTCACACTCTTGTCCTAAGTCAATTCCACAACCCTTCAGTGGAAGTGCAGAACGTTCAGGTGCTTTGGGAATTTAAAGGAGGAATTTAGAGAAGGAATTCCATGGGTGACCCCAGAAATCCTGACCCCACTCTCCCCATCCCTGGCAATAAATGTGCTGCCGTTCACCTCCCTGCTTTATTTTTACTTTATTTTTTTTTTCGCGTGTGGATGGGAGGCACACGAAACTCTAAACAGCCACGGGGAAATAATTGGTATGGAGCTGGAGAAGCTTAATTTTGATGAAGCAATTAGTGGCTGTTTCCTGATTGCTCTCAGAGCCGTGAAGAGGAGGTGAAGAAGATCGTGCCGCCTCTCAACTCCCAGCCCTTCCCCAGCTCCCCAGACCTTTTGCCCTCCTATTGGACACAGCCAAAGTTGCTTTGAATTTTTTCAGAAAGTGTCTTGTGACCGTGGATTCTCCAGAAGGTTAAACATAAATTAGTCATAAAGCCAACAAAAGGGAGAGGAAAAGAGGAGGCTCGGCGATTCTCGGCCAAATTTCTCCCTTTTCAAACTGCTGGGGGTTAGCTGGAAGCAAGAAAAGCAGAATTCTAGTTCCCTTTTCAAATAATAATAATAATAATAATAATAATAATAATAATAATAATAGTAGTCTTTGATGCCATTTATAACTCCAATTTTAATGTGCCACGAGCTCTGTGGTGCTGCAGATCTGAGCAGTGTTTAAGACAACAAAGTGCTGTTTGATAGGGGAGCCTTTCTGTGGAGCAGCTCCTCTTCCTGCCTTTGATGGGCAATGCTTCATTTAATCAATTATTCATCAAAGGTCGGGCATTCTTCTTATATATTTAGGGAAAAACTAAAAGATGCCTTTCCTGGCTTTCTTGTTTGAATAAAAGTTTAAATAGAATGTGGAAACAGTCGCTTTTGAAGGGAGGAAAAAAATCCCACAGCTTGGAGAGCTCGCGGTGTCGAGTGCCTGAGCAGGATTTGCGTCTTTGGGAAAGGAGAGGAGGGGGGAAAAAAATAGATATTCCTGAGTTCTGCAGCTCAGCCAAAGGTGCCAGGATGGTTCTGCCAAGCTGCCAGGCCGACTCCAGGAGCAGGAGCAGGGATGTGCCCGGGCTGGGGTCGGTTGGGGCTGAGCCCGGGGGGCAGCGGGGCTCTGGGTGGGTCTGGGGAGCATCTTGAGCAGTTAGGAACATTTGGCAGCTTCACATGGGAAAAAAAAAAAAAAAAAAAAAAAAAAAAAACACTGATGGGGAAGCTGAGCTGCTGCTAATTAGCAGCACTGAACTGTGGGTAAGGACAGTGGATTTTAATGTGAGAGGAATTCTACAATAACCACCCCGGTGGAGGAAATAGCAGGAAATGCTCCCGAGCTGACCCTCGTGGCAATCTGAGCTGCACGTTGCAATAATCCTGTAAATTACTCGGCTTTTTTATCCAGGAACTTGGAGTTAATTAGTAATTTAACATTCCTCCACGCTATTAAATGTCTTTCTTGCATTATATTATGTTGTTTCATGGTCCTACCTTAACACTAATGGGGTTTAGTTCTATTTTCTCCAAACAGTAACAGTAAAATAAAACCGAGCTGGAAAATTAATTAGTTCTCTTTTACCTTTGATTTACCTGTTAGGAACAATTAAGTGGCAGAGTCGAGGTTTGGAGTGGTACGAGGTTCCCTGGAGATGAATGGATTCCCGGGAAGTGCTGCTGGAGTGGGGCTGAGGATCAGGAGTGGGTGAAGGGCTGGGGGCTCAGGGCTGAGAGGGGCCAGGGCAGGAGGGGAGGCAGCCCCTCGTCCCTGTGTCCCTTTATCCTTGTATCCCTGTGTCCCTTTATCCTTGTATCCCTGTGTCCCTGTGTCCCTGTATCCCTGTGTCCCTGTATTATCCCTGTGTCTCCGTATTATCCCTGTGTCCCTGCATCCCTGTGTCTCCTCATCCCTGTGTTCCTTTATCCTTTTATCCCTGTGTCCCTTTATCCTTTTATCCCTGTGTCCCTGTGTCCCTGCATCCCTGTGTCCATGAGTCACAATGTCCCCTCATCCCTCTGTCCCTGTGTCCCTATCTCCTTCTATCCTTTTATATCTATGTTCTTGTGTTTCCCTCATCTCTGGATACCTTTATCCTTTTATCCCTGTGTCCACCCATCCCTGTGTTCCTGTGTCCCTGTATCCTTTTATTCCTGTATCCCCTCATCCCTGTGTCCCTTTATTTTTGTGTCCCTTTATCTTTGTGTCCCCGTGTCCCCTCATCCCTGTGTCCCTTTATCTTTGTGTCCCTTTATCCCTGTGTCCCTGTGTCCCCTCATCCCTGTGTCCCTTTATCTTTGTGTCCCTTTATCCCTGTGTCCCCGTGTCCCCTCATCCCTGTGTCTCTGTTTCCCTGTATCCCCACATCCCTGTGCTCCTGGAGCAGCTCTGTTCTCCAGATCTAGAATTGTGCACTTTGTTCATCCAGGTGCCATCCAGGGGCTCATTTGGAGTATCCAACACCTGAACTGGGATCTGAGGGAAACTTTGGGATAGAATTCCAGGAGATAGCAGGGGAAGGAGCCTCTCCCACATTAATCCAGCCCTAATTCAAACTTGGAGTGCATTTCTCTCTCCCTTCCTCCTCCACACTCTGGGGCTCAGCTGCAAAGTTCACTTCCTTTGAAAGCCAGCAGAGAGCTTGGGTGGATTAGGCCAGGTTTGGGATTGGGATTTATTTAGCTACGTTTTGGGTTTGGGTTGATTAAGCCAGGCTTGGGTTTTGGTTATTAGTCCAGGTTTGAGATTTGGGTAATTGAGCCAGGTTTGAGTTTTGGCTATTAAACCAGGTTTGGGATTTGGGTGATTAAGCCAGGTTTGAGATTTGGGTGATTGAGCCAGGTTTGAGATTTGGGTGATTGAATCAGGTTTGGGATTTGGGTGATTGAGCCAGGTTTGGGATTTGGGTGATTGAGCCAAGTTTGGGATTTGGATGATTAAGCCAGGTTTGGGATTTGGATGATTGAGCCAGGTTTTCCAGGGGCATTTTCTACCCCTCCAGTGTTTGGCAGATGTGGGAGCTGAGGGGGCTTCCATTCCCCATGGGATGAGTTCCCATTCCCTATGGGATGGGTTTCCATTCCCCATGGGATGAGTTCCCATTCCCTATGGGATGGGTCTCCATTCCCCATCAGATGAGTTCCAATTTCCCATGGGATGGGTCCCATTCCCTATGGGATGGGCCCCACCCTGGGGTGCTCTGGTGGCTCCTGAAGCAAGACAGGGCCTGAGGAGCTCAGGAAGGGCTGAATCCCACACAAACCTGTATCCCTGTACCCCTGTACCCTGTACCCTGTACCTCTGTACCCCTGTACCCCTGTACCCCTGTACCCCTGTACCCCTATATCCTCTGTATCCCTGTTTCCTCTATCCCTCTATCCCTGTACCCCTAAATCCTCTCATTCCTCTATCCCTGTATTCCTGTACCCCTATATTCCCACATCCCTGTATCCCTGTATCCCTGTATCCCTGTATCCCTGTATCCCTGTATCCCTGTATCCCTGTATCCCTGTATCCTTGTATCCCTCTATCTCTCTATCCCTCTATCCCTCTCTCCCTCTACCCCTCTATCCCTCTCTCCCTCTATCCCTCTATCCCTCTATCCCTCTATCCCTCTATCCCTCTCTCCCTCTATCCCTCTCTCCCTCTATCCCTGTATCCCTGTATCCCTGTATCCCTCTCTCCCTCTACCCCTCTATCCCTCTATCCCTCTATCCCTCTATCCCTCTATCCCTCTACCCCTCTATCCCTGTACCCCAGCGCTGTCTCCAGGGTCTCCCTCTCCCATCCCAAGCCCGTCCTTTCCCGCTGGACTGGAGCTGCCATAAAAAATTCATGGCAGCTTGAGGAGATGTGTGCGTGCGTGTCCTGCCCATTGTCAGACAAATGGAAGAGCAGGGCAGGCCGAGCCCAGCCCGGGATTTATTTACTCCCGGCGCTCCAGCACCGGGAGCGGCGCTCCGGCCCTTCAAAGGGGCCGGCGACAATGCGGTGACAATGCGGTGACACCGGGTCAGCGGCACCGCGGTACCTCGGGCGGGATTGTTCTGCTGCCGGAGAGGAGGTGACTGAAACCTCTTTTTCTCATCACTGTCTGCTCTGATTGATGGCTCGCTGGTCACACTCAACGTGCCCTTTTTAAATAATTCACGATGTCATCACAGCACCAGTTTATAACTGGCCTGTTATTTTTACCTTTGTTCACTCACTAACAGGAGATTCCATAAATTAACTACTCGGGGCTTTGGGGGCCTTAGGACTGACTGAAATGTTCCTTTTTGCTTTCTCTTTTCTTATTTTAGTTCTTTTTTTTTTTTTTTTTTACACTTTCAAAGCCTTCCTGCACACGGCAGCAAAGATTTTTTTCAAAAGCCACAGGCTCCGGGTGTGATAATTCATTAAAAACCAGCTTGGAAAATCAATAGATTCTTCTTGATGACATTAATTAAAATATAAGGAAATGCCCAAAATGAAGCAGCCACACTCACCGGGGCTGGGATGGGTTCATCCCTCATACAGGAAGGGATGGTTTGGACACCACAAATTCCTGCTGGAAGTTCAGGATGAGAACTGGCCATTAATTGATGCAGAGCGCTGCTCTCTGCCTGAGCTGGAAATAATCCAAATAAAGACAGCTCCAATTGGAGCCTTGAATTCTTTTAGCAGCAGTTAATGGCTAAAATATTGAATAATGTACTTTGCAAATCAGATTCTATTTGTTCAGCTCTGGGATTGGGGCTGGGCCACTCAGATTAGTATTTATCTTCTCTCACTGGGCTTTGGAAAGTGGCTCCTAATTAATGGATGCCAGGATTAATCACTGGGATTCCTCCGCCAGGCTCTCTCATTAGAAGACTTGGGGCAGTTTTTATGTTGTTTCAGTCGTTTTTTATCCAACAGCTGGGGGCAAATGTCTGATTTCTCCAGGGATGGTGCTCCCCTCCTTCCCTGCCCCCTTGAGAGCTCCCTGTGCCTGCTCCAGGGGATTCCTGAGCACGGGGGTTCCCAACACGAGAGGGATCTGAGGGATTTTATCACACTCTGCACGTACTCCAGCAAAGTTCCTGGATTAAAGTGGATTTTGGGCGGTCAGAAGAACTTTATCAGGGAAAATGGGATTGGGATGGGCATTTTCACCCCTGTTGGGGACAGGTGGGGCAGCCAGCTGGGAACAGCCAGAACAGGAATTCACCCCTCGATTTACTCCCTGATCAGGCTCCAGACCTGCAGCAGCTCCTGGGAGGTGGGGCTGGGATGTTCTCTGGGAATGGGGGGGATTTCCCAGCACCAGAAATCCCTGGGGGGCACAGCCCAGACCCCAAAGGATGAGCCCAAAACCGCTCTGGAACAAGCTGGGGGTGAAACGTCTGGTGGTGCCTGGGAGATTTCTCACCTTGGATTTGCTGCTCAAATCTAGTCAAGATAACACAGCCAATTTTTTTTTTTTTTTTTTTTTTCCACTTTGGGGTTGTTTTCTCTGGTTTGTTTGGCTGGTTTGGGTTTTTGGTTCAGTTTGTTTCTTTGGTTGTTGTTTTGAGTTCTTTTTTTTTTTGTTGGATTTTTTTGTTTTTTGTTTGCTTTTTGTTAAGTTGGTGGTGTTCTTGTTTGGTTTTTTTTGTTGTTGTTTGGCTTGGCTTTATTTTGTTGTTTTGACTTCTTTTTTCTTCTTTTTTTTTCTTTTTTTTTTCTTTTTTTTTAGTTGGTGACGATTTTGTGGGGTGGGTTTGTTTTGTTTGTT
>JAOTIY010000301.1:36646506-36666869 GCA_027123655.1 Muscicapa comitata | reverse complement strand
TGAAACTAAACTCTCTATTTCAAAAGGCAACTTCTGCGTTTTATCGGCAGAAATCCTGTCCTACAAACCAGGACACAGGGGCAGCCACAGTTTCTCTGGGGAACCACTGCCAGGACCTCAACACCTTTACAAAAATTACTTTCTCCCTAATATCTAATCTAAATCTACCCTACTTCAGTTTAAGGTCATTTCCCCATTTTAATTCATCTGCCAAAGGGAAAAAAACCCTGTGCTTTTTAATTTTAAGACATTAATTTGCAGTCCTTAAAATGTTCATAATTAACTCAATTAACATATATATAACAACAATTAGTTCAGGGTATTCTGCAGCTCAATGCTGAAATCATCCAGCCAAGATAACCTGGAGTGGGGGGACATGAAGCTTTGCCCACATTGAGAGGGCAAGAAATAGGTTGGGAACAAGGTCACAAGAACAGGGTGTGGAATAAACTCCCCCTGCTCAAGAGCATACCTCTAAGAGGTTCAAAACCCCATTGCAGATGGCCTGCACTCTCTGTCTAGACCAACACCAATCCCAGTCCTCAAATCCTAGAATGGCCTGGGTTAGAAAGGACATTATAAATCTTCTAGTTCCAACCCTCTCCCATGGACAAACAGTGCATCTCAACAGGCCCTTAAACCAACATCAACAAGTCAAATTCAAATATTATTTTATAATATTAACAAACAGCATATTAAAATATTATTTTGAAGACTTCTAACACAATACTAATAGTGAGAGACAGGACTACAAGGTAAGTGCAAGTGGTTTGCTCTTCCACTGCTCTGATTCCACTTCAGTTGCAGTGAAAAGGCTCCCAGCTGCTTCCGTTTTAGGGATGAGGAAACAGCTCCCTGTCTCACAGGAGAAAATACAGGTTAGAGCATCACACAGATCTAAGTCTTCCCTCCAGTTTTCTCCTGTCTTTAGACACAGCTAGAACACAAGCAAAAATCTGTGAGTGTTCTTAAGGGCTGGCTTAAAAATATCATAAGCACAAAGTACTCCTTACAAACAGCTAGTGCCAAGCCACTGGAATAAGCAGGATGGCTTGTTTCCTCCATTCCTGGACAAATATACAAACATGGACACAGACTTACAGGATTTAAACAGCCTGGAAATAAACTGAAAACACATGCATTGCTGAACACAACAGAAATTCTGTCTCGGTGCATCAATCAATTAATTTCACTATGGCAAGGATCTGGAGCAGAAAACAGCAAATAACCCCTGAATGAAAGGAACTGTGTGAGTGGAAGGAGCATTCCCTTACTGCCACAGAGAACAGTTAGCCTTGCCTGGATATAGAATATCCAGAAATTGAATCTTCTGGGCAGAAATACTGTCCTGTGGAATACGGTCAAGCCAAAGCAAATGCAGTATTCTCCAGGACAACTCTTAACAGCAGGAGGAAAGACTGTTGGTCTGCCCTCTCGAGAATATTCTCTCTCCTCCCCTCTGAGATTACAAACTGAGAAGAAAAAAAGAGCTTTGTAAAATCCATTAAAAAGCATTCATGTATTCCAGTGACTGTGAAATAGCCTGCCCATTTCAAACAGGCTCATACAACACCCCTCAGTTTTCCCTTAAATCACATGTTCCAGGGAGGCAATGACACTTGCCACTATTAATACTCCTTTAACCTCAGCATCAGCTGAGGCACAAAGTAGCACAATTCCAGAAATAACAGATCCAATCTGGCAAACCCTATTTTTGTGCTTTGAGGCTGACCCTCAGCATGACAAAGCCCACCAAAGACCTCCACATCCTGCACAGCTCAGCCCGACTCAACACTCAAAGTCCCAGTGCAAAGTGTCTCTTCTCAGCTGCCAACCTGACCCCTAAGCACACTACACAGGACTGGTTTTCACGAGACAGCCTTCCTAAAATCCCTAGAGTCTGTGAGTAGCCAA
Organism: Muscicapa comitata; assembly: GCA_027123655.1. NCBI lineage: Eukaryota > Metazoa > Chordata > Aves > Passeriformes > Muscicapidae > Muscicapa > Muscicapa comitata. Next base: position 36,664,955 of record JAOTIY010000301.1, on the reverse strand, counting down.
ATATCTCAAGACTGGGCAGGCAAAAAGAACCAAAATAAACTTCCCTTAGAGTTTTCCACTTATTACATTTCCACAAAACACAAGCTACCAACCTTTCACACCAAGCAGATCATTATGGGATATCTTTTCACCAAGGTCACTGCAGCATTCCTAGAAATTCAACTGCATGACCATGGGCAGGGATTTGTGTTGTTATTTCAGTTGTTTAAAGCAAAGATAAAATAATTCTTACATGGAAGAAGTCAGTGACAAGCTCTACCATAAAAGCAGCTGCTATGGGCTTCAAGATTGCTCCAAGAAGGATTGCACTGCGAGTCAGCTCCACCATTTTGTGACAGGAGAATATTCATATCTTTTAAGAAAACTAGATTAGTAGAGCCAAGCAACACACGGAAAAGGAATGGGGATTAGCTTTAGAGGAACAGGATGGGCATAGGCAACAGGAAAGGAAAAGAAAGAGAATTATTTCACTCTTTTCAACACTGAAATAACTACCCACCCCTCTCCCTTCACCGGACAATGAAAACAGGATAAACACTATACATTTTTCATATAATTTCTCGGACCTGCTTTAGGGGATTCTGAAGAAATTACTAACAGTGAGAAGTATAAAAGAATATTCAAGAGTTCCCAGACTTTCACAAGAGATCATCCATCTACTCAGGCAGCAAGCAGGAATCAAACTGCAAATCATTTGGGCAAGCTGAAACCAAGTGAAACAATTTCAGCTTGGGAGAAGTTCGAAACAAGCCAAAACTTGAAATATTTAAGCTTCAAGAAGCTCAACTGCAGAACATGAACATCTCACACTGTGGGAGAGAGAAAAGAGCTGGGAGCAATGGGATTTCCCCAGCACAAAAAGCAGGGAGCTGCTGCTAGAGCAGCGTTTTAACTTTCCAGTGCTTCAACTCCAGTTCCTCATTTCTTTTTTTAATTCAGGTGATTACTTGAGATGCTTCAAGCAGACAGAGCATGGTTTGGGCTTTTTGGCACCTCTAGTCCCATGGAAGGAATCACTCTAAGAAAAAAGAAAACCCTCCTTCAGCAAAAATAACTGGAAAAGTAAATGAAATCATGAAAGAGAAGATACAGGAACCTTAACCACATTCCAGGCTATGTCAGTGAGTGACCGAGGAGGTCAAACTGCTGCTGTAAGATTGACCAAGGCCTACAGAGTCACCTCTGCAGTACTGGATGTTACAGAGGCCTGGGGCATGAGACAGGGGGTGAGTACATAGCAAAAGCAAACACCGTGTTTACACAATTCCCTTCTCTTCTGCGATTTCCAAAGACCTATGACTAAGTTCCTTTGCAGAGAAAGAGCGCTTTCCTAATCAACTGCTGCTGCACCCACTACAACACGGTTCAGAAAGGCAGCGCTGGCACTCAGACCATTGCTGCTGCTTTCAACTCTCCACACCAGCACATCTCAAGAAACAAGGGGAGGGGACTTCAAAATGCAAGTGGGAAGACAATAGATGGTTTACAGCTTTAAGAAAACTGCTAACCTTCATTTCTAGTATACTTCTGATTTTCAGACTTTACAGAGCAAACATAGCAGCTTTCCAGAAGAGCCTATCATTCTGTCTGCTTTTCTCAAAGCCACCTTCTCTCTTTTCCTCCTCTTTCTGCTTACCCACGCTAGTATTAACTCTTTTCATCCATCCATGCCTAACCTGTCCTTAAGGAGCATTTTCCCCCCTTTCCCTGTATTCTCTCAGTGTGCCAGGGTCTGACTCTAACAATGCTAACTGTTGCTTCCTGAAGTCAGGTCTAGAGGATATCACAGAATTCCACAACGATTTAGTTTGGAAAGCACCTTACAGATGATCTTCCTCCACCCACTGCCATGAGCGGGGACACCTTCCACTAGACAAGGCCCAAAGCCCCAACCAACCCGGCCTTGAATGCTTCCACAGACGGGGCAGCCACAGCTCCTCAGGGCTAACCTGTGCCAGAGCCTCACCACCCTCACAGAAGATAAAGGCTGGGTAACTAGTGAAACAATTCTAGGAGGTGAAATCACATAAAACAATCAGGTCGTCACAAAAATACCAGTTTACACTTTCACACCTTGCCATTTATTATTCCTCCTTATAGACTTTCTCCAAGCACTGCAAGTGACCACCTTTGTGCTAAAGTGCTATTATTTATATGATGGTCCATGTAAAACATATATAAAAAGTTTAAAACTGCATTCACTGTCACAGTGAGCAGTTGCAGTTCCCAATTCTGTTCTTCCAAATATTGGGTGAAAAATTCTCCATTGCTCCAATGAAAGAGATCATCAGGAAACTTGGCAAACTCCCAGCCAACTGTGCTAATGCTAATTTTTATAATTATCATTTTGATCAAACATAAGGGGAAGGGCAGTCCCAGGTGACTTTACTACAGCTGAACCCAAGTAAGATTCAAAGCCTGAATTTGGGGCAGGATTTTCAATTAATGCATCATTAAGGCATAGATGATGACAAGAGGATTTGAGAGCAGCTGCAAGGCAAGTTGTGAGCTCAGCTCATGTGCCACAGTGCTGGCAGTGCCATGCAGGTGACAGCCCACCGTGGCCCCAAACAGAGCAACGAGGAACATGACTGTATCCACAGGACAAATAGTCACAGACTTCAATCAATCACAGCGAGAGAGATTTAGGTTGGGCATTAGACAAAGCCTCCTTACAGGAAAGATAATTAAGGAGAGGGATAGATTGTCTGGGGAGGGACAGGAACCGCTGTTCCTGGAGGTTTTACAAGTGGAGGGAGACATCTGTCATGCTGAACCCACTGTGGCCAGGGGGCGGATTAGCAGCCATTCTAAGACCCAGCTCTGATTTCTAACAACTTCTCAAACGCCTTGCTGGTCTCCAACATCAAACTGCTCCAATCTAGGAGCTGATAATGGCACAGCGCTTGGCAAAAGCTGAGATTCAGTGTAACCAACATGCAGTCAATCACAGGCAGGGCTTGGGCAAGGCTCCTCACCCTGCTCTGCCAAGTGCTGGCATTTCACAGAATCATGGAATGGTTTGGATTGGAAGGGATGCTAAAGATCATCTAATTCTAACTCCCTGCCATGGGCAGGCACACCTGCTGCTAGGCCAGGCAGCTCCAAGCCCCGTCCAACCTGGCCTTGGACACTTCCAGGGATGGGAGAGCCACGGCTTTCCTGGGCACCCTATGCCAGGGCCTTCCCACTCTCACAGGGAACAATTTTCTCCTAATATCCAACTGAAACCTATTTTCTCAATTTAAAGCCATTCCCTCTTGTCCTGTCTCTCCAGGCCCTTGCAAACAGTCTCTCCCCATCTTTCCTGTGGGTTCCCATCAGGCTCTAGAAGGCCACAACTAGGTCACCTCAAAGCCTTCTCTTCTCCTGGCTGAACAATCCCAATTGTCTCAGCCTTTCCTCACAGGAGAGGTGCTCCATCCTTCTAATCACCTTGGGGGATTCTCTGGACATACTCATCGATAAAGAGGGGCTACTATTTGGGTGTGGGTTCCAGATATGAGGAGGCAGATACCCAAAAGGCATGCCCACAAGTCCACCCCTTCACACCCCAGAGCTTGTCCAGTGCAAGCCAAGAGCCCACCACCTCTTGTCCTGCAGGACTCAGACAAGACACACAGATATGTTACCTTTTTAACATTTTCCTCCTCCTCTTGGCGTTTCTCATAGTGTGAGAAGTCATCAAAGATGGAGGTGGTATGCTTGTAGGTGGCAATGATTTTCAATACCTGCTTCGCCTTTTCCAGAGGCACCTCCTGAGTGTCTCTGGAGTTGGTCACTGGTTTATTCTCGTTGTTCTCTAGGCGGATGTGTCGCAGCTGGCTGTTGGGAACGTCCTTCACAAAAATCCACCTGACATCAAAACGTCCCTTCCACTTGTCCTGGGACCACACACCTGCACAAGTGTTATAGTCCACAGCAGATTTCATTTCTGCTACACCGCAGAAGTGACCACTACCGTTGACACTGAACAGTAAATATACAGGGCCCTTCCCATTCATGGAGCGATAGGCTGCATCCAGTCTCTTGTTGCCATGCTCTGTACTGCACCAGATGTTGTATTTAATGGAACGGTGGATATCGTCCTCAGAGTAACTCTTAATAATGAAAACCCGCCCATGCTTTGGGCTCCAGTCAAAATCCTTGGGATTGTAGTTGTTGACAGATCTCAACTTCTCCAAGACCGGGTGTGGCTCTGAAGGAGAACCAGAAGTGGACTGAGCCTGTCCCATTCCGTTACTGTCCACTCCATTCTGGCCGAAGCCATTGCCACGATTCCGAGGGGCAACCCAGCGGGTAGGCTGTGCTGATGGCACAGGCAGCGGGGCTGGTGGTGGCAGCGCCTGCGGCTGCTGCCCACCCAGAGCCTGGGTCACTGGTGGGCTACTATTGATCTGCTGGCCCATGGGCTGCGGAGACACCTGCGACGGCTGCTGAGCAAGATTCTGGACCAAGGCCTGTGATGGCGCTTTTGCCACTGACCCTTTATTATCCCAAGTTCCGATATCCATGTTATGTTTTATGGGAGGCGGTGGAAGACTCGACCCTGCAATGCCATTCTTGGTCTTCAGCTTGGGCTGCTGCTTGGCGGGTTTGCTGGCAATGTCAGCCCATGAGGTTGGCTTTGGCGGTGCAACTGTTGCTGGAGGCAAACTGTTTGATGTCACGATATTACTGGTCATAGATCCGCTCCCCACGGCTGAGCCGACAACTTTTGGGACACTGCTCGCCACGTCTGTGCTGCCAAGCTTGAGGGCTGCCATGCCCTGGTCGATGGTGTTCATGCCAGGAGCCTTGTTCAGGGTCTCGCTGGCAAAGGCCGACTGCCCATCAATCATGGCCCCTCCCAGTGAGCTGGGAGCATAGGCATAGTTGCTGCTGTAGCCAGAGCTCTGAGTGGATTGACCCTGAGAACTGTTATTCCCCCAAGCCGAAAAGTCAATCCCACTTGGAAAAAAGTTAAAGCCATGCTGCCCAAGGAATGGAGTGCTGCCAAGGGCCCCCGGCTGCCCAAACATGGCGTCAGGGAGGAAGTGAGGCTCCCCGTTGCTCAGCTGTCCATACGAGGTCAGGTAGGGCATGGGGGGGTCTCCCCCTGTGGACCAGGCAGCTTCGCCTAAAGAGTAGGAGAATCCAATGGAGGGACTGAAGTAGCTTGGTAAGTAGGAATCAGACATTGCAGTGTATGCATTATTCTGAAAGAAAACCAGAAAAACATAAGCACTGCATTGTTAGAAGGAGTTGAACCAATTTTAAGGGACTAGGAATAAAGGCAGCTTAGACTTCCCATGCCCCACTCCTCCCTACCTTAGGGCTGGACAGATAAACAGGCACAGCCTTGAACACCTCCTTTGTTACAAGGGCTCTAAAATCTGTTCATTGTCAGGAAGGTTAAAGACAAAGCTTCCCATGCCAAGCGGGGAGTGTGTGGCGCTCCCAACATACAGTGTGGGACTGGACACTGGAAGCTCCTGCTCAGGCTTTAAAATCCAGTATCTTGCATCTTCTGCTAGCAGCTACTTCCAACATGGATGTTTCCTGCCTGTGTAACATACTTAACCCTTCTTAGACTGTTACAGGGAGGATTTAGGGAAAGAATGCAGAGAGAAGGGGAATAAGAAAGAAAAGGATCCAGTGGAAACACACTGCGAAAATCACGAGTGTCCCTGACTGCTTTCCTTAAACTTACTAGCCATGAAAACAGTTTTATTCCTACAATTTAAAGCTCCACACTTCACAGTATTCCAAGAAATTGCAAACAGGCATTTAAGCCCTATTCCTCAAAACACTAACTTCTCCAGTGCTGTCAGCACACACTGAAAATTACCTGAAAATGGAAAGTAATCAATAGAAGCCTTTTACAGCACAGTGACAGTACCAGCACAAGCAGGTTTCAAATTCAGAGAGGATAAAAAACCCCAGCTCCATGCCTTGATCTCCCTTTTAGCATCCAAGTAATCTTTAGGTTACAAAAAACAAAAAACAAATGCCTAATTTGACAATGAGGGCAGTCTCAGACATCCTCAAGATTTGCTTACATGAAAAACATCTGTCATTTCCCATTCAAACTCAGGTGCCCTCCAGGGAGTGGTTTCAGCCCTGATAACGGACATTATCCTGAGTAATTTGAACCTGTGAGCAGCAGCCTCATACTGCCCAGCCCAGTGCAGATGAGATCAAAGGCACGTTCAGTTCCCAGCTAAAAGCTTGGCTTGCAGCAGGCTCTGCTCCATTTTTTGTTGAATCATGTATTCACGCGCCAAGCACAGCTCCCAGAGGACTTTATGCCACACTGAAATCCAGGGAGTCTCTCAAGATGGCTCTGGCATCCTCCAGAAATAGCTGGTTTGCCACTCTACCTTCTACTTACAGGAGAGCAACAGGTTTGGGGCTAACCAAGCCTGAACTTTACAGAAATTAATAGGAACTACTTAACATCATGTGTTCAGAGACAAGATTTCTGTGGTACTGTCTGAAACTCAGAGATGCTCTCTTCAACCTTTGCTTTCACAAAGGTCTCCCAAAAGCAAATGAATAAAAAAAACTCACTCTCATCCAGGGTTTTACTAACTGAGGAACTCAATCCTACTAAACCCAGGACTCAGTACATCCAAAAGCACCAACACTGACACTAACCTGTAAGACAAATGTAAGAACTTAAAACTTCCTATTACTATTTTGAGCCAGCCAAGTCACTTCATAAGTTAATCACCACAATGATAAGAGTAACATTTTCTCTCCTGAACTCAGCTTTAAAGAAACAGGAACAGGGTGGCCCATCCCTAAACCCGAAGGAGAGCTATTTTCTCTCCACAGGAGCACCCGAAGCACATCACTATGAGAAAAATCTTTCCTCTTGTCCCCTCAAAATATCTTCCCACTTGTCAATTATGTTCAACATTGAGATATCTAACACAGGGTGTATTAAGCTATGATCTGTAGAGTACTAAGCAGCTACGTAAAGAGGGAGCAGAGCAGTTCAACAGTTGAGCACAGACAGCTCAGAGAAGATTTGGGACAGAGTCACTGCTGTTCTCCACCTGAACGTCTCCAACTTCTCCAACATCTCTGCTTCGTTATCAAACACAGCACCTCGCTCTGCTCCCCTGCCCTCGCACAACTGACACGTTTGCTGATTACCATGCAAATGAAACTCCCCCAGCCTTTTATTCTCTCCATGACTAAGAGTCTTCGCAGTTATTTCCTCAAATTCACTGTCCTCTTCACCTCAGACCAGAAACAGGGCTCTGAGTGAGCTTTGTTATTGAGCTTTTAGTTTTTGAAGGGTTGAAAAATGATTTACTGTGTATCTGAGCTTTAAAATAGTAACCACAGTAACCTCGTGGGAGCTGACAAGTAACAGTCATCCCTGAAAGAGCAAGTGGGGAATAAGGAGCAGTGAAATTTTACAGCACGGTTACCTCACGGGTGTGTGGAGAGCTCAGGAAGCAACTCCAAAGCTAATTTAATTCAATTTTTCAGAGCAGTTTCTCTAACTCCCTTTCCCATCTCCAGCAAAGAGGTGCACCCTTGGATACCTGTGTATTTTTGCCTTCCTCCAGACCAAGCTCTGCAGGTTTTGGACTCTATTTTATAGAATATAGGACAGCAACACAAGGAACTGAGAGGCACTCAAAGGTTCTACTCCAAGTTAACTTGGTGGTTTCACCTTGCTCAGGCTCACTTTCTGCCTCCTAGGGCATATCCAATCACTGCATTATTTTCAAAATGAATTTTTACCAGTCTGAGACACACAGAAAGAAATTAAATTATCCAGAAATACTTCATCAAAACATGCAAAATAGAGTAAAATACTGTGGTGCCTCAAAATTATAGTAACCCTCATTGTCTTTAGGAACCTTAAATAAAACTGCGGTTTGTAGGAAATGTATCCATATTCAGAAAGAAGCTGGGAACTAGGGATGTTGATAGCTGAGAGAGAAAAAAAACAGCATTAAGTGATAGCTACTAGGAAAGCAGCTGCTTTTATTCAAGACTTGAGAAAGCAGTAATGTTCTCTCACCCTATGACAGCTGAATTTAGGCTTTTAACTTTTCAGGAGGCTGAATGCAGTGAGTTGTCTTGATGGACAGGCTGAATTCTGAAGATTATGAACAGCTCACAGATACAGAATACTTACTCTTAGGTCTTTAGCACAAACTAGGAAAATACTTGTTGAAAATTTAACTAATACAGAAACCTGCTCCTGTGTTCCAATAAAACATGCATCACATTTCCATGAAAAGAAATACTGTACTGGGTAGTAAATATATGCAAAAATACAGAAAAGGGAAACCAGAACAGCTTATTTTTACTGATCACAATCGGAAAGAGAAGCTAAGAGAATAAACTGACTGCTCCAGTGCTATTACAGATGTTTATCTATGGTACTCAGTTATATATTTATCAGCTGAACTCCATCTGTTCTATGCCACCCCCCTGCAGCTCATTAAGGAAAACAAACACCAGTTAACAGTGGTGCTACTGTAAGAGAAAGTGAAGAAAAGTAGCTGCAAGTTTGACTTCCAGGATACGTTCACACAGCTCCAGAACTCTCTGGCTCAACTTGTAAACAAAGTTCTCAGAAAGTCTCAACACTTGTATCACGTGGGCTTCGAGTTTGATCATTTTGGGGGTTTTTTTGTGAAAAACAGAGAAATCTCTCTAATAGGCATTATCAGTCGACTTGGTGTAGGGGTAAGAAGGTTGATCTGACCTTCTAAAAGTGCAGCATGAAGCAACTTCACAACCCAACTCAGCACGTCTCTGGTGTAAAGAACCAGAAACCAACACAGGCACAACACTAAAACTCAAAGAGCAGAAATGGTGACTTTGAGACAGTCATGTTGAAAATAAAGAGCTGGACACCATCTCTAGGAAGTTCTCACAGCCTCAGAAAGTTGTCAAAAACCTTCCTGCCTCACCCACCACAATCCAAGGGTGGTCAATGATTTCTACGAGCAGAAATGCAGGTATAGGACAGGATGTAAGTTACGGCAGCTGGCAAACATCAGAATGCAATCGGTGAAGATGGGGAACATACAAGGAGGCCAAACTCCCCTCCCTTGAAGCAGCAGGAAGCCTCGGTGCTCTTGGTGCATTGGGCACCTTGCACTCCTGCCTGCAGCAGGTACTCACCGGGCGGGCCTGGGGACTCAGGTAGGGCTCAAAGTCATCATCATTCAACCCATCCTTCTGGTGCACAGAGCCATTTTGCACTGAGAAGACATGTGTAGCGTTAGAAAAACCTATGTAATGAGCTCTCATTATTATCAACTTAAAAGTATTTAGAGCCAAACCCCAGAGCAAAACGAACTTCTGCCAATTGTAACACACCACACTCAGACAACGGCACACAGACGCTTCCTCACTGCACAGACATCACTTGCAAACTATCCCCAGCCCAGCAACCGGGCCCGGTCGCAGGGTACATTCCCCTCCCGGCAGGTTCTAGGGAGACTCTCCCTCTCTCGGCGGCGGGATCCTCCCGCTACCAAGTCGGGCCCGCCCAGCCCCCCGGGATCTCACCTTTGTTGCCTTGGCCTTTGGGTCTCTGGCGCGATCAGCGGAGATGTGAGGAGAGAAAGAGGGAGAGCGGTGAGTCAGAGGGACAGACCTGGCTCGGTGAGGACACAGACCCGGCGTGGGTAAAACAGACCCGTCGCAACGGGGAAGCGAAGGCCCGGAAGGGGCAGACCCGGCCTGGGGACGGGAGAGATCCAGCCCGGCGGGGTCAAGCCCTGCAGGGACAGGCCAGGCCCGGGCCGGCCCGGCCGCATCACAATGGAGCGCGGCCCTGCGACGGGAGAGGAGTGAGGCCAAAGCCGCCGCCCGGCCCGGCCCGGGACGCAACCCCCTTTAGGCCCAGAGCCGCGGCCTCGCCCGGCAGGGCCGTCCCAGTATCGGCGGGGGGACTCCTACCTGCTCCAGGAGGCTGCTAGCCGACATGGCTCCGCGGCGGGGCTGCCGGCGGGGCTCAGCGGCTCGCTGGGGGCTCCGGGGGCGATGAACGGATCTCTGGGGGCTCCGGGAGCGATGAACGGGATGCCGGCAGCCCTGAACGGCTCGCTGGTGGCTCCAGGAGGGATGAGCGGCTCTCTGGGGGCTCCAGCAGCGATGAACGCGATGCCGCCAGCCCCGAACGGCTCTCTGGGTGCTCCAGGAGCCCCGAACGGCTCCTCGGCCGCGGGGCTGCTGGCCGGGGCCGGGGCCGCGGCGCTGGAGCTGGAGCGGGCGCTGCGCTGCTGCACCGCCGCCTCCGTGGTGACCGACGGCAGCGGCGCCGAGGGCGACGAGCGCAGCCTGTACATCATGCGGGTGGTGCAGATCGCCGTCATGTGCGTGCTGGCCCTCACCGTGGTGTTCGGCATCTTCTTCCTCGGCTGCAACCTCCTCATCAAGTCCGAGGGCATGATCAACTTTCTGGTCAAGGACCGCCGCCCGTCCAAGGAGGTGGAGGCGGTGGTGGTGGGGCCGTACTGACCGCAGCGCTGAGCCCGGGGCTGGCCGCCCGCAGCCCTCCCGGGCTCGGCCCCGAGCTTTTCCGCCCGGAAAAACAGCAGGAGAATGGACCTGGCATGCTGGAGGGCGGGAGATGCTCGGGGTGGCCGGAGCCGCCCATCCCGGCCCATCCCGGCCCGGCCCGGCCCGGCCCGGCCCGGCCCGGCCCGGTCCCGTCCGGCCGCCCGCGGCTGCCGAAGTAAAGCGTGCTCTGATGGCAACAGGTCTGGGCTCCTTATTCCGTCCGACTCCATCCTTTCTCCTTCCCTTTCCCTTTCCCTTTCCCTTTCCCTTTCCCTTTCCCTTTCGCTTTCCCTTTCCCTTTCCCTTTCCCTTTCCCTTTCCCTTTCCCTTTCCCTTTCCCTTTCCCTTTCCCTTTCCCTTTCTCCTTCCCTTTCTCCTTCCCCTTCCCCTTCCCTTCCCTCTCCCCCGGGACTCCCGGGATGCGGCGGAGGGAGAGGGCAGCGGCCGGCATGAAGCTTTCCCTGTCCCCCCGCAGCCCATCCAGGAGAGATTTCCCGTCCAGATGGGTTTAAATTTCCCTTTCCCAGCTCCCTTCCCAGCGCTTTTCCCAGCCCCCGTGGGACCCGCATCCCTGCGCTCCGGGAGATGCGGGAATTGCGCTCCTGCCCCTGGATCGCGGGGGCAGCCAGCTCAGCCCGGCTGGATCCCGCTGGAACAGCGGGAATTTCGGCTCTGGGAAAGCACAAAATCCAGGTTTTATTCCCCCAGCTAAAATCCGGATCAACAGGTGACCCGGCGCGGGCACATCCCGGGGAGGGAGAAGCCGCTGCTCCCACGGGATTTGGATTTCTCCATCCATTCCCTCCCTAGGGATCTTCCCTTGCGAGCTCCCCGAGCTGTTTTTCCCATTCCCGGGGGGCTCCTGGGGATAAATCCGTGCATCCACATCGGAGCGGGAGCTCCCCGGGAATCCCAGCGGCGGGATGGGGACACAGAGGCTCCAACAACCCGCGGGAAAATCGCTCTCCCGACACCCCAATTCCTGCTGGGAAATATTGATTGTCCATGTTTTCAGTGCTGGAAGCTTTTTTGGAGCTTCCTGCTTTAACCCGAGGGCGGAGATGGCCGAGCTCCCGAAATTTTATGGACACCCTTAGGGGAGATGATCAGGAGTTTAAATTGGGGATGGAAAAGGTGAAATCCATTTTCAGCCGGGCTGGAAGGGGGGTGGACTTTTTCCGGAGCTGCCAGAGGCGCTGGTGGGAGAGGCTGAGCCAAAGCAGAGCATCCCCATGGAATCAATTCCCTGAGCCCGGCAGGAATCTCGGCAGCGATCCCTCATTTCCAGCCGCGTTCCGGGAAAGACAAAGAACAGATCTGCCTGTTCTCCCGGGAACAAACACACCCCGCATCGGGAATGGCAGGCTGAAACGTTCCCGAGGCATCCCGGCTGAAACAGCTGGAGAAATTTATCCAGAATTCCCCTTTTTTACCCTTTAGTGCCAGGGGAACGTTAGGAAAAGAGGAATTTTGGGATAACACGGTGACAGAGAGGTTTCAGCCATTCCAAAGCATTTCCAGCTGTTTAACTGGAATACTTCGTGGCGTTGTGGAAAACATGAGCATTCCAAATCCTGGAATGCTTGGGCACGTTTTGGGAGCCAATTCATCAGGAATCCTTTATTAATTACGGGCAATGCTCAGAGTGGAACACATTTTAATTAACCTTTGCCAGCAGCCACAGCTTTTCCCAGCACCGGAATTCCAAGCCAAGGCAAACTCCTGGTTCTGACCTAAAACTGTGCAATTTTCAGCCTCAACCCAAAATCCCTCCTTGCCTGGTGCCCCCGCTCTAATCCAGGGTTTGTAGCTCTAATCCCTAAAAATATCCCTCATTTTAGGCAGGGAGATGCTGGGGGAAGGGTTTTTCCTCGGGTGGTGTGGAGATGTGGGGACACATCCAGGACATCCGTGGGATTTGGGCCTCTCTCCCTGTGTCCCCTGGGGATTTGGGAATGGGCACAGAGAACATGGGAAATTTATATGGGCAGGGAGAGGGAAGGGGAGGGAGAACCTCTCGGACTCTGGGATCACCTCACTCCTGCATTTTTGGGGTGATGGAGAAGCAGGAACCTCGTGGGGAATGTATTTTCCAGCTGCTCCCATCGTTTTTAGGGAAACACCTGGAAAGCTGCAGGAAGAATCCGTGGGATCAGCAAGTTTTGGGGTTTTTAGGGCTGTTTTGGTGTGAGCAACACCCAAAAACTCCCTGCAGCTCCAAGCAGAGCAGGTCCCTCATGGAATATTTCGAATTCTCCTTGAGTACAGCGATACAAAACTCCAGTGTGACTTTCCTGGGGTCAGGAATGGTCTCACCTCGAGCTTCCTGAATTCCTGATTCCCGTCTCCACAGCCATGACATCATTTTTATGGATTACATCCATAAAAACACATCCAGTGCCAGCAGCTCCAGGGCAGAGCTTGAAGCCACACACCCCTCAGTGCGTGAAATCCCAGGGAAAAAAATCAGAAAATCCCAGGAAAAACCTTCTCCTGGGAATAAACCCACCCAGAAATCCCCCTGGACCTCAGGGTCACCTGCTGCCTGTGCTTCCCTCCAGGAATTCAGGCTGGGAACAGAAATCCAAGCAGGGATTTGACCCTTGCAGCTCCAAAGTGCTGCAGATCCTTCTGGAGGTGCCTGGGATGCTCCCACAGCCCATCAGGAGAGCTTGGGTCGATATCTGAGCCAGGAGAAACTCATTAAAAACACTCCTGGAGCTTCCAGAACCTCTGGGTAACCCCGGGAGCGCTGCAGGTGGTGGCTCTGGGTTTTTAATTGTCTGCTTTTCTATTTTAATTGTCCACTTCTCACCTCTTTTTGGGAATTATCCTGAGTGGAAGGAGCATTTTGGCAGCTCAGCCACACCCGGGGTGCAGGGGGTTAATTCCAATTCCACGCCCAGGGCAAATTCCCATTGATTTTTAAAAGCAGCTGGGCTCCAGTGAGGGAAATCTGCGCCCGAAGTTCATTTGCAGCTAAAAAGGGAAACCTTTGTAGGGGCAGAGCAGTTCCAGCTTCCTGGTTTGCCTCAATGTTCATTGTTCCAAGTGGAATCTGTCCCTGGATCCTGCAGTGCTGGGGCTGGTGACTGTTAATGAAAGGATGTTCCCTAAAAATCCCAATATTCAGCTGGGAATTCCTCTAAAAATCCCAATATGCAGATGGGAACTCACTTTAAAAATCCCAATATTCAGATTAAAGCCTCTCCTAAAAATCCCAATATTCAGCTGGGAACCAACTTTAAAAGTCTCAATATTCAACTGGGAATTCCTCTAAAAATCCCAATATTCAGATAGGAACTAACTTTAAAAATCCCAATATTCAGCTGAGAGCCTCTCCTAAAAATCCCAATATTCAGCTGGGAATTCCTCTAAAAATCCCAATATTCAGATACGACTCACTTTAAATATCCCAATATTCAGATAAAAGCCCCTCCTAAAAATCCCAATTTTCAGATGAGAGTCCCTCCTAAATATCCCAATATTCAGATGGGAACCCACTTTAAAAATCCCAATATTCAGATGGGAACTCATTTTAAAAATCCCAATATTCAGATGGGAACCCACTTTAAAAATCCCAATATTCAGCTGTGCCCCCTCATTAACAGCAGCCCATTAATGATCATTAACGAGCGGCTGCTCCTCCTCCCAGGCCTGTTTGTGTCCATGAATGGATTGGATCCCATTGATTCCAGCAGGAACAGCTGCTCCAGCCCTTGGAGCTCCAGGGGACAGCAACTCTTCCCATTCCTCTGGAAAAGAATCCAGAATTAAGGTTTGGATTTGCTGTCCCAAAATCGGATTTTTGGAGCTGTTGCTGGCAGCCTGGAATTGTAATTCCCAAATTCTGGGGTCAAAGGGTTGGTACAGGAATCATTTTCAAGTGTTTGAGTGTTGGAATTAAGGGTTGGTTTTTCTCATCCCAAAATTCCGTGAGTCCTCCAACATGGAATTTTAACAGCAGATCAAGGAATGTCAGTGGATGCAGAATTTATTCCCTCTGGAATTTGGAGCCAAACTTGGAGAGCTGGGAATGTTCCCCTGGAGAAGGGAAGGATCCAGGGAGAGCTTCCAGAACATTCCAGGGCCTGAAGGGGCTCCAGGAGAGCTGGAGAGGGGCTGGGGACAAGGGATGGAGGGACAGGACACAGGGAATGGCTCCCACTGCCAGGGGGCAGGGATGGATATTGGAATATTGGGAATTGGGAATTCCTGGCTGGTCTGGAATTCCCAGAGCAGCTGTGGCTGCCCCTGGATCCCTGGAATGTCCCAGGCCAGGCTGGAATAACCTGGGACAGTGGGATGTGTCCCTGGGTGAAGTGGGATGGGATTTAAGGTCTCTCCCAATCCCAACATTCTCCTTCCTCCTCCTTCCTTCCCCCAAATCCAGACACTCTTTGATTGATACAGAATTTCCCATTTTTTTTCCAAGCCTGAGCCTTAGGCAAATTTTGAAGGATGAAACTGAACTGGACACACAGACCTGGATTCTTCCAAAGGACCCCAATGTCCTTTGTATTCTGAAACCAAACTCTTCCCAAATCCCTCCCTAACAAACCTGGGAGTGCTGAGGTTCACCCTGGAAAATTCAGTAATCCCCAGCCCAGCTCCTGGGAAAATGGGAATGCAGCAGGCAGGAATGATCCCTGGAATGTGAATTTAATGGGACACAGCCAGACCTGCCGAGCTTTCCTTGGAAAACCACCTCCACCAAAATATCAGGAAGATAAAAAGTCTTAAAGTGGTTTTTAAACTGTAAAAATATTGTTTTTCCCCTCAGTTCTGCATGTTTTCCCTGTGGAATCACCTGGGAATGGCTGTGATTGACTCTCCTCACCATCACCTGATCCTGTTAAATTTGGGAAGCAACATCTGCTTCCCATTCCTGCAGCCTCCCATCCCTGCACAGAAAACACAGGAGCCATCCCAGAAAAGCCCCAGCCCATCCCAGGATTTCCTGACGGGAGAGGAGGAGGGATGGCAAAGGAATTCTGGAATCACCTCATCCTGCTTTTCCCAAGAAATCCCATCCCAGGCACCCAAAGGGCTCCACCAGCACAAAATCCCACAAAACTGTGGGAATCAAGGATTGGCACCAGGATTAATCATCAATCCCCGCCGGGTTAATTGACTGCAATCAACTCAGATTTTAATTATTAATAATTAAGATATTCATATCATATCAATGTAATAAGTAACACGTTAATAATATCCAGAGTTCCAGGAGCATTTGAAAAATGTTCCCAGGCATGGGGGGGATTTGGGGGGATTTTTGGGATTTCTTGCAGGGCCAGGGGTGGGATTGATGGTCCTTGGGGGCCCCTTCCAGCTCAGGGAACTCCATGATCCTAACTCATTCCTGATTTTTAAATCTTGTTGTTTTCCTATTTTCTGATCTCGCATTTTTCCTAGGATTTGATCCTGTATTTTCCCTCTCAATCCCTAATTTATACAAAACATTTCCTGGACCTCAATCCGCATTTTTAGTATTTCTGAACCCAGCCTGGAGTGCCTTCAGCTTCAAAAACTGAGGGAAAACCATGGAAATATCCATAAAAATGAATAATTCCATGATTCTGGGATTCTCTGATCAAAGACTGAAATTCCTGGACTAAAACCTGAGATTTTGGATTTAATCCAGCCTAAAGCACCAACCCTCCACTCTCAGCTCTTTGTGACAACTGTGGCACAGGTGACATCTCTCCCTCTGCCTCCTGTGCTTCCCAACTCCCATTTCATCCAGAGAATCCCCCAAAATTCCAGCAAAAAAAAAAAACTGATGGGGAAAAAAAAAAAATAAAAGCAATTAAACAAACCCCATTTTTTGGCTTTATCAATTTTGACAGTCAATTCAGTGTCTGAGCCGGGATTAATTTTGAGCCCTGCTCCATTTCAAGGTGAGGAAATGAGGACTAGGATTGCATTCCTTTGAAAATTCCCAATCCCTGGGAATGGATTTGGGAGAGCCAGGATGGATGGAGCTCAGCAAGGCCCTGCAGCTCGTTAGGATAATTAATTTTCCCGATTTCCCAATTCATTTTCCCAATTTCCCAATCCATTTTCCCAATTTCCCAATCCATTTTCCCAATTTCCCAATCCATTTTCCCAATTTCCATGCACACCTGAGCTTTAAGCAAGAGCTGCTGGCCCAGGGAGGAGATTTTGGATCAGGAGGAAAATAATTCCTGTGGCTCCAAAGCTCTTTCCTTGGACAACCTCTGCTTGCTTTTCCTGGGAATAAACCCCAAATCCAGCTTTCCCCCATCCCAGCCTTCCCAGGACAATCAGGGACAGAAATGGGAATTTTGAAAGCAATTTCAGAAGGTTTTTCCTGCCCTTCCATTCCTGATCCCTGAGCTGCCCCCTCCACCTGCAGGACTGGAATTCCTCCCAGATTTAAATCCATTCCATCCAGGAAACACTTTTTGGTCTCTTTTGGAATTTTGTAGGAAGCCCCAGCAGCCGTTGGAGCTGAGCAAACATCCCATTGCCAGGAATTTATTCCATTTGTTCCCTTTTCAGCTCCATTTCCAATTTAAGAGGTTTTGTTCCACTCTGTGATTCCAGCAATTCAACGGAAGAGGTCAGGACACGCTCTTGGATCATTTTTCCCTCAGGGTGCTCCGTTATCAATCCCATTTTCCAAGCAATAAACCGGGAATTTAAGTGCAAATCACTGGGCTCAAAAATGCTCAGAAATCCTTTGGAATATTTGCCTTAAATCCCAAAAAAAAAAAAAGCCAAAAAAATCAGGAATAAAAACCCCTTTGCAGCAAATTGACAGAGGGAGCTGAACAGGCAGAAATCTTCGGAATTCCTGAACTTTGGAGCTGAAGGGGCAGAAATTTTTGGAATTCCCAAACTTTGGAGCTGAACGAGCAGAAATCTTTGGAATTCCCAAACTTTGGAACTGCAAAAGCAGAAATCTTTGGAGTTCCTGAAATTTGGGAAGAGGATGGAATGAGGTTAAGTGCAAGTCACTGGGATTCAAAGCTCAAAAATGTTCAGAAATCCTTTGGAATATTTGCCTTAAATCCCAAAAAAGGGGAATAAAAATCTGTCTGCAGCAAATTAACAGAGGGATCAGAACAGGCAGAAATCTTCGGAATTTTTGAATGTTGTAGCTGAACAGGCAGAAATCTTTGGAATTCCCAAACTTTGGAACTGAACAAGCAGAAATCTTTGGAATTCCTGAACGGTGGAGCTGATCAGGCAGAAATTTTTTGAATTCCTGAAAATTGGAGCTGGGCAAGCAGAAATCTTTGGAATTTCTGTACATTGGGAAGAGGATGGGATGGGGTTAAGAGTAAATCGCTGGGATTCAAAGCTCAAAAACGCTCAGAAATCCTTTGGAATATCTGCCTTAAATCCCTCAAAAATGGGAATAAAAATCAATTTGCATCAAATTAACAGAGGGAGCTGAGCAAGCAGAAATCTTCGGAATTCCTGAACATTGGGAAGAGGATGGGATGGGGCTAAGTGCAAAAGATCAAAAATGCTCAGAAATCCTTTGGAATATTTGCCTTAAATTAAAAAACAAAACAAAACAAAAAAGGAATAAAAATCCATTTGCAGCAAATTAACAGAGGGAGCTGAACAGGCAGAAATCTTTGGAATTCCTGAACTTTGGGAAGAGGATGGGATGGGGCTAAGTGCAAATTGCTGGGGTTCAAAGCTCAAAAATGCTCAGAAATCCTTTGGAATATTTGCCTTAAATAAAAAAAAAAACCCTGAATAAAAATCTGTTTGCAGCAAATTAACAGAGGGAGCTCAACAGGCAGAAATCTTTGGAATTCCCAAACTTTGGAACTGAACAGGCAGAAATCTTTGGAATTCCCAAACTTTGGAACCGAACAGGCAGAAATCTTTGGAATTCCTGAATTTTGGGAAGAGGATGGGATGGGATGGGATGGGATGGG
>JAOTIY010000301.1:36581120-36591143 GCA_027123655.1 Muscicapa comitata | reverse complement strand
AATCAAATAAGTTTAAAGAAGATTTCAAGAAAATCAAAGAATTTAAAGAAGATTTAAAGAAGATTTAAAGAAAATCAAATAAATTTAAAGAAGATTTAAAGAAAATCAAATAAATTTAAAGAAGATTTAAAGAAGATTTCAAGAAGATCAAATAAATTTAAAGAAGATTTCAATAAAATCAAATGGATTTAAAGAAGATTTACAGAAGATTTACAGAAGATTTAAAGATTTAAAGAAGATCAAATAAATTTAAAGAAGATTTAAAGAAAATCAAACGAATTTAAAGAAGATTTCAAAAAAATCAAATGGACTTAAAGAAGATTTACAGCAGATTTACAGCAGATTTAAAGAGAAGCAAGGCTTGTGGGAGGCAGGGGAGCAGTGGGGCTGGGATCCCTCAGGATTCCCAGGAGAGCTGATGGAACCATCCCCAGGAATGGGAAAAGCTGCTCTGAACAACCAGGAGCCATTTGGGGCTGAGCCACGAAAACAAAAAAAAAAAAAAAAAATCAGGAGCATCCCAAGGGCTGCAGCCCCAGCAGAGCAGGAACAATCCCAGGATGAAAAACGGAACGCCAGGATTACAATCTGAAGCCCAGGATGAAATGGCAGGAGCTGAAGGAGGGAATGTTCCCCGGTGGGGAAGGAATGCTGGGTTTATCCTGGCACGTGAAAGGCAGGCAAAGCTGAGCCGGAGCCTCCAGGCTGGCCTGGAACCAAGGGCAACCACAGAGCAGAGCAGATGTTGCCATTTCTGCTCGGCTGAATTCCCAAGGGATGAGTTTCCAAGGCACAGCTTCCCTTTCTGGGCACTGCTGTGGGATTAAAGGAGTTACCAGAGCTGGAAAAAAAAAAACCCTGGTCTACTTAGGCTGGGAATAAAACCTTTGGAGGTTGCACTAAGGCCAGAAAAAGAAGTGGATTTGCTCCAGGAGGAGCAGGGACACCCAAACTTGCTCCAGACAACCTTGACAGAAGCAGGGACACCCGAATTTCCTCCAGACAATCCCAAGAAAAGCAGGGACACCCAAATTTGTTCCAAGACAAGCAAGGACACCCAAATTTGTTCCAAACAATTTCAAGAGGAGCAGGGACACCCAAATTTGCTCCAAGAGGAGCAGGGACACCCAAACTTGCTCCAGACAATCCTGACAGAAGCAGGGACACCCAAATTTCCTCCAAACAATTCCAAGACAAGCAGGGACACCAAAATTGTTTCAATCAATCCTAAGAGGAGCAGGGACACCCACATTTGCTCCAAGAGAAGCAGGGACACCCAATTTTTTTCCAAATAATTCTAAGAGAAGCAGAGACACCCAAATTTGTTCCATAGGATCCTGTGAGATGCACGGACACCTAAATTTGCTCCAGGAGAAGCAGGGACACCCAGTTTTTTTTTTCAATCAATCTTGAGAGAAGCAGGGACACCCAAATCTCATCTAATCCATTCCAAGAGAGGCTGGGACACCCAAATTTGTTCCAAGAGAAGCAGAGACACCCAAATTTGTTCCATAGAATCCTGTGAGGTGCACGGACACCTGAATTTGCTCCATGAGAAGCTGGGACACCCAAAATTGTTTCAATCAATCCCAAGAGGACCAGGGACTCCCAAATTTGCTCCAAGAGAAGCAGGGACACCCAATTTTTTTTCCAAATAATTCTGAGAGAGGCAGGGACACCCAAATTTGCTCCAAGAGGAGCAGGAACACCCAAATTTGTTCCAATTAATCCTGACAGAAGCAGGAACATCCAAATTTGTTCCAATCAATTCTCAGAGTAGCAGGAACATTCAAATTTGCTGCAAGAGGAGCAGGGACACCCAAATTTGCTCAAAAAGGAGCAGGGACACCCAGTTTTTTTTTTCCCAATCAATCCTGAGAGAAGCAGGGACACCCAAATTTGATCTAATCAATTCCAAGAGAGGCAAGGACACCCAACTTTGCTCCAGGAGGAGCAGGGACACCCAAATTTGCTCCAATCAATCCCAAGAGAAGCAGGGACACCCAAATTTGCTCCAAGAGAAGCAGGGACACCCAAATTTGTTCCAACCAATCCTGACAGAAGCAAGGACACTCGAATTTTCTCCAAACAATTCCAAGAAAAGCAGGGACACCCAAATTTGTTTCAATCAATTCTGAGAGAGGCAGGGACACCCAAATTTGCTCCAAGACAAGCAGGGACACCCAAATTTGTTTCAATCTATCCTGACAGAAGCAGGGACACCAGAATTTCCTCCAACGAATCCCAAGAAAAGTAGGGACACCCAAATTTGTGCCAAGAGAAGCAGGGACACCCATTTTTTTCCCAAATGATTCTAAGAGAAACCGGGATACCCAAATTTGCTCCAAGAGAAGCAGGACACCCAAATTTGTTTCAATCAATCCCATGAGAAGCAGAGACACCCAAATTCACTCCAATCAATCCTGACAGGAGCAGGGACACCCAAATGTGCTCCAAGAGGAGCAGGGACACCCAAATTTGCTCCAAGACAAACAGGGACACCCAAATTTGTTCCATAGAATCCTGAGAGAAGCAGGGACACCCAAATTTGATTTAATCAATTCCAAGAGAGGCAAGGAGACCCAAACTTGCTCTGACAGAAGCAGGGACACCCAAATTTGATCTAATCAATTCCAGGAGGAGCAGGGAGCCCCAAACTCCCTGGAGCAGCCCCACCAACCTCCTTGAAGTTGTCGAAGGCAGCCAGGATGATCTCGTGGCCGCCGCGGACGAGGCACACCGCTGCCAGCAGCTCCAGCACCAGCGCCTTGGTCCTGTGGGAAAAGCAGAGCAGAGCCTCAGGGACAGCTCCTGATCCCCCCCTCCCTGCCTGAGCAAACCCTGGCAGCCTGAGCCTCCTTTTGAACCCATTTTTTAACTCATTTTTTGGGGTCAGGGTCACCCTGCCAGGTGCACGGTGCTGATCTGGGAATGTCACCTTTCCTGGGCTCATGCAGTTCCCTCCCCTCTTTTTTTTTTTTTTTTCAAAAAGCTTCTCAAACCATGCAGGGATTGAAATCCCAAGGTGGAAATTCAAGCAAAAAAAAGGCAAAACTGGCAGAAGTTTGGCCAAGGCAGTGTCTGAGAGAATTGCCAAGGAGTTCCCTTGGGAGCTCTGCACCTTCCTTGTGCCCAGATTTTAATGGAAGAGCTCAAAACTCCAATCTGTAATTTTCCTGACACAAATCTGAGTTATTCTCCGTGATAATTTGTATTTAATTATTCTTAATTAATTATTAATTACTTCTTAATTAATTATTATTTATTAATTCTTAAATAATTATTAATTGTTTGTATTTAATAATTTGTCTTTACAGCCCCACACACACACACAGTTCACACAGGCTGCTGGAGCACCTCCTTCTCCTCAAAAATCAGGAATTGGAGATGATTTTCAGCAGTGGAACAGAGAGAAAATGAGATCACTGAGAGGAAAAACATGCAGCAAACTCGGTGTAGCCCCTCATGGAAATAATCCCCAGTGTTTCCTTCCAGGATTCCTGGGAAACAAAAGATTTTCTGGGCAGCTGAGCTCTGAGCAGAGGCAAACCATGCACACACAGAAAAAAAAATCAGTGCCATGCTCAAGCAGGTGTTACAGAACAAGAAATACCTTGTGGGCTCTCAAAGGGTCAAGGTTATCTTTGGAAAGCAGAAAAAATGGTCACTCCCCTAGGAGATTTTAAATGGAATGTTCAATTCTGCCTCCTCCAGGTAGAAAAAATAATTAAAAAAAAAAGTTTGTTTTGTTTTTTAACTCTCCTGCCACAAGAAGAACTTGCAGGGTTCTTTTAGGATCAAGGAGATGTGGTGGGGATTTGCTGCAGAATTCCCTCTGAAGGGATGGGATGGAGATTTCTGGGATTGGAGTTTGGAATTAGCTGGTTCAGCCAGTACTTAAGGTTAATAAAAATAACAGAACAATCCAGCAAGCCTCAAAAAACAACAGCTTCAAACTGAAGGGAACACCTTGCAAAACCTGCAGCAGCTTTCAGGGAAATAACTGAATCAGAGAATAAATAACTGATTCAGAACCACTTTAAAAATTACCAACAACAAACTTGCTCCAGTTTTTAACTTACTCCAAAGGAACTGTAACATCACCTCTGCAGAATCTCAAACACCTGAAGCTCAAAAAAATCTAAAAAAAGTTTCCAAAGCCCTTTAATCAAGACAAGTTCATCAATGTGACCATCATTGACTTTATTCCTTGTAATTTTGAAAAAAAAAACCATGCAGCTGTATAGGTTCATGTTTCAGCAAAATGTTCCTAATAAAGATCCTTTACTAATAATAAAATAAATCCTTTACCTTCCAAATCCCCAAAAACAATATTCACCACCATAAAAAGTTGGCTCAGATCACAATCAGAGCCAGAAAGATTGTTGGCCATAGCAAGTCAAAATTTCACTATAATTTATTTGCCTTTAAAAAAAAGTCTTTTGATTAGACTTTACAAAAATAAAAAAAAATGCAAATTACGTTGGTAAATTATTCAAGTGTCTGTTCTATTCATTTCCCAAGTCATAAACTATCACAAACAAAATTAAGTTTCAAGACAAAAAAAATAGTTTTAAGCAAAGTGCTTCTGAAAACTGTCACAGTGTTTAGTGATAGATCAAAAATAACCCAGCTGGGATTGGAGCTTCCCACAGCTCTGGGAGGAGCAGAATTCCCTGGAGCTGCTGCTCCCCCCTGGCACATCCCCTGGCAATCCCAATTTTGGGGTCTGATCATTCCACTCACATTTTAAAGCAGTTTTTATCATCCCTCAAAAAAATCAAAGCAACCCACTTCTTCCAAAAGTGACAGCTTGGGTTCTCCCCTGATTTCCAGGCACAGGAAAATGATAAAAATGATGATAAAAATGATTTGAAAAAAATTATAAAAATAAGGAAAAATTATAAAAATTATAAATTAAATTAAAATTATTATAAATTATAAATTAAATTTTAAAAAATTATAAAAACTGCCCATTTGTTCTTGCCTTGGTGACTTGGGGCTGAATAAAAGAAAGAAGGAGCTGCTTCCCTCAGGACAGGATTCTGCTCCTGCCCAGTGCTGGTCATCACCTCACCCCCCTGCTTCCATGCTGGAATTTTTGAAATTGAGAATTTAGGGCTTTTTATTATTATTATTATTATTATTATTATTAGGAAAATATTGTTTTTTATTTGAAAGCCTCCAAAATGAAATGGCAGAACTGCAATTACTGGTGTGCAGTTTGAATAGAAGTAACATCACATGGTGGAAAACTTAAAATTTAAAGTTTTAAAATATAGTAATGTATAGAAAGCAAAATGAAGGTTTTAGGGCAGAGGTTTCTTTCTTCTTCACGAGTCTGGGTGGTGCTTTTGTAATTGAATAAAAAAATCCACATTTCCCCTTCCCTTGGAAAGATCCCAGTGCCAGAGTTGGGTTTGTCAGACCTGCCAAGGTTCAGAACTCCAGGATCTGCTGGAGGTGAGGAAGAGGAGGGAGCAGGAACCTCCAGCACCATGGCTGTGGCTGCAGGCTGAGCCAGCACAGAAATGAAACCCTCTCCCAGAGAAATCCCAAGCTTAGGAATCTTAGAGAACATTTCCTAAAGATGATCTTCCCTCTCTTCAGGAAAATCCCAAATAAAGCTGATCACTGCCACTGGGGTTTCTGCAACACAGCAGGAAGGCCCCAGCAGCCAAATTTCTGCTGAATCCAAATTTTCAAATCCCAAATTTCAGCTGAATCCCGATTTTCAAATCCCAAATTTCAGCTGAATCCCAAAATTCCAGAATGGTTTGGGTGGGAAGGAGCTTAAAGATGATCCAGAGCCACCCCTGGGACACCTCCCACCATCCCAGGTTATTCCAGCCTGGCCTGGGACACTCCCAGGGATCCAGGGGCAGCCACAGCTGCTCTGGGAATTCCATCCCAGCCAGGAATTCCTTCCCAACATCCCATCTAACCAGAATGAAGCCATTCCCCGTGTCCTGTCCCTCCATCCCGTGTCCCCAGTCCCTCTCCAGCTCTCTTGGAGGGTACTAGAAGCATTTTCCTTTTTCCTTCAAGTTCTTTGGGACTTGGAAATGCCCAGTGTGAGATATTGGAAGGAGCCAGTGTTAGGTCATAACAGTTTTACTGATCTCTCAGTCCTGTTCAGCAGGTGAAGATAGAACATCATTTCTCTGGGTAACCCTTGATTGGGTTAATAATTTTTTCTGGGTAACCCATGATTTAGGAGCTGTCTTTCTACCCTGCTGCTTTTCTGAGCTTTTGATGGGTGTTTTAGGAAATGAGAACTCACACAGGTTGACTGAAGGTGCTTTGGATGATATTTGCATGCTGGGGTAACTCTAAACCTGTGGACACTCTTCTCATGAGAATCTTCCCTCAAGTTATTTCATGTTTTCTTGCACTTTTTCATTAGAATTGAAGATGTTTTTCCCTTTAACTGCAGGCACCAGGGATGCAGAGGAATAACACAGTGCAGCTCTGTTGTAGCTTTTGTTGGGACTTCCTTCTCCAACACCCCCAACTTGAAAATTAATTTTTATTTTTTTTTTACCTGCTGTGCTTCTCCTGAGGTCACCTTTTTTAGGCAGCGGTTGTAACTCGAGCTGCTTCTTGGAATTGGAGTGGAACAGCCCCAGTTTGATGAAGGATGAGTCTCACAGAGCTGGGGAGCAGCTCTCAGCTCCATGAATATGGATGCAGCTGCGGCATCCCACAGCTTCACCTCCAGCCCTAAAGCCAGGCTCTGTCCCCCCAAAAGGAACCCAAAATCTCCCCAAACACCGTGAGGAACAGCTGCCACATTCAGTGAGGATTGGGCTGGCCAGGCACACAGTGACATAATGAGTCTTTGCCCTCTGTAATCTTTCACCCCTTCCACCATGCAGGCACACAAGAGCCGATTCAATTCTTAATCTTGGTGTAACGAAACCACCTCGTGGTTTGTGTGTTTGAGTTGATCTAAATTGGGATGGCAGGAGCTCTTGAATCTGACAGCTTTGGGCTATTTTAGGTGGTGAAAATCTGCCATTGGCACCATGGGAGGCATTTATAAGTAACAAGCTAATTATGTAAAATGCACACTGTCCACTTGTTAAGATCTTCTTAAAGTTTCATAATCTAATCAGAATTTGCTATGTATAACACTTGGCTTGTTGTCCTCCCCCCTGCCTTTTTAATGCCACTTTGTGGGCTGGGTGCATGATCAATACAGGAAGGAAATGCTTTCCTTAATACTGGTTGGTGGAGTGTGCCCCACGTGCTGCTCTAATACAAGGCACAAAGGATTTTCCTTTCAATTACTGAGCACAAATGCATTGCTTTGAAGTGGATCAGAGAACCAGAAGTTGGGTTGGGACTTTTTTTCCACACCTCCTGCTATCCCTGGTTGCTCCAAACCTCATCCAACCTGGCCTTGGACTCTTCCAGGGATGTGATGCCTTACAGGGAGGAATTTCTTCCTTATATCTAATCAAAATATCTCATCTTTTAGTCTAAAATTCTTTCTGCTTATCCTGTCACTGTATGGAAAAATGGCTCTCCCTCTTTCTCTGATTTTTTTTATGGATGCTGTACTCTGCCCAGAGCACTCAGAGAATAAAACTGTGGCTTTCCCTGGCCTGGAGTATTTTGGTTAACGTGGCTCTTTGTTCAGACAGATTTTATGTAGTATTAAAAAAAATCAGGTATGTGCTGAACTCAGCAAGTATCCTGAGGGTGTTCACCTGAAGTGCTGGCCAGGGTGGGTCTGGCTGAGGTCCTTGCCAATGTTCTGTAGTCCAAATCACATCTGAAAGGTAGCTGAGGTCTGTTAAAAACATCAATATTGGTCTGTTTGTCCCCTCTGATTAACCCCAGTCACAGCATCAGCTTCCCTTCCACAAAACTGGGCCTGGAGGGAGGTGAAGGAGCATCAGGAGGTTGAGGGCAGATGTTCACACTGTCTGTTCTTTCCCTTTTCCTCTTGCTGGGACAAGCTGAGGTGTGGAGGAGCTGGGTTTGGGGGCTGGGGGAGCCCAAGGGCAAGAGCAGTGCTCAGAAGGAAGGAAGTGCCAGAACTGCCTGCATTTGGGATTTGTCCCAAATTCCCTGACCAAATCAAGAAAACAGGAAAGTTATGACGGGGAAAAAGGAAAGAAGGAAGAAAGGAAAGAAGCCTTCGATGATCAGAGGGTTGGAGCAACCATCCTACAAAGGCTGAGAGAGCTGGGATTGTTCAGCCTGGAGAACTGGAAAAACCTCAATGGGGCTTTACAGTAATTAAAGGGGGGTTATAAAAAAAGAGGGAGAGGGATTTTTTACATGGGCAGAGAGAGATTAGACAATGGAAACAGTTTTAACTAAATGAGAAGAGACTTAAATGAGATGTTAGGGGGAAGTCCTTTACTCAGAGGGTGGTGAAGCACTGATCAGCCTGTGGATGCCCCATCCCTGGAAGTGTCCAAGGCCAGGTTGGATGGAAGGATTGATGGATCACCCAGTGCCCCTGGATCTGGAGCAGAAAATGGTTTGTGGCGTTGGTGACTTTCCTGGGAAGCTGTTCCAGGTGCAGCAGCAAGAACAGATTCCCCTGCACTGGTGGCTCCTCCTTACCTGAGTGTGGAACCTTGGCCAGGGCTTTGTTTAGCTGGAGGTTTCACCATTCAAGTCCCATTTGAGGCTTGTGACACCTCAGGACTTCAGGCTCCTTCAGGAAGCCATTCACAAGACTTTTGTCATCCCTTTTGTCATTGGATGAGTTTCCTGCAAGAGCCTTTGGGTGTCTTCCTGCTGAGTTTTGTAAGGAATCAACCTCTGTGCTCACAAGTGATTCCACACCCTGTGCTGGGGCTCAGGATGAACTTCCACCACCCCATCACCCCATCGTGCATCCTGCTCTGTCCAGTGCCCTGAAAGTTTGTTTTTTCACCTGTTTAGTTTTGAAACCTGCCACGAGGATAATGTGACATTAGAGTGGAAAAGCTATGGGGGCTGTGCAGGGGAGGAATTGCAGACCCGTAAACTGCTCCCAAAATAGCTGAGATGATGTGTCAAACCGCCCAACCATCCCAACCCTCCAGAGCTGACCTCCCAGGGATATCTAATAGGGGCTGGTAATGGTGTGAGGGGAGGGGGAGATGCCCCCCCCTCCTCTTTGAATCCACATGCTTCTTTCTAGAAGTTGTCATTTATCCAGAAGTTGACCAAGAGCCAGTCTCTGCTTCCAGCTGGGACCTCCAGCTCCTGGCTATAAAACTAGGGCTGGGCAAGGAGGAAGAAGCTCATTCT
Organism: Muscicapa comitata; assembly: GCA_027123655.1. Taxonomy (NCBI): domain Eukaryota; kingdom Metazoa; phylum Chordata; class Aves; order Passeriformes; family Muscicapidae; genus Muscicapa; species Muscicapa comitata. The sequence goes on along the minus strand of JAOTIY010000301.1, from coordinate 36,581,885 downwards.
CCAGTTGTTTTTTTTTTTTCTGTCCAGATGAACTCAACGAGCTCTGTGCTTCCCTCGAAGGTTTAATTCCATTTGTGTCATCTGGAGAGTGAACTTGATTTTCTCTTTAGCTGCTGTGTGTGTGCACAGGGATATCTGCAGGCAGCCAGGGAAGCTGCTGCCTTGGCTCCAAGGAGTTTTTTCCCCTGGCTGCCAGGCTCTGTGGTCTGGGCAGGGGCAGCTCTGTGGCTGCAGCAATGCAGGGAACAGAGCAGGCAGTGTTGGGATGGACAGCACCGTGGGAGAAAGCAGGGAAAGGCCAGGCTGGACCCAGAGCTGCTCATAAATGGGAGATAATGGGAGCTGTGCACTCCCTGGCAGTGGCAGAGTGACACTGCCACATGGCCCTGGAGCTGTGGGTGGGAGCCCTGCTGGGGAGCTGGGATTGCTCCCAGCCCATCCAGCCTGGCCTTGGGCACTGCCAGGGCTGGGGCAGCCACAGCTTCCATGGACAACCTGCTTTTCACCAGCCAAGGACTTTTCCTAGCACCTCATCTAAATCTTTATTGAAAACCATTCTCCCTTGTCCTATTCCTTTCTTATCTTGTAATTTATTATTATCTCATCTCTTTCTTATTACATCATAAAACATCTGTCTCTGTCTCTCTCTCTGTCTCTCTCTCTGTCTCTCTCTCTGTCTCTCTCTCTGTCTCTCTTTCTCTCTCTTTCTCTCTCTTTCTCTCTCTTTCTCTCTCTTTCTCTCTCTTTCTCTCTCTTTCTCTCTCT
>JAOTIY010000301.1:36407325-36418517 GCA_027123655.1 Muscicapa comitata | reverse complement strand
GTGGGATTGCAGCAATATTGGGTGGGATTGCAGCAATATTGGGTGGGATTGCAGCAATATTGGGTGGGATTGCAGCAGCCTCTGTGCCTCCTGTGTTTTCTGGCAGCTCCCTTATCTGAGACGCTCAAGAGCAGCTCTCCAGTGGTTTGTGGCCATCACCAGCCTCGTGCTGGGCTATTCCTGGATCCTTATCCATGGATGGGCAGCAGCCCCTGCTCTGGGGCAGCTGGGGCCGGGGTGGCAGAGGATGAGTGGCAGACACGGGCACAGCAGGGGTGCCAGGAGGGTCAGGATCATCCCAAACTCCAGCAGGAGCTTTGATGTCTTTGGGGCTGTTTATTCCATGGGGGATCTGTGTCCTGGTGTGGGAACACCCATGGGATGGAGCACATCCACCAGCTGAACCTCAGCCCCAGCTCTGCTTTTCCAGATCCTTCAGGGCCTTCCAGCAACTCTCCAAAGGGATTTGATGGGGAATGGAGGTTCTGCCTCCTCTGTCCTCAGGCCCAGCCTCCATGGAAGGCTGCTCCAACTCCCTGACCCTCCCCTGGGCAATCCAGCCCCTGTTCCCTGGGCAATCCAAACCCTGTTCCCTGGGGAATCCAGACCCTGTTCCGTGGAGAAACCAACCCCTGTTCCCTGGAGAATCCAAACCCTGTTGGGATTCCAGTCCCTGTTCCCTGGAGAATCCAGTCCCTGTTCCCTGGAGAATCCAGTCCCTGTTCCCTGGAGAATCCAAACACTGTTGGGATTCCAGACCCTCTCCCTGGGCAATCCAGCCCCATTCCCTGGGGAATCCAGGGGTGGCACAGTCCTGTCCTCTCTCCAAGGGGCACTCCTGTCCCTTCACCCCAAAAGCGGCACCTTCCCCTTGGAAGCTGCTCTGGTCCCAGAGGGCATTTTAAGGTGGATCCTTTGCTGGAAACCACTTCAGTGAGCTGATTTCCAACAACAAAACAGAAATCATGGAGAGCAGTGCCCAGTTCATGGCACAATCCCATCCCAACTTCCTTATTCCAGGGCAGCCCCATGCCATTGATCCCATGCCATTGATCCCATGCCATTGATCCCATGCCATTGATCCCATCCCATTGATCCCATCCCATTGATCCCATCCCATCCCTCCCCATCCCGTGATGGGATTCCCAAATCCCACCCAGCCACTGGCAGTGCTGGGCCAGGCCCATGGATGGGAACAAGGATTCACAGCCCTCCCTCTGCCTGGGGTGGAGGGGAAGCAGAGCCAGCAGCTCAAACCTCCCCAAAAAAAACCCCAAAATGCTGGGATTTGAGTCCATTCTGCAGTGTTGTAGTTGGCCAAATATAGTTTTCCCATAGTGAGGAATATCTATGGATTTCATCTGACTGTGCCCAAAATAACCTCCCAAATGTGCTGAGGGTGGATTTTCTGTCAGTCACTGGAGCAGGGATTTCACTCAGCCCCACTTTGGGTGCAGAGAACTCAAATCTCACCCCAACCTCACAGGCAGGGACCTCTCCCACCATCCCAGCTCATTCCAAAAACCACCCAGCCCAGCCTGGGACACCCCCAGGGCAGGGACACCGCAGCCCTGGGGCCAGGAGCTGCTCAGAAATCCCTCTGGATCCCGGGAAGGACACGAGGGGCGGCAGCTCCAGCTCTATTTCTGCGCCAGAGGGTGGCAGATGGTGCTGCTTTCGTGCCTCCCACTCTGCCAATGTTTAATTACAGCCCAGAAATAGCTGCCTCCATGACTTACGGTCAGCTGCTCCTCCAGCACGCTGGGACAACAAGGGAGAACAAAAATAGATTTTTTTTGCCCCCTTACCCTTCAGAAAAAACCCATTGATGGTGGCAGAGGCCTTTCAGAGAGTGGGTTTTGTCTTTTACCCGGTTTTTTTTTTTTTTTCCTCCACCTACCTGAAGGATTTGGTGATGCTGGAATGGCTGTTCCCTATCAGGAGTGTTTATTACACAGAAAAATTCCAGATTTTCTGCCCAATCCCTGCAAGTGTCCAAGGCCAGGTTTGGAGCAGCCTGGGGTGGTGAAGGTGTCCCTGCCCATGGAATGGGATGGGATTTAAGGTTCCTTCATTCCAAACCATTCCAAGATTCTGGTTCGATGAGACAATGGCTGGGTCTGTGCATCCCTGGGCCTTCCCTGGAAATAATCCCTGTGGAAAAGAAGAACAGCTGGGTGTAAATCCAAACATTAAACACCTCCCTGCTCTGCCTGCACTCCAGAAAAAAATGGGATCTCTCCCTTCTCCCTTGTGAAGTCTCATTCCAACTGGGTTAAACATAAGTCTGAAGTTTCCAAGCTGTGCCAGCTGTTTATTTCTCCACGTTTTTTTGGAAAGAACTTGGAACTGGAGTTAAACACGGACACAAATACCAAACAGGTTTAAACCCAACAATGAAATTTTTCAGGCTGTTGATTTCTCATCCATGTTTCTTAGAAAGGCAGGGATAATCTTAATCCAAGTTTAGCACAAAGCCAAACACCTTAATGATTTAAACCTGAGATTTCTGATTTTCAAGCTGTTTGTTCCTCAGGCAGGTGTGAATGTGAACCTTGGGTGCACCACCTGCAAAATCAGCTGGGCACAGGAGTGGAGATTATTGTGGGTTTGTATCTTTAAAAGAGCCAGAGCAGCTGTTGGTTGCTTATTGATGTTTATTTCTACAGTTTTGCTTTTTGCAGTGAAGTTGGTTATTGCAAAGGCACATCAGTCTCAAAAGACAGAATGCCAAGGGTTAAAGTCAGTGCTAAAAGCTTTTGGCACAGAGTCCCAACTAGAAGTAAAGTCCTGATTAGAAATAGAAACTGCAGCCTGATACTGAGTCTTGAGCAGAGGCAGGAGCTCCCAGCTCTTTTCTTCTCCTTTGATGGTTGTGATGATGATGGTGGTGGAGGCAGAGAGAGTGAGAGAGCTCTCACTCCAACACACAGATTTTTATTTACAAATAACCCAATGAGCTAAAACCACGAACCTGAAGCATTTCTCCTAAATCTATTAGAATTCTGGTGCTATGATATGAAAGTTCACGTATAACTGGCACATTTGGCCTATGTGTTCTATCTGAAAAATGTAAGAAATTCTTACTATGTTTTTATTATGTCTAGAGCTATGTTTTGGAGCTCTCACTGCGACTTGTTTTTGGAACTTTAATGTCTAGAACTATGTTTTGGAGCTCTCAGTGAAGCTTGGTTTTGAAGCTTGTTTTTCACACCAGATTCTAAGGCTTTTGCTCTTTGAGGCACTTAGATTCTAACTTAAACTTACTTAAAACTTAAGCTTGCACTTCTATTTCATGTATGTATTAATATACTTTAATTTATCCAAAGTCTTTAATTCAAAACCTGCATTTTAATCTCTCTCTGAGGAACTCAGAGGAGCCTCTGTTTTTCACAGTCCAGCACACAGGCTCTGTAAAACCCAGGCACAGGCTCTGTAAAACCCAGGCACTGGTTTTGCCACGGGGCAGGGCTTGGCACAGCCAAGGTGGGGTCGGGGATGTCCCAAAGGTGACACTTTGGTCCCCAACCCCTTGGTTTTGATGAGACCAGAGCCAGCCCCTGGTGTTTCAGGGCAAGGAAATGCTGCTGAGAGCAGGGATTGGAGGGAAGGAGTTTGGAGTTTCCTGGGAACGTCCCCTGAACTGGGAATTCCGACAGGTAATTGTTGAGTTGGTGTGAAATTTCATTAAAGGATGAAAACCTGGAATGAAAATTATCTGATTGCAATTTCCGGTTTGGGTTGGAGGCAGGAATCTCCCAGGCTGCTCCCCCTGTCCAGCCTGGCCTTGGACACTCCCAGGGATCCAGGGGCAGCCACAGCTTCTCTGGGAATTCCAGCCCAGCCAGGAATTCCCAATTCCCAATATCCCATCTAACCCGTCCTAGGATGGAGTGTGAGCTCATGGGTCCTGCTCACAGCCTGGCAAAGCCAATTGCCCTAATTAGTGCCCCAGCCCTAATCAACAGCCAGCCTGTGGATGTGGACCGGAGATTCCAGATGGGAAATGTCCACCCCAAGCTGGAATCTGTGCCCAAAAATCACCAGGAGCATCTGCCTGCCTTGGCAATATTGCCTCACTTCTATTATTTGTCCTTTCCGTAAATCTCCCGGGTTTATTTGTTTCCTCCCTTCGCTGTTTCCTCACCATGGAGCTTTTTTTAGCGTCCAGAATCTCGGAGCAGCTGGTGCCTGGCTGACTTTGGGACCATCATTTCCTGTCCTGAGATAATTCCTGCTCCAGGAGAGGATCCACTCCAGCCCTGGGCTGCTGCAGAGACGGGTTTGTTGGGATATTGTGAGAAATCAGAGCAATTACTGCCCAGGGAGGGAGAGACAAGGAACCCAGTATTATATGGAATGAAACCATGGAATGGTTTGGGTGGGAAACGACCTTAAATTCAGGACACCTCCCACTGTCCCAGGTTATTCCAGCCTGGCCTTGGGCACTTCCAGGGATCCAGGAGCAGCCACAGCTGCTCTGGGAATTCCAGCCCAGCCAGGAATTCCTTCCCAAGATCCCACCCAAATCTCCACTCTTCCAGTGGGAGCCATTCCCTGTGTCCTGTCCCTCCATCTCTGTCCCCAGCCCCTCTCCAGCTCTCCTGGAGCCCCTTCAGGCTCTGCAAGGGGCTCTGACTCTCCCTGGATCCTTCCCTTCTCCAGGGAACATTCCCAGCTCTCCCAGCCTGCCTTTAATTTCTGAAGCACTTTGCCATAATCCCACTAACACTTGGTGCTCTGAGGAGAATTGGGGATCCCCTGGCTGGAGTTCTCCCAGTATCTGGGGTGAGCTTCACTCAGGGCCCCTCTCCTGGAGTCCTGCTGGCAGCACCAACCTGGAGCTGTAACCACACACCCCCTGCTCCATCCCTGGCCCAGCCACAGCAGCCTTGGATATAAATTATTCAGGAAAACAGTCGCCAGGCAGAGGCTGTAGCAGCAGCAGGATGGTTTTATATCCCAGACAGCAGGGGCTGGAGTTTCAGCACTCAAGTTTGTCCTGAGAGATGGGTGCTGATACTCCTGAGAGGTTTAATATGTGGTGAAAGCAAACAAAATGCTTATTTTGGGCTACTTCTTCACTGTGCCATTAACTGGCAAAAAAAATATGAACTAATTTTCTTCATGTGACAAATGATGGGCATTGTCATTATGGGAACGTGAGGAGAGCAAAGGCTTCTAATTAATAAATTATCATAGGAAGGGATTTTCTGTCAGCATATTTAAATACTGTGTTTCAGTTGAAAGAATTTATTCCCTAATGATTTTAGAGATGCTCTGCTGAGCAGCCCATCATTGGTTTGGTCTTAGGAAGGGTTTTAAATAAGGCTTAAAAGCAACCCGAACAAACATCTTCAGATGTTTCCCAAACCCACAGAAACGCACTCTTAGCCGTTCCCTAAGCAGAGCAGCAGCGCGAATGTTCTGTTCCTGATCAGAGAAAAGTGATAAATGCTGACTACATCAGCTCACTTTTCATGCTCGCTGTGATATTCAGCAGGACCCGGAGCTGGGCAGAGCTGAGCGGGGCAGCCCCTTTTGGGGTTCATTGGGGTGCTGATGTTAAAACTGATTTTTGGCCCCCGCAGAGCCAGCGCGGGAGGCACGGCGCCCACTCCGCGGAGAACTCGCCGCTGGAGCGGCGCGGCGATGAGAATTACCCCGGCGAGAGGGCTCGCAAGAGCAGGAACCGCCTGTCTTCCAGCTCCCAGCACAGCCGAGAGCACTATCCCCTGGTGGAAGAGGAGTTCTCGCAGCCCTACCCGGACTCGTACAAACCCCACCGCGCCCGCGGCTCCCCCGGCGCCTACAGCCACGACTCGCGGCACCGCCTCTGACCCGGCTCCCTCGCCATCACCTCGCTACAAATAACAATTCATCACCTTCATTTGGCAGGCGTGACCCTGCTCTCATTGATGTTTAATTAGGGGGCAGCAAAACCCAGCCCGGCCCTTCCGTTTCTGCCCAATCTGTTTTTTGGGATTATTTTGAGGTTTAATACAGCATTTCGTTTCTGCCCAATCTGTTTTTTGGGATTATTTTGGGGTTTAATACAACATTTCGTTTCTGCCCAATTTGTTTTTGGGGATTATTTTGGGGTTTAATACAGCATTTGCATTTATAGCCATATTTATTTGTTTTTCCTCGTCCTTAGGTATTAGAACACATCCGTTTGTAATTTTTGGGTACTTATCGAGGCACTTATAAAATAATTTCCTGTGCTGGAAATTCCAAATGACCAGTTCCAGTTGGAACCAATTTATAAACCAATTCCTGTTGGAATTTGGGTGAATTGACTGGAAAGTCGACGTGAGCATGTTGGGAAAAAAAACAAATATGAAGAAAAATCTGAAAATTGCAAACCACTGAAAGTCAGAAAGTCAGCTCCAGTATTTGTTTGCTGGGAGCTCAATTTCCATTTCAGGTTAGAATAAAAGGATTTATTCTAATGATTTCTTTCCAGAATGGCTTTTTCAGACAAACCAAATGTAAACTCTCGAGAGTGCCAAATATCCCAAATTATTGCAGCAGTTACAAAACACTTTCCAGTTTGAAATTATTTTTAGACCTGGCATGAATGTTGCAGCCAAATGATTCTTGAGTTCAGCCAGTCCTGACAGTTTTGTCAGGGAGGAACTGCGACAGGAGACGGGAAATAGGGACAGGAAAAGGAACAAACTCCATCGTTTGTGTGCTTGGAGGTTGGGAATAATTGTTGCTTTCTTTCCCACTCTTTTACCTGAGTAGAGCTAGAAGTCCCAAAATGGAACAGGAGTATAGAGACATCAGATTTTTCTCCCATTTTTCTGCTGCTTTTTAAAAGGAAGACAATGCCCCTCTCTGACCCTGTGTGTAGGGTACCTGCACCCCAGTACTCCCAGTAGCTGCCCACTGTTCATCTCCCCAGAGCCACCTCGGAATGTCTGACAGCTCCAGCAGCACAAGAACTCTCCAGGAGATCCATCCCAGCCATGAAACCCGAGGGGAAGGGAAGGGCCTTCAACAGTCATCAGAGACAAACATTTCAAACAACATCTCGGTCAGAATTGCAATAAAAAGGGAAGACCAGACAAAAATCTGCTCCCAAGGGAAGTCATAGAGCTGATTCCAAGCTTTGGATTCCAAGCTTTGGATTCCAAGGGCTGTGATAAATCCTTGGAGATATTGCTGCCTTACTTCCTACCAATCATTGCTTTCACCTTCTGAGTCTTGAGTTCCTTCCAAGAGATGAATTCCTGTGGTTGGACCTTGTGTTTTAACACCATCAGTGAAGCCTTAGATCCCATGGGATTGAAAAGTGACCCCCTTTGCCCATTTTGTACAACCACTGACATCTTCCAGCAGAGCCTCCTGAAATTCCTCACCCTGGAATTGACACAGTTATGCTGAACATGCATTTGTTTATGCAGGCTCATGTCACAACTTCTTTTTTTTTCCCCAAAATAAGGATCATTAACTTTTTTATTTGCTTGTTTTCCTCCCAAAGCCTGCTCAACCCAGGCTTTGAAAGCATGTAGCACTAAAGGAATTTTTGGAATATTCTGGTTTCTTCTGCTTCCTAGACCAGTTTGGCACTGGTGTTTCCAGCATCCTGGAGTCTGATTCTCCTCTTGAAGTTACTACTGGGAAAAGCAATCCATGTCTTTGTGGGACACCCAAACCCACACCCATCTCCAGCAGCATTAAAAGGTGACAGACACTTGATTAATTAATCATTTTCATGACCCCACTGCCTAACAGGCAGCTCCAGCACTGCTGGGTGATCCCAGTGGAGCAGTTACCAAGGAAAATATGGAAATCTGTGCACTGGAGTCCCAGAGTTCTGGATGGGTCTGCCAGACCTGATCCTGCCCCATTCCCTCTGGGGCTGAGGGAGCACAGCAGGAGCTGGCCTGGGACCTGCAGCTCCTCCAGGATTCTGCTGCAGCACAGTGGAGCATCCTCCAGGAAGTTTTCCAGCCCTTTTTCCATGTGCAGCACACACCTGCATGAGAAAGGAGGTGACCCCTTCTTCTCTGAGCTTTCCTTGGAGCATTGAAGTCCTGATTGCAGGGGAGCTGTAGAAGCCTGGCCAGCAGCTGCTTCTCTCTCTTCTGCATTGATTAGGGAGCAGCTCATGAACTGCTTGAGGACATTTGCATATTTGCAGATTTCCTAGAGCCTTCTGCAGCCTTGGTTTAAGTCTTCCATGTCACCCCAGGCCAGGGAAGGATCACCTGCCACCACACAAAGTCTGCACAGTCCATCACCTGAACATCTCAAGTGCCAAAACCACTTGGGTTTGCCAAAAACAAACTTGTGAGGGAAGTCAGGGATGGCCTGAGGTCCTTCATTCCATGGGGTTAAGCTGCCTTGACTCCTGGGTTTCTGCCAGAGCCCATTCCATGGAAATAAAAGGAACCAGGGGCCCTGCAGCTCTCCCTCCTTGCTGGGGTGTTTAATTCTTTTTGAAAAGAGATATTCTTTAAGTACAAACACACCAACCACGCTGGGAGACTCTTCATTTACTGCAGATACTGTGGGCAGTGTTTGTTTGAGAAAGGGATTTCTGTTGAGGACACAGTGAGCAGTGAGAGCTGTGCTGGGGATCAGGATTGGGAATTCCTGGTTGGATTCCAGCACTGCTGAGCAGCTCTGCTGAGGTTTAGTTGAAATTGTGGAGTTCAGTGTTCCTGACTGAAACAATCCAGCCTCATTCTCCAGTCCTCACACCATTTCTTGTTACTAAAATAATACTGAAGACCAGGGCTCTGCTCTGAGCTCTGGCAGAGACAGAGGGTTTAGAAATGTTTATAAAACAGGGATTTTCTTAAGTTTTGTTCTTATCCGAGTTTCTCCTTTGGATCCTTTGGATTAACAAGGATTTAACCAATCAAGGTGGTAACAACAATCTCTAAAGAGAGTATTCAGCACATTCTTATGTCTGGGAATCAATTATTTTAATTGTTAACCTTTGAATTTCAAATACTTTCTCCCTGGAGTTATATTTAACATGTACAGATTCTTTTCCTGATGCCAAACCTTTCTCCCATGGGATGTGCAACTCACAGCTGCTGATATTTGTAACTCCAGTTTGATGCCAAATCTTCTGAATTCAGTTTGGTCTCAACACCACAGAATTCCCTGGAGCATCCAGACTCTGCTGTCTTTACTGACTTCACCATTCTAAAATAATATTGGTCTTCCTGTTGTTCACAGCACACTGATTTGGGTAAGTCAGGGGTTCTGACACTCCCTTTTTTCTTCAATAATCCATTAAATCTGTCCTCTGCTGTATTTTGTTTCACAAGTTCAAGACTTCTAAAACTGGTCCTTGATCCCACATTCCTGATTTTTTTTTTTAAGGTAAAATAATTGGAGACTCCTGACAAAATCAGATGCTTATTTTATAAAATGCCATTTATACAAACCTGGGTTTGCTCCTAAAAATGTTCATTTTAAAATCAAGTTCTGCTACCCCTGTTAGTGGCAGTCCAGGTTTGGATCCATGGGATTCTGCTGCCTTGTATTTTGTTGGAGTTGCCTCTCATTCCCTCAAATATTAGTCCTGCAAAGGCTGCAGGACCCTGTAATGCAGCCAAGCTTAACTCTGGGGAAATTGAGTTAAAATGATCCTAAAAGAGAGTGTGGAGGCATTTGAATAACCTTGGTGAGGTTGTTACCAAGCCCAGTTTATTTTAGATAGAAAAATAAAGGTGTATCTTAGAAAAAAAAAGGGGGAAATTTTAATAAAATTGTAAAATATAAGTAAGGAATTAACTCAGAGAAAGAGGTGAAAATGCTACTTAGGAGTGAGATTTCAGATCTCTTTCACTGTGTGTGGAATCCACTCCAGAAGTCAGGAGGAATATTGTGATTAAATCCACCCAGAGAATGTGGGGAGGAGGTGGAAATCATTCCAAGTGCTAACAATGTCACTCCTTTATTCCTCTGAAGCTGGGAGCAGCCTTGGCTTGGTCTCAGGATGATTGATGGACCTGCCTGGGGAATTTGGGAAACCAAATCCCTTGGCAGTGACACCAACTGCTGTCCTGTCCAAGAGCAAGGTCTGCCCAGGAATGGCACCTGCTGATCATCCCCTGCCTTACCAATACTGCCTGAAAAGCAAATTAACTGGGACATCCCTGGGTTCAGTCTGCTCTGCAGCAGGGAATCCACTGAGCTCAAAACCCTCTCTTCTGCCAACGGTGTGAAAACAGAGCAAGGGAAAAGAAGCACATTTGTAATAGCACAAATTTACAAGAATTCCACTCCTGCATCTGGCATCGTGTTTTTGGAACCCAGGGGGAGATTTCTGATCCAGCATCAGTGGATTTATTGCATTTTTGATCTGTTTACTCGCTGCCTGATACTTAAGCAGTTGATTTTGGCATTTTGCACATGGGATGGATTTTTCAATAACTTGTATCCCTTCCATCTTAATTAATTAATGACAACAAAAAGAACCTTTTTCAAATCACAAAGCCCACTGCATTCATTTCTGCTGATTTCCTCCTGGAAGCTGAAATCACATTAATAACTTTAATTTTGGCCAACGTGTAGATCTGGGATGTGACTGGTGAATCCACCAGCAGCCCAAGGTCAGGAATGAAACGCTCCCAGGAAATGTTTGTGGGGATGCAGAGCTTGGAGGTGGGGGAGGGAATAGTCAGCACCCAAAATTCCCAAGAATGCAAACCTGAATGGAGGTGAGTTAAGGAATGTGTGTTTGGGATTGGGACACTCCTGATGGATTCCCTCCTGGTGCAGACAGCCAGAGTCAGGCCAGCAAAATGCAGATTTTGTGTAAGCAGAGCGGGGAGAAGGTTGGGATCAGCCATCCCAACTGCAAACTCCAGACCTTGGGCTTCTCACATCCCAGGAAATCTCTGTTTCTCAGCCCAAACTGGTTCCCAGGGAGAGCCTCACTGGGAGCCAGTTCAGAGCCACACTGGTGAAGACATTACTGCCTTTACTGGGACAGAGCCACCCCAAATTTGTGTTTTCTGCTGATTTTCCCTTTGTTTTGCCCTCTAGACCCTGTGTGTGTAGCACCCGACCAGGCATGTGGGTACCATATACTATGCAATGTGTACAGTGGTGCATGCTCTGCTCTCCCTCTGCTTTTAGTGGCTTTCAAAGAAAACTACAAAAATTGGAAAAATAAAAAAAAAAAAAGTAAAAAAAAAAAAAAAAAGTGGTGTTATTTT
>JAOTIY010000301.1:36383083-36398132 GCA_027123655.1 Muscicapa comitata | reverse complement strand
TGCCACTGTCACCGGGGCTGCCACTGTCACTGGGGCTGCCACTGTCACTGGGGCTGCCATTGTCACTGGGGCTGCCATTGGCACTGGGGGCTGCCACTGGCACTTGGGGCTGCCATTGTCACCGGGGCTGCAACTGTCACTAGGGGCTGCCATTGCCACTGGGGCTGCCATTGGCACTGGGACTGCCACTGCCACTGGGGCTGCCATTGTCACTGGGGCTGCCATTCGTGCTGGGGCTGCCACTGTCACTGGGGCTGCCACTGTCACTGAGGCTGCCACTGTCACTGGGGCTGCCACTGTCACTGGGGCTGCCACTGTCACTAGGGGCCAGCCTCTTTGTGACAGCACATCCCCCCTTGCTGTCTCTGCAGTGGCTCCTCCAAAACCTGCCTGACAGCCCCAAAGTTTTCCTCCAAAACCTTGGCAGCTCTGTCTCACAAGCTCCTGTCACCACCCCCAAGAGTTTCCAGAACTCTTTAGAGTTGCAGTTGCAGCACACACACATATGTCTATAAAATATATCTATATGTATACATATATAAATTGTGTCAAGCATACAACTTCATAACAATAATGCTTTTCAGAGCTCTTTAGAGGTGCAGTTGCAATACACACACACATGCATATAAAAATACATGTATATGTGTATACATATATAAATTGTATCAAACACACAACTTCATAAAATAATGCTTTTCAGAACTCTTTAGAGGTGTATCTGCACACACATGTGTCTATAAAAATATATATATTTGTATATACATATATAAACTGTATCAAACACACAACTTCATAAAAATAATTATTTTTATATTTTTAAATCAAGGTTTCCTATGTGGTTTCACATACAATTTAAATACAATTATTTATATTATATCAATCACATTTTGTATGGTTAAATACACTTATTACAATAATTACCTTTGTTCTCCAGTTCATCCCTATAAGGTGCTGGGATTCCTTAATGTTCTTTTCCAGCCTGAATGAAGCTGGGAGTGTGTTCTTGGAGTTTGGAGCTTCAGGACTTTTTAAATTCTGTGCAAATACCTTATTTGCATGTTAGTTCTTGATCTGGACAAAGAAAATGTACTGATGTACTTTGTTTTAAAGGCTGCAACAAATTATTTTGAGGGATCTGTGTGATGCCTCAGCTACACTAAGCAAAGAAGAAAACCAGATCTGGGATTACAGAGAATTTCCTTGCTTTCAGTATGAATTTTTCACTGAAGAATGGAGAACAGAAAGTGAAGAGTTGTGTCAGAGCTGCCTTTGTACCAAAGCCCAGCAGAAGCTGTGAATGCCCCCAGGCCTGTGGGATTGCTGGGGCTGCAGGCAGGGTTTGGGAGCAGGGATGGGTCTGAGAATCCAGCTGGATTATGGGCTGGCAGTGGGAACAGCAAGAGTTTTTCTCTGATAACTCTCCCTTTTTGCAGTTTGTGATAGTTGTGGTGGACAGCACAGACAGAGAGAGAATTTCTGTGACTAAAGAAGAGCTGTATAAAATGTTAGCACACGAGGTGAGTGCACCCTGGGTCTTTAATGTTTATTTTAATATTTATTTTAATATTTATTAGAATTATCTGGCTGATACACACCAAGGGAGGCAGATGTACACCCTGAACTGCCTTGTCCCCCTGCACTGTCTTCTGTGAAACTCCCAGTGAAGCTGTTAATTAATACTAAATTACAGAATAGCCTGTCAGAGTGCTCCAGTGAAACAGCAGTTGGGATCTGTGGGTTTTATACTTCAATCCATGTTAATATCTGAATCAGAGCCTTTTAAACCCCATGGTTTCATGCCATAATTTAATCATTATTTTTGATAGCTTCATGTTTGCCTGAGGTTTTACAAGCTTTACAATGTGTGTTAGAGCACCCAGCTCTAAAACTGAAGGAAGTTCAGCCCGTGGCTGTAGCAGCCTCTGCTCTGTGGGTATTTGGAATTCCAGAGTGGAAATTGCTGAATTGTAAAGACCCTCCTTAAACCTGAGCCCTGGGTCAGGTCTAAACCTGAGCTGGGCTGATGTAAAAGCCAGGCAGCACCTGTGGCATGACCTGAATGCAAACTGGATCAGGGTGTGTGAGCTGACACCAAGCTTCCAAATTTAAGTGTCAGAATAAAAAAATGTGCATAAAAATGATGACATTATAGCCTAAAATATTCCATCTATATTTAACCTATAGCCACAGTTTGGGAGCCTGCAGCAAGGGCACAGCCTGCCCATGGATTTCCTTGGAGGAAAAACAAGGGCTTTGCATAGGAGCTTTCAAATTTAAAAGTTTTTATTTTTTAATTTTTATGTTTAATTTAATAAAGTAAATTCTAATAGAGCAGCTCAGGCTGTGGAGTGTTAAATGTGGCACAGGGGTGGGGTTCAGTGCTGCTGTCCAGGATTAGGATTTCAGAGCTGCACTCTTCAGGCTGTTCCAAAAACCTGCATCTTCTGTCTCCTAATCTCTGAAGGAAGATGGAGTTGTTAAGGAGCTGATTTTGCCCCAGGGAAAGTCAGGAATTCCAGGCAGAATTTGGATTTGGGAGCCACCTGGCAGTGAATGTGCCCTTTGTTGGCCAGCAGGATGTTCCCAGGCTCCCTCTCCTGTGCCTGTGACGTTGGGAGAGAGCAGCCATGAAAGTCAAATATTGATTTAAAATCCCTCTTCTTTGCTCCTTGAAAATATTTTCTTTCTCCTAACTGCTTCCATGGAGTTAAGGCCAAATTGAGTTGTCCAGCTCAGTTCCAGCTATTTTCTGGAGCAGTTGATTAATTGGGAATTAATTTTGCTGCTTGTAAACAGGAGTGTGCCTGATAGGCAGCTCAGGCTTCCTGGAAACACCTTTTTGCTTTCCAGGGGAAAGATTTTCAATAAACACACCCCTGCCCTGATGCAATTCTAAGCAATTTGAGGTAAAGTAAGCTTATCCCTGTAGTCACTGTTCCCAAATTGTCAGTGCTGCTCAGGTCCAGGGCTACACAGGGCTCTGATCCTCGTGCACAGCAAAATTTTCTGAGTTTTTCATTCCTCATCTGTGGCTGGAATGGGCTGTTTGGTGTGCTGGATCAGAGGATTGCTGCAGTTCCTGCCAGCCTGCAGCACTTTGTTCTGGAGGATTGCTGCCTGGGGCTCTGGCTTCTCTGCTGTGGTGTCCCAGCCTTTGCCTCCAAGGGCTGCTCTGTCATTGCCTCCTCTCCTTTCTCCGCAGGACTTGAAGAAAGCAGGATTGCTGATCTTTGCTAACAAGCAGGATGTGAAGGAGTGCATGACAGTAGCTGAGATCTCCCAGTTCCTGAAGCTGACTTCAATTAAGGATCACCAGTGGCACATTCAGGCCTGCTGTGCTCTCACTGGAGAGGGGTAAGAAGGATTCGTGTCCAGGGGACCTGGAATCACTCTGGGGGTTTTATTGTGCTGTTTGGGTTTAACACACATTCCTCCCCTGTCCATCACAGTGACAGAAACCCAGAATGGGTTGGGTTGGAAAGGACCTTAAAGTCATCCCATCCCACCCTGCCATGGCAGGGACACTCCCACTGTCCCAGGTGCTCCCAGCCCATCCAGCCTGGCCTGGGACACTCCCAGGGATCCAGGGGCAGCCACAGCTGCTCTGGGCACCTGTGCCAGCCCTCACTGCTTCAGAATCTTGGTACTTGCAAGATCTTTGGGCTCAGAGCACCAACTTCTACATCAAACTCACAGTGTCACCTCACAGAGATAAGTCTTGATTTAATTTGGGCTTCATGAGGGTGGGGTGAGGGCAAACTGAGATCTGGTTTATTAAGAATAATCCTAATTAGAGAGAACTTAATGCCTTGAAGAGCTGGGATCTCAATTCTCTCACCATAGATGATACAGTAAGATCTAGGAAATGCCATGCAGGGAGTTAAGAGTTCCCAGAAATGATTGATTCAGAGTTCTTGGGAAGAATTTCACTTGATGCTGTGGAGTTAATTTGGAGTTTTCCTGAGCTGTGCCTGCATTCCCTGAACGTTGTCTGTCCTGTTCCCAGGCTGTGCCAAGGACTGGAGTGGATGATGTCCCGGCTGAAGATCAGATGATTTTTAATGCCCTCTTTGCACAGACATTGCTGCAGCAGAGCTGTTCCAGTGGCACATCGGTGGGGTGGATGTATTTATACTGAACTGATGGCAACTGTATTTTCTACATAGCTGCACACACACACACACACACACACACACACACACACACACACAGGGACAGGAATTGGGAGCAGGCACAGGAGCACTTGGGGCTCCAGTTTGGCTCGGGTTCCTCGGAGGACACCTTCAAAGCTGTGACCAGCCTTCCTTTCAAGCTGCCCCTTGGAACAGTCCGGCCTTGGGCGTGGGGAGGATGAAGCAAGAGGAAGGAGCTTTTAATTTAGAGTTGTCTGATGCCATTGTAGCCCTCTCTAGTGGAAGTTGTTGGCTTCATTATTGCAGTAAATCAGCGAGCGAATCACTGGCGTAGGTATCGGCTCCCCGGTGTTCCTGAGGCTGCCCATGTTACAAATGCAGAACTTTCCTGTATGTGTACTGTACATATTTGTGTATATTTATACCTCAGTCCTAGGTTATTGCAATCTGCTCAGAGCAGTGTCAGCCTGGATCAGTGTGTTGGCAGTAGTGCTGAGCTGTGACACGGCCCCGTCCCTCTGTGTCCCCACGGCCGGAACGTCAATCACACCATGGCTCTCCACACCCTCAGCAACAAGCTCTCTCTTCAGCCCATTACTTCTTTTTTCCATGTGATTTTTTGATTAGGGAGGAGGCTGAAATGGATTGAGGCACACAGATTGAGCTTTGAATTCCAGGGTTGGCAAACAGAACGAATTTGCCAAAGAGTTTTAAATGAAGTGGATTTTCCTCTTTTTGTTGTGGTCATCGTTGGATTGGGTGATGCTGCAGGTCCTGCCCACTGCTCTCCTTCTCTCCTCTGCTGGTTGATTCAGGTCTGGCAGAAATACCTTTTGCTGTCAAAAAGGGAAAAGCATCTTTTTTTTCTTAACCAAAGAAGAGGCACAAATTATATTTGAAAGTGTCACTGTAGTCGTACAAGTCAGACCCTAATGAAGTGTTATTCACAGGAAAAGCTCTCTTTGCTCTATAAAATGTGCAGATGTATCAATGTGCAGTGGAGGGCACTGGATGGGGACAAAGCAGGTGACACTACTTGAAAAAGCTCCAACACAAGTTCCAGGGCAGAGCTTGTTGAAAGCAGGACTCCCTTGCATGTCCCCAAGCAGTGGGAGAACACTGGGGTCACCTTTCCCTGCTGTAGCACCTGCTGGGGTGGCTGTCCCAGGCAGAAGAGTCACAGTTCCCACTTCAGGGGCTCCAGGCACCTGGGAAGGCAGTGGGTGGTTGGAAGTGTCAGGCTCTTCTGTGGGAGATGCTTTGGGAGTTCAGCAAAATGAAACAAATCTGTGTTTAAAATGTTCTTCCCTTTCTCGGCCACCATGTCTGGTAAGGATGGAAAGGGCATTTTAAGGACATTTTAATGCTTAGTTTGAACTTTTTAAGGTGCTTCTCTTTGGTTCTGGGATAATCTGGTCAGCTCCTGCCTTCCTGCCCACCTGCCTCCCTGGGAGCAGGGGAATCCTGGGGAAAGGAGGGGAGGCAATCTCAAAGTCTGTACTTAACAAAGGCAGGTAAAGAATTTAACTTTTTAATCTATTTTTGGTATCTCCAACGCTCCCTGGCTGGGGGATCTGCTGTCTTTGTTAAACATTAAGGTGTACATGCATATATCTCTAGTGCATGCACATAGATCTTGGTATTTAACTGGTGTATTGCAAAATGTATCAATGTTTGAAGAATTAACAATTTAATGCAAAGACTCTCTCAGTTTCTCTGACAGTATCTACAAGCAATGAGCTCTGTGCACACTTGCATATGAAATGGAATTGTACATTTTCTAGTCTAAAAGAAAAAAAAAGAAAAAGCAGACTTGCTTCTAAACCCAAGTGTTTGGTTTTTGAGTCTTATGTCTTCCCTGGGCTGGATCCACACAGGTTGGGTGAGCTGGGGGTTGCTTGGTCAGAAAAGGAGTTTTTGCTGTTCATGGTGGAGCAGTGTTGGGATTTCTGCTGCTTGGCTGTGCATTTGTAGGAGCTCTGTCAGATGCTGCAGGTGTGAGTTGTGGTGCAAGCAGATACTCTGTGTTTACACATCACTTCAGCTGCTTTTACTCCTTCCCTGCCCATGCCACTTCCCCTTGCTGTGGCCTCTGAGGTTCACCTTGCCTTGGTTCCCCAGAGCCCAGCAGGGCCTGGCAGTGACTGCTCACCTCAGGCCTGGTTGCCAGACAGGCTTTGCTGTGCCCTGAGGGCTCCAGAATGCAAACACTCCATTGTTTTTTTGTGTGTTGGTCACTGAACCAGCCAGAGTTAACCTGACTGCAAACATGTCATGGCTCACTGGGAGCTTTCTGTGTGTTTTGCACTTTTGAGGGCAAATGTAGCCAGAATTCAGTGGTGCCTGATGTTTCCTGACCCACTGTGGTGGTGTCCAGGGCTTTTGGGGTTTAAATGCTGATTTTCAGTCTCGGGGGATGGTGGGCTTTGTCAGCAGAGGTGACAATTCCAGACTCAGCTGGAGTAGTTGCTGTGATCAATTCCAGACTCTGATCAATTCCAGACTTCACCTGGAAAGATTTTCTTGATCATTTCCAGGCTCTGTGATCAATTCCAAGCTCTGTGATCAATTCCAAACTCTCCCCTGGAATAGTTGCTGTGATCAATTCCAGACTCTGATCATTTCCAGACTCTGATCATTTCCAGACTCTGTGATCAGTTCAGACTCTGTGATCAGTTCCAGACTCTGTGATCAGTTCAGACTCTGTGATCAGTTCCAGACTCTGTGATCAGTTCAGACTCTGATTTCCAGACTCTGTGATCATTTCCAGACTCTGTGATCAGTTCCAGACTCTGTGATCATTTCCAGACTCTGTGATCAGTTCCAGACTCTGTGATCATTTCCAGACTCTGTGATCATTTCCAGACTCTGTGATCAGTTCCAGACTCTGTGATCATTTCCAGACTGTGATCAATTCCAGACTCTGTGATCAGTTCCAGACTCTGTGATCAGTTCCAGACTGTGATAATTTCCAGACTCTGTGATCAGTTCCAGACTCTGTGATCAGTTCCAGACTCTGTAATCATTTCCAGACTCTCTGATAATTTCCAGACTCTGTGATCATTTCCAGACTCTGATCAATTCCAGACTCTGTGATCAATTCCAGACTCTGTGATCAGTTCCAGACTCTGTGATCAGTTCCAGACTCTGATCAGTTCCAGACTCTGATCAATTCCAGACTCTCTGATCATTTCCAGACTCTCTGATCAATTCCAAACTCTCACTGGAATAGTTGCTGTGATGGTGCTTTGAAGTGCAGGTGTGTGAACTTAGAAATGTTTTAAATGTAGTCACTGAGGAGGGAGAGCAGCCAAACTTTTGATCTCTGACCCCTTTATGTTCTGTGTAAGTGCTCCTTGTTGACAGCTTTTTTTCTTTTCCCTGCAGGGCTATTCCCATTTTTTCTCCCAGCTCTGTCCACAGAAAAGCCAGGGAACTTTGCATCAGTGCTGCTCCCCTTGGGGATTGTTGGGCAGGGATTGTCTTGCCCTGAGCCATGACCTTGGTGTGTGATGCTGCCGCTTCACCCTCGGGGTTTTGCTGCCTTTGTTCTCCATGAAATTCATTCTTAGGAAAAGGAAGGGGCCTTAAAAATGGTTCTTGAAGTAATGCTGCAAAATGGCATTTTAGTAGCACAAAAACCTGGTCATATTTCAATAATCTGATACTTCAGATGTTTCTTTGGGTTTAGAAGATTATCAGTTTGGTAAATTATCTCTGGAATATGCTGGGAATTATACAGGTCTTTGATTGTGAGGAGAGGTGGAAAATAAACTTGGGGAATGTGAACAATTTCATTTTTAAATTTTTTTCTTTTTGGGAGGCTGAGTAGCTGCTCTGCTGAGCATTGTGTAGGTGTGTGAATGGTAAATTCACCTGACAAGCACCTTCCACATCTCTGCAGCTCAAGTGCCTAAAACCAATCCCAAAATCAGCTTTATTTCCTATGCTCTGATTCCCATTCCCTTAAAATAGAGATACATATCTAGAAAAGCCTCCCAGTGTGTGGAGATGAGTGGGCTCTCCATGTTTGAACAGGATTTGTGATAAATTTGCTACAGTTCTCCTATCCCTGCCACTCCAAGCACTTCTGCATTTATCAGGCATCACTGAGTTTGCTGTGGGAGAGGAAATGCTGAGTTTGTCCTTGTGTCAGGGTGATTGGCTGGAATTCCTGACAAGGGCCTGTTGAAATAACTCAGTCCAGGAGCCCTTGGCCTTGGAAGCTCCTGGTGGCAGTGCTTCCTTCCTCACACCAAGTTTGTCACTGTCACATTAATTACGTCTGAAAAGTCGTTTTCAGCTAATTGAGATGAATGTGCTGGGCAGGGCAGGGCTGATCCCAGAGTGGCACTGAGGGAGGAAAATGTCCCAGCACTCCTGAGATAATCCAGATGTGATTTGAATATATCATAGTAATTACATTAAGTGGCCAAAAAATATTAATTATAAGGGGTTGCCACTGTATCTTTTTATTTCATATGTGAGAATCATGAGCAGGAATTCTCTCCCTGCCTTAAGAGGGCCTTACCAGTGAATTTTTCTATTGTAGCTTTATCCACAGTGGAGTCACTTTACCACCCTGAGCCTTTAAAGCCAGATTTTGGGTAAGGACAGAGCTGGGTGGGGATTTTTAGCTTTTCCTATTTGTAAATGTACAAAACTGAGACTGGATGAAGCCAGAAAATGCTGCTTTACCTGGAAGGCTGGGAATCCTTCCTTGGGCATCTTCAGCTCAGTGTTCTCGAAGTGAAGGCAAGAAAAGCTGGATTGTGTGGAGAGGCTAAAAACCGAGAGGAGAGCAGCTCGGGCTGGGGGGGCTGTGAGCACCGAGGTTGGGGTTTGGAACGGGGACAGCCCGGGGTCGTGTGTCCCCGCCGAGTTTCAGATGCGGGCTGGGCTCTGGGAGCTGCCATGCTGCAACCCCCGGGCACAATCTGCTTTTCCCGGCTGCTGTTCCGTGGCCTGGCTGTTGTTTGCAGAGGGGAGGAGAATCCTCGTGTGTCCGCAGCGATCCCGGCTTTCCTCTGATCGCCTGCGCTTCGTACTCCTCTCTCTCTCTCCCTCTCCCTCTCCCTCCCTCTCTCCCTCTCTCTCCCTCTCTCCCTCTCTCTCTCCCTCTCCCTCTCTCCCTCTCCCTCTCTCTCTCTCACTCCAGACTTTGTCATCTTCCTGACAGAAACGCAGCTAATGCTGACACTGCACTAAAACTCCGTTTCAGAATGTATAAAATAATGGCTTCGAATTAATCCCAAGCCTTGGGAGGGCTGGCAGCTCTCCTGTGGCTGCACTCACGCGTGGGTATTAAAGTCATTTCGCCAAAACATTTAAAAAGCTATTTATTATAGTAAAGGAAAACCAAGATTCTATTAAGCAACTCTTTTTCTCCCCTGAAATTTGATCAGAGCATTCCTTGAATTGTTTCCCCTTTGCCACTTTCTGTCTTCCAGACTGGTTTTCATGTAGCTGAAGTGAACTCATTCTGTTCTCTTAATTCTTGTTGAAGTGGAGCAAATACAAATTTGGGCTGGGGAGCTCTGTACCATCATATTTATGCATTTAATGTCAATTGCTAATTCTTTAAAACCTACCAGTATTTATGATTTTAAGTTGAAAACACTTTTCAAAATGTGCCTGTTTGCATTAAACTTTGTGTGTGGGAGATGCAGTGACAGTTTTCAAGCAAATATGTGATTTCTGACCTGGGTTTTGGGGCTGTTTAGGTGTTTTTGGAGTGAAATGTGTTGTTCTGCTCATCCTGTGATGGGGGGGTTTGGTGATAAGTCTGTGCTGGTTGGTGTCAAGAACGGGAATTAAAATGTGTGAAATGCTGTTTTCCTGTCAGAAATGCTGAACGCCAGGGATGTGCCCCCCTTCCATACCCACGTATCCCACACAGCTCCCTGTGAGTGCTGGGGGGCTGCAGGAAACTCCTTACAAAGCACAAGAGACGGGGCAGAGGTGGCTCAGGAGCTGGAACTCGCAGTTTGGTGTCCATGGGCTGATGTGGCACTCAGGGTGCCCAGGGGGGTCGGGCACAGCCGGGGCTCGTGACCTTGGAGGCTTTTCCAGCCTCGGGGGTCCCAGGGCTGCGTCCAGGGTGTTCCTGGTGTTCCTGCCCAGCCCTGCAGCCCCCGCAGCCTGGGGGGACCTGGGGCTCCTGGGGTCCTGGCAGCTGCAGGAGCTGCATCCATGGGTGTTCCATGGGATAACCTTGGGTCCTGGCAGCTGCAGGAGCTGCATCCATGGGTGATCCCATGGGATAACCTTGGGTCCTGGCAGCTGCAGGAGCTGCATCCATGGGTGATCCCATGGGATAACCTTGGGTCCTTGCAGCTGTACCTGTGGGATGATCCCATGGGATAACTTTGGGTCCTGGCAGCTGCATCCATGGGTGATCCCATGGGATAACCTTGGGTCCTGGCAGCTGCATCCATGGGCTGATCCCATGGAATAACCTTGGGTCCTTGCAGCTGTACCTGTGGGATGATCCCATGGCATCACCTCTCTGTAAATAACACACAGGACGGAGCTCAGAGTTCTGAGGGACAAGAATTAAGCACAGCAAAGCCCCTGGCAGGATGCAGGAGATGCCAAAATGCCTTCCCCCATCCCTTCTCCTCCCAGCTCTGTTTTTAGCCCTGCTGGCTGGAGCTCTTTCCTTTGGGAGCCTCTTTTCCCAGCAGGACGGGCTCTGGCTCCTGCTCCTCCCTGCTGCTGCTCTGCCCTGTGGCTGCCCTGCCTCCCTGCAGTGTCCCAGGCCAGGCTGGGCTGGAGCACCCTGGCGTGCTGGGAGCCATGGCAGGGAGCTGGAATTCAATGGTTTTAAGCTCCCTTCCAACCCAAACCAGTGTGGCATTCCATGATTCTCCTGGGACATTTTTGTGGTGAGCTGCCTTGAAGTCTTTTCCTGCCTGTTCCTCTTAACTCCATTATTCCTCCACTTTGATACAACTTCTGAAAACTGCTTTTGGTTTTCCTTGGAATCCTGTTAACTATTAGGTGATTCAAAGAGAAGGCACCATTCTCACCCGTTATTTTTGTCTGGTTTTGCCCAGCTGTGCATTCCTCAGCCCTTGGTACCTGGTGTATGGAACTGGGAATAGGCTTTTGAACAGAAAATGTCACTTTTTGGCTCTTTTTCTTGAGTAAGACTGCTGAGTTCTCTTTCATTGTTGTTTTTTAATTATTACATTTTAAATTAATTTAAGAACTAATACTTTATTGATGCTATCACCACTTTTTAAATTACAGCTTGTGTTGCTACTCTCTTGTTGCACAGTCTGAGTTATTCTGAAAATGTTTTTATTACAATATGGGAATGAAAGACATGTAAAGCTACAGAATGGTCAACAATATTGACAATAAATACAGTTAATTCCTGTCATTAATTTTTCAGTTCTGATGCTTTTTACCTTCATTCTTCAGAACTGGAAGGTTTTTTTCTGTTTCAAGTATATATTTGTGTGTACATATATGGAGGCAATTTGTGGGGTCATGTAAAGAGGTCATGCAAAAAGGCCATGCAAATTTCCTTGGGAACAATGAAATTGGTCTAAATTTTTGTAAAGAAATAAAGATTTAGTGTAAATGTGGAGGAGTTCTGAGAGAGGGCCTTGTGCTGTGGGATCCTCACTGATTTTGTGTCATTTCCTGAGTTCATGGGTGGAAATCAGAGCTGTGTAAGCAACAAATGAACCAAACTGTCAGTGTGGAGCTGGCCAGGGAATTTCTTGGGGATCCACCCTGCCTGGGATGCCAAAGGTGCTGCAGGTTTGGGTGATGAATGGAGGAAAACCCTGAAATTCCTGAACTTTGCTTGAGAAATTCCAAAGTCTGAATTGTCCTACAGGGATGGGCACCCTCCCACACCCTGGGCAGCCCTGCCAGAGCTGGACAACACTTTCCAGGAAGAAATTTTCCTTAAGATCCAACTTAACCCTCCCCTGGCACAACCTGAGGCTGCTCCCTCTCATCCTGGCCCTGTTCCCTGGGAGCAGATCCTGAGCCCCACCTGGCTGCACTCTCAGGTAAGTTGTAGATAAAAAGAAGGTCTCTCCTGAGCCTGATAAAATCCTGGGGTTCTGGCAGAGTTCATCAGTGTGGATTGTTCAGGAACAGGGAGGAGCAGCCCCTCTTGTTCCTGTGGACAGGGGCAGCCTCAATCCAAACACAATTTATGCCCCACCTGTTGAGACCATTCATTCCTGGTATTTTTAAGGGAATGCTGGAATAATGCATAAACTGTGCATTTGGGGAAGCCAGGTCTCTTTTAACTGAGATAAAGTGGGAAAATTGCCATTCTTGCAGGATTTTCCTGCCAGGAGCAGCAGCAATGACAGTTCCATGCAGAGCCCAGGGAAGGAATACAGGGTGGCTGGAGAAGGGAGAGGGGAAGGGGTTGGAGGATATCTGGGCTTCACCAGCTTGGAGATTTAAAATGAAACCTTATTCCTGCTTTTCTGAAAGCAAGAGGCCCCTCAGGACTTTGACCATTGGGTTTTTCCTCCCCTTTCTCCTCTCAGCCCTGGGGAAGGGCCAGCCCAGCTCTGAGGCTGGGGCATTTTGTCAGGAGGTGTCTGTGCCTGGCAGTGGCACAGAATCTGTGGCATGGCAGGGATTTAGGGAATGAACCCATTGCTGCTGTGCTTCCTGGGGCTGGGCACAGCTTGGCTGAGGGCACTGTGGTCCTTGCCATTCCCTGGCAGATGGCAGGGCTGGAATTGCTGGGACACAGCACAGTCAGACCCATCTGCATCCCAAAAAAGCGACGGCAGGACTGGAGCTGCTCCAGGTTATGATTATCTCCACTCCCCTGCCATCCAAGCTGCATCCCAACCTGGAATTTCTGTTTCTGAGCACTGCCAGTGGCTGTGTCCCTGGGCAGTCAGGGTTCCCATCCTGCCAGTGATTCCCAGAGATGCTGGGCAGGATCCTTGTGGCTGCCCTGTGCAGGGCCAGGGGTTGGATCTGATGATCCCTGGATTTCCCTGATCCTGCTCTTCCAAAGCAGGATTTGAAGCTCAGTGCATCTGGGATTTCTTGCTCCCTTCCAGGGAGGCCAGGTGGGGGCAGGATCCTCCTTTTTATTAGCAAATACTTCAGATGAAATGTTTTATTTTGCTGGAATTTCATTCAAGGGAATGAAATTCTTTAGGCCAGTGCAGCCACCAAAAGAAATCCCCTGCCCCCCTCCTTTCCTGTAGTACCACAAGCACTTGGGTGGGGCTGGGGGAAATAATTGCCATGGAACTGCTGCTCTAAAGCAAACAAGGAAAACTTTGTGTCAGCAGCAAGGAATCACAGAATCAGTGGGGCTGGAAAAACCCTCCAAGATCATGGAGTCCAACCATCCCCAGCACTGCCCCATGTCCCCAAGTGCCACATCCAGGGCTTTAAGTCCCTGCAGGACGGGGGCTGCACCTCTGCCCTTTCCATGAAGGAATTTTCCCCAGCCTGACCCTCCCTGGCACAGCCTGAGGCCATTCCCTCACCTTGCTCTCTGCTCTGGGGTTGTCCCTGTCCATCCCTGCCGTGCTGGGTGTGTTTTTGGAGACCATCCTTCCTCTGCACCATCAGCTGCTGAGCCTCAGCCCCCTCTGAGCCCCAATAAACGTGCTGGAGTCATTTAATGATCTGTTTCACAGACCAGTAAACCCCTAAAGTTAGTTTTTATCTCTTAGGATGAGCTTTTATCACAGACAGTCACAGCAATTTCATGCTGTTTCACTGCAGTGCCTGGGACAGCTTTAGTCTTGCCTTAGCCTATCCTGTTTCTGCTTTGAAAAAATCCTCCTTCAGTAAATTTGACATTTTTGTGTTTTCTGGTATTTCTCCACAGTGAAGGGATGGGTTGTTTTAACACAGAACATTTTGTTGGCTGTCAACAGCAGGAAAATTGTGTTATTGTAGAACAACTCCATTCAAACCTGAAAATGATTTACTGGATTTGCAGTGTCACAGCCAAAAAAAATTAAGTACACAAAAATATTTGTTCCATGTTTGTTGCTCAGAAATCTGTGGTTTAACAACACTTCTGCAAGAGTTAGGTTGGGTTTTTAATCTTTACTGTGCTTTTCAGCAAAGATATTCTTGCCAGGGAATCTCCAGCACTGGAAAGGTTCAACATGGTGTAACCTGTGTTAAATCAACATTGAATTTGCAGGTTGTGAAGGGAATTATTGTGTTAAACCATCCCAGCCTGGTGAGCAGACACTGAGGATGTGCTCAGATCTGGCACAAGCCATTCCCACCTGCAAGGTGAGTTGTCCCCTTCCCTGAAGGCAGGAGCACCTCGTTCCTGGGTTTGCTGCAGGCTGAGCTGCTTGGGCCATCTCTGCCACAGCCAGGGAATGGTGCAGCTGCTCCTGTCCCTCCACTGTCATTATCTCACTTTATAAAAAGCCCCATGAAGTCATCAGGAGTTCAGCATCCTGTGGAATGGTTTTCAAAGAGCTGAAAGTCTGCCAGATTCTTGGAAATGAAAACTATTTCATGAATAAAGGTTTCTTCCCTCCTTGATCCCTCATTGCAGGGAAAAAGTGCATTAAGGAGCCTGGATGGGTTTGGACAGACAGAGGAGACAAAGGTGAAGAGCTCTGAGTGTGGCACTGTGCACAGAGGTGTGGGGGCACCTCCAACCTTTCTGGGGTCAGGGTGAGGGCAGGACCACAGCTTTCCTTACCAAAGGTCTGGAGTTCATCTCAGAATCATGGAATCACAGAATGGTCTGGGTTCAAGGGGACCTAAAGATACCCAGTTTCATCTTCCACTGTCCCAGGTTATTCCAGCCTGGCCTTGGGCACTTCCAGGGATCCAGGGGCAGCCACAGCTGCTCTGGGAATTCCCAGTTCCCAATATCCCAATATCCATCCCTGCCCTCTGGCAGTGGGAGCCATTCCCTGTGTCCTGTCCCT
>JAOTIY010000301.1:36371870-36382759 GCA_027123655.1 Muscicapa comitata | reverse complement strand
TGGGAGCCATTCCCTGTGTCCTGTCCCTCCATCCCTTGTCCCCAGTCCCTCTCCAGCTCTCCTGGAGCTCCTTCAGGTCCTGCAAGGGGCTCTGACTCTCCCTGGATCCTTCCCTTCTCCAGGGGAACATTCCCAGCTCTCCCAGCCTGGCTCCAGCTGTCCCTGGTGTGAGTTATCCAGGTAAGATCCCCATCCATGTCACCGGTGGGATGTCAGTGGGGTCAGCTCAGTTTGCACAAGTCCCTGCTGGCTCAGGATCTCTGCAGGTTACCCCACTGAGGAGATGTCCCCTAGAGAGCATGGCCAGTGCCAAGTGAGTGAGGGGAGGTAATTTGTGATGTTATCATTCCTTATTGTGATTAAATATCCCTTCACTGGTGCAGTAACCAAGTTTTATTTTCTGGGGTTTATTGTCTGGAGCTGCTGCAGAGCAGTGGGAGCCCAGCAGATTCCTTGTGGCTGCTCAGTGCTGTTAATAATAGTGCAGAGAAGAATCACTGCTGGTGGCTGTTGTGCTGTGACCTCAGTGACCTTTCACAGAGCATTCAGCCCCTGGGAACTGCTGCTGCTGCAGAGCATTCCTGGCCATGGCCAGTGAGCAGTCTTAGTATTTTATAGACTAGTGCAGGTTGTATTTCAGGGTATGAGACACCCCCCCAGCAATGCCAGTCAGGAATGTGTTGCCTTCTCCCCCCTCATTTTACAGTCAGAGGTGTTTGAACCTTTCATATAAATTTGTTCCTTTTAAATCAGAGAGAGAATATTTTAAAAATGAGTCTCAGACACAGGTTGCAGTTTGCTAAATGACATCAGACCTGTGAGCTCTGGTTCAGCCTCCTTCAGGGTGAGGAGACTGAAGGGGCTTGGATTGTCTGTCAGGGAGAAGATTTGGTTATTCTGGGACTTCTGGAGTAGATTCATTGATCTAAATCTCTGATCTAAATCTTGACCTTGTTTTGCAGCAGTTTCTGTGATCTTTGGACAATTCTTGTCACATGTTTGGTGTCCCACAGGCAGTGGAACTACTCTGCAGTGTAGGGGGATCAGAGGAGGGAGAGGGACCCAGAGGCAGGGAGGATCAGGAGCCATTTCACTGGAAACTCCACAAATGAACCCTGCACTAATTAGAAAACCCTTGGAATGGGGAAGAGGCAGAGTAACACTTTTCTTCTTTTGCCCAAGGAGAACAGAGGTGAAAAGGACCCAAGCACAGTTTTACCTCAATCACACCTTTGTATCCAGAGTTTGTTCCCTCTTAGAATGAAAATATGAAAAAAGGTGAAAAAAGTGCTGAGGCCTAGGGAGTAAATATAGGATTTCTGTTGGTTCTGTTGTCACACAGGGCACCAATATCTTTGAGCAGCATCAGGGCAGTGGCTGGGCTGGGAAAGCAGCAGAGGTGATTGCAGAATGAAGGTGATGCTCTGCTCATGTTTCCAAGGGACTGCTCAGCCCTGTCCCTCCCTCCTAGAGGATTTACAGCAGGAAATGCCTCTGTGTTGTGGCTGTGTCAATCCAGCCCTTTGCTGGTGGCTGTTGGGTGATGTGGAAAGTTGGCAGGGCTCTACAAGCCCAGGTGAGATTCCTGCTGCCCAGCTTTGGTAGAAATGTGAGGACTTATAGAACGATCTGGGACAGAAATGAACCTGGCCTTGGTTGTGTTTTCTCCATTAATTGTTTCAACTCAGTTCTGTAAGAAACAACAACTCTGCTCTAAATTCAGTGCAAGGAGTTCAGTGAGGAGCTGGGGAAAGGATGCAGGATATGGGTACCAGTAGGTTGGAAAAACTGAGGTGAAATTTGAGGCTGGCACATTGTGAGAAAACTGGAATGAGTCCTCATGGCAGCAGCACTTGGGGTGCTGGGGTGGGACAGCACCAAGAAGGAATTTCTTCCAAGGAGGAACATTCCAAGGAGGAATTGCATTTCCTCAGCAATAACCCACCCTGGGGAGGGGAAAGCACCATCAGTGCAGTAAAGCAGGCTGCTCCCAGCCCCACCCAACCTGCCCTGGCAGTCCCACGGATGGGAAATCCTAAACAGATCAATCTGCTTGTACAGTAACACCTCACTGTAGTTGCTGTAAGATTTGCAGAATGGTGCTAATAATGAAAAAATTTGTCTTTAAAAGATTAAAGAGCTGTGTTATTTTACTGCAGAGTAGTGAGGCAGAGGCTTGTCCAAAGGGACAAGTGTGGGAGGCAGGGTAAGAGCTGAATCTCTGGATGCCAGTCAGGGCTTTTCATTGGCATTTACAGCTGGTATTTGTACCTCTGTTCTAAAAATATAAAAGTTTATTTGTCTTATAAATAGCAGGAAGAAGAAAAGATTCGAGAAGAACCTCACTGTCCTTCCCTAGTTGACAGTAACTGATATTAACATTCCAAAACCTGAATATGTTGAGTTGGGGGCTGTATCTCAGCTTCTCTCACCAGCTCCCATTAGGAAATCTGATCAATACAATCAGAATTTGAATTCTTGAGGACATTTCCCTTTGCTGTATCTTCTTTCTGATGAGCACCCATGTCTAAGACTCCGTGGCTGTCTTGGGAATATTAGCAGGGGAGATAAATTGGGCTGTTTGACATCATCTTGTGGATAAATATTTTCTTTTAGGATTCTCAAAGGGCCTAAGTAAAGACCAGGGGAGGCTGTGACAGATGCTGTCATGTGAGGAGAACTCTCCTTGTGCCAATGGTCCCAGGGAATATCTTGTGTCGACGTACAGGATCTTTTACACTCTGATTTTATATCCTCACTGTTGGGGGTTTCAATATTCACCTAATTTTTAAGTTTCTACAACCAGCTGGAGGTGAATTTGTTCATGTGATTTCTCTTTGCTTTATCAAATCTTATCATGAAAAAAGTTAACCAATATTTGGTACCTTGTTTTTCTTCTTCTCAGGTTGGGTTTCTTTGTATTTTTTTCCCCTACTTGAATTGTCTTTTGATTCAATCTTTGAAATATTTTGGCAGGACACTTTCAATACTAAAAAGTTTGGGTTGTACCCAAACAATTTGATTGGTGAGTCCATAGTTCCTTCTCTGTCCAGGCACACTGGGAAGCATAAAATGAATCTTGGTTCCATATCAATCAGATCAATATTCTTTATTCTTCCTCTTCCAGCAAAGTCTTTTTGAGTCACAGTGACTGGCTGGCTCATACACCACAGAGCCACTACCTCGTGCTGCTGCTCACCCCATATCAGCCCATCAGCACCAAAAAACAAACCTGAAGTTGAGACACTGGAGGAGATCTACTCACAGCACTTTGATTCACAGCCCCCAAGAACATTATTTGGTATGATACAATACTTTCTATTCATACTTTGAGAAAGAGGATGAGCAGCACTGAAGTAAAAGTGGAATTCTTGTTAGAACATGTATCCTTTCCTAAAAAACATTTTTGTTTGTAAGCCAAGGCCAGATCCCTGACAAGGCCTGGTTGGTTTCATCCAGAAGGAAAAAGATTGGCCAGCTGTAGAAATGAAGGAGTGATAGAAACAGATGTATATTTAATTTGAAGACAATCCTTTGCATTTGTCCAACCAAGCCCTTCCTAATTTTTGGTAAAAATGCTCTCCTCAGAATTTCCATACCTTAAACCCAAATGTGCTGGGGCAGAGGAGCCTTGCTGTGGGGAATGGTGAGAAGAATGAGAAGAACTCACTGGTGTAGGTTAAAAATGGACACAAATATGTATTGAAATGTCCTTTTGCAATGATACAATGCTTGTTAAAGCACTGGGTACGTCAGGAGGTTAAATATAGCACCTGGGATGTCAGACATTGATCCATCATGCCCTGGTGGCTCCTGTTGGATAACAGGACTGACTGAACTCAATATTTAGATGTGTTAAGTGCAAGAAAATATTTTTTTGCTTTAAATCTTTGTGATTGAAATGCAAAACATCATTTTTTCTGCCTAAGCAGTTTTGCAGTGCTCTGTCTTTAGTTCAGAACTGCTGAGTGCGTGCTCATTTATGTGCCATGGATAAATCTGGCCTGCTGTGTTAACCTGGGGCAGAGCTGCCAGGCTCCAGCTAGGGCACACTTAATGCTTTTGGAACATCTGACCCCAGAAAGTCAAGTTCATATTCTCACAACAAAGTCAAAACCTGAACTTGATGATCTTGGAGGTCTTTTCCAGCCTTAATGATTCTACGGTTTTGTGAATATTCCATCAGAAATCAGAGTCAGACATAAATTTTCACAACAAAGCAATTTAAAAGAAAAAAAACAATATTAACTATTAGTTTTTCCTTTGCCTCACACACATTTGGAACGGGGAAGTTTGGAATCCCCATGCCTGGAGGTGTCCAAGGAATTCCTGGATGTGGCACTCAGTGCTCTGGGCTGGGGACAAGGTGGGCATTGGGCACAGCTGGGACTCAAAGGGCTGGGAGGACTTTTCCAGCCTCAAAGATCCTGGGATTCTCCTTGCAATGGCAAAAGTTTTGTCAGAGCCATTCCCTGAGATTTGGTGCTGAAGGAGCAAAGCAGCAAAACGCAGGAATTGAAATATTTTCTCAAGTGACCCAAGGGCACCCTCCTCCCCTCTTTGTGCTCCAATGCCAGAACAAAAATCTTATGTTCATTCAGCCTAGCTTTTCATTTCACCAATTTTCCTTTTGGTCTTAGCCCCCCTCTGGGATTCCCATGGGTTATTCCTTACTTTTTTCCAGCCCTGAGCTGTGCTGCTGAAGATCTGCCACATTTCACACTAAGGACAGTGTGTAGTTTCTGCATTTCAGGGGCAGAAAAAGTGGTTGCTGTGTGTAATTTTAACCTTGTTTAGTGTCTTTCTAAACAAGATATCAAACAGCAGTGTAAAATGGTCTGAAGGGCTTGCAGAGTATTACTGAGGGAATAATTCTTTGCAGGAACTTCCAGGATTGAGCTGGAATGACTGATTATGAATTACAAGTTCAATAAGGAAAGCTGGCTCTTTACTCCATTAAGGTTTGTTATCGATAATGAAGATGTCACTTTTTGCATCCAATCTCCTGAGAAGCAGCACTCAGGAGGGAGGACAAGGAGCCTGTGAGTTATTTCTGGAATGCCACACGGAGGATCAGGATCAGAGAGCAGCAGGTTACGCTGAGGTTGCTCTCCAGAGACTCCACCAACACGCTGTGGTAATTTCTGGACAATTTCAAAAGATGTTAAGAAAGTTAAATAAACAGAAATCAGATTAAAAGGGGAAGGACTGCCTAGTAAAGCAAAATGCAGAGTAATTAAAATTGGCTTGGCCAAAGGAGACAGGGAGGGGTCTGCAGCTCTGGGCAGAGTCTAAAATACTTGGCAGTAGTGAATGAGATATGATATTTCATCTGGATATAAATATGAACTTCTGGAAAGAGTTAAGGAAAAAGATGTCTCTCAAGGGCTCCTGACAATCATTTCTTGAATTATGTGATTTAGCACATGGAAAGGGATCATTGTTGATACTGAATGCACCACCTTGAAGAACCAAAGTCAACTCTATTTGTGTCAGTCGAGTGATGCCCTAAGAAGTCATGTCTGTTATCATCCCCTTGGTTCTGCTCCACACATCACTGCATTCCTGACCTTCCAAAATACCAGCCTTGCTCCCCTGTCACTTAATCTGTTTATCAGCCCTTCTTGGACTTCCCTCACCAGGTTTGTTGGGTTCCTTCCTTGCAAACAGCCGCTTTTCACATGTTCTTGGGGCTGTGTGTTCAGCTATGAAACATTTCATAGGTGATAAAAATACTGACACGTGATTTGCATCAAGGTGAAAAAGCACTTCAGGTGTACTTATGGGCTGAGATTAAAGACATGTTTGTACCAAAATTTAGTTTGCAGTGCGGACTCCTCAAGTCCAGAGATTCTCAAATTTGGTGTTTACTCAGGCACATTATAGGAACAAAATTGCCTCCATCAACTGAAATTCAATGTTATTACCAACTCTGGTAATTATGTTTTTTCCACTGGAGCACTCCCAGGTTTGCCTGGGGCTCCACCTCACCCTGGTGTGTTTTGGGTTTCCTGAGGAGCATGGAGGTGCCCAGCTCCCTCTCCCTGGTGCTGCTGAGAACAGGTGGCTCCCTGGGGGTCACTGGGTATATTTAGGGCTGAAACTCGAGCAGGCTGGAGCCACATTGGCTGTGTGGGCCACCCACGTCACCAGGAGCCACCAAACACCCTCGCTCTCGCCCAGTGCTGCTCAGGAGGGAAGACTGGAGAGCCTTTGCTCCAAGGGATATTTACTGCATGTTGCTGGTAAGAACATTTTAAATGCATTTCTCTTCTTTTCCTTCGAAGAGGATCTTGAGCTGCTTCCCCACTGTGTAGTTTTTTGGGAATTCTCGTTGTGCTTTGCCCATGGAAGTCAGGTTTTCTGTCTGAGTAACTCGGTGCAGATTGGAGGAGGAGGAGAAGACCTGGAACGGGGTTTGGAAGGGTGGCTGAAGGCTGTGACAGTGACAGGACAAAGGGATTGTGTTTATATGCAAACCCCACTTCTTGAGTTTATCCATACACCTTGGCCTCCTGCCTCATGTGACCTGCCACTCCTTATTTGACTTATTCCTAATTTATTTTAATAGTTTGCAACGCGGTTTTCCCAATTAACTTTTTGGCCATTTTTCTCAGCCCATTGGGACTAAAAAGGGCCAGTATTCTGTGTTCCTATATTTAACCTGCATGACTTGACTTCCCTTGCCTCAGAAGGAATTGCAGTTTAGCCAGCTCAACACAAGCACCCTGTCAGTTGGCAGGATTAGCTTACAGGGCAAATACCCCTGGGCTCAGGAGCAGCTGTTCCAAAGCCTCATCCCCTCCCAACATTAGAAACAGGGCTGCAGAGCCTGCTGGAAAATTGTAGCTTTGCCTCGCAGCAAAATCAGTGTGTTAATGAATTTGTTCAAAGGTTCTGACACTAATCTTGCTTTTTACTTCAGCCAAATCTATGGATTTTCATCTTTTCCAGGTCTGAAGAGAGAGAGAGAAAAAACTCACAAGAGCTTAACAAAGAAACCCCAGAGCATCTCTGTAGGCTGATGCTGGGAAGACAGAAATTGCCTCATTAACCTAAGGTCACTGAAAAAAAATTATTTACAATATTTTTCTACATTATTCTCTTACTTATGAATGAATACAGTAGAATATAAACCTCTCATTCAAATGAGAGCTTGGATGATGTAATGAAATAGCATGGAACAGTCACAGAGAAAAGAAAAAAATGCTTCAAATAATTCTTTGTAATGAAAATATGACATCATGTTTCAAGAGATCTCTTTTATTTTCTCTTTTGTTTTATTTATCTCTTTTATTTTATTTTCATTGGATCCAGTGTTGCTGTTATAACTGGAATAGGTATTTGTCCAAAGCTGTAATTTATATCAGTATGTTTGAACCTTAATCCAATGTCTTTCCATAACAGTCCAAGTAATGCCAGATCCCAACTTTATTTAGGGTGTGACCAGTTACTAACCATGACCCCAAGGGCTTTATGAGCTTGACTTGTACCTTCTGATGGTGCTTTCAGTCATGGGCTAATACTGTTTATTCACATTTTCACCTGCTGCGTGACCAGTGAGTGGGGGAGACACAGAAGCAAACCCTCAGAATGGAGGAAGAAGAGTATGAGGAAGTTGTGGAGGTAAGCAGAAAATGTGAGAGTAGAAATGTTTGTTTCCTGCCTTGTGACTGAATACATGAATCACCTTGCTGAGATGCTCAGGAGCAGAGGTTGCTGTTTGCTGTCTGAACATTAGGGATGATTAGATATCTATTAAATGGTCTCATCAGTAAAACAACAACAACAACAACAGTTGCTCTCGGTGGAGCAAAGTCTCCTGGTTCCTGTCATAGTTTCAGAGTTTAAATAAGGACTGGAACCATCCCACACTCACAGCACGAGGTTTTCTGATTACTCCCTGTGTAATTATAGATGCACTGGGCCAGCTCTTTTCCCTCCTGGCTTGCCCTCTGTCACTCAATCCATGCTGGATTTGGAAGCCCCTTCCTAGCCCTGCCTCTGCAGAAATGCAGCAGCTTTGTGCCACCAGGGCACCACAAACCAATTTGTGAGCCAGCTGCAGAGATGGAGCCAGGTTTAAGTGGCAGGACTTTAAACTGACAGAGGGTAGATTGAAATTAGGTATCAGGAAGAAATCCTCCTCTGTGAAGGTGGGGAGGCTGTGGAACAAGGTTGCCCAGAGAAGCTGTGGCTGCCCCTGGACCTCTGGAAGTGCCCAAGGCCAGGTTGGGATAGTGGGAGGTGTCCCTGCCCATGGCAGGGGGAGGAATAGAAGATCTTTAAAGTCCCTTCAAACCCAGAGCATTCCGTCATTCCATGATTCTTTGCCCATGGAGGTGCACCATGGATTAATTTGATTAATTTGCCAGCAGCTCATTTAAACACAGAGGTAGATGCTGAATTATTTAGTCTCAGGAAATTGAATAAAAAATTCCCCAGGGCAACCTACAGCTGGAGCCACCAACAATGACTTTGTTACAGAAACAGTACCAGAAATTAACAGTGTGGTCTCACTTGTTGCATTGTCACTACTCTGAAATTAACTTATGTGTTATGAAATACACAAAGTCTTGTAAAAAGTCTCTCAGTGTTTGAGGAAAAGAGCGAGAGCATAAATGTAAACATCCTAAACATCACTGCCACCACATTATTGATTTCAGGTGGTGTGAGGGCACTGCCAGCTTTATGTATTTCAAATAGTGAATGAAGGAAAGCCAAATGATTTGCCAGTCAGAGCAATTAAATGCATTTTGCAAAATAGGTGTCACCACTCATAAAGTCGATTTTAAAAACATCTTACTACCTAGCTACAATGATACCAACCCTTCATTAAATTTCTTATTCTCACGTTACTTGTAATTGCCTTTATGTTTCCTGTGCATTGTGTGCTCTCTGTAATGGGCATTTATTTGCTCTCACTGTTTATTTATTCCAGCCAGAGTTATTGTATTTTGGGCTTTTTGTTCACACAGCCCCATTTCATCCTTTGTTTTTAATTTCCAATGACCACCTTGCTGTAACCACATCCCTTGGGCTGAGGAAGCACTGCTTTAGTAGCTTCCCTTGGGATACTCGTGGTGAGATGCAAAATAAAAAAGGAACAACAGCATCTGGTACAATTTTAAGCCTTCCCAGAATTTTCCTAATTTATGTATCAATCCAGGATTTTAAAAAAGTTCTATCAGAAATTAATCTTCTGAAAGAGAAGGACATGATCGTTGAATATTGAACAGCTGGGGCATTGCCAAGGAGTTTAAGATGCTATTTATTCATTTTCTCTGGAATTATGAGCCATTATTTGATGTTGTAGCTGTCTTGGGATGTGAAAAAATCCACAGTGAGTGATAGAAATATTTGCTGCCGAGTTACTTGAGGTTTTTTGGAAGGTTTTGTAAAAAGTTTGTGGAAGATTTTGCAAGGGGGTTTGTGGGAGGTTTTGTAGAAAGCTCATGGAAGGTTTTGCAGAGGATTTTGTGGATGCTTTTGTAGAAAGTTTGAGGAAGATTTTGTAGAAAGTTTGAGGATGGTTTTGTAGAAAGTATGAGGAAGGTTTTGTAGAAAGTTTGAGGAAGGTTTTGTAGAAAGTTTGTGGAAGGTTTTGTAGAAAGTTTAAGGAAGATTTTGTAGAAAGTTTGTGGAAGGTTTTGTAGAAAGTTTGTGGAAGGTTTTGTAGAAAGTTTGAGGAAAGTTTTGTAGAAAGTTTGTGGAGGGTTTTGTAGAAAGTTTGTGGAAAGTTTTGTGGGAGGTTTGAGGAAGGTGCTGTCGAAGGTGGGTCCAAGCATGGAAATCACCTCAGAACAGCCAATATGTCGGAAAATACCGCTTGGTCACCTGAACTAACTCTAAGGACGAGCTCTCAGAAAGAGACTTAAATTTTAACAAGAAATTTTTTCAGTTCAAAGCGTTTTCCATTCCCGCAGCTGTGGCAAGCAACCCCAAGCTCGGAGGAGATTTTCCGACATAAACTCCGCATTTCCCCCGCATTTTTCCATTTGGTCTTTGTGCCAGTGAAGCCCATCCCGCAAAGGGCGGGTGCTGTTCCTGCAGCGATGGATTTTAAAGGGTTTTTTCCGCCGTTTCCATGCGGGAGGCCGCGGCCGCGGCGCTCCCCTCACGCTCCCTCAGCGCCGCCGCCATTTCCGCGGGACGGCGCCACCGCGCGGCCAAGGGCGGGAAGTGGCGGACGGGGAATACATTTTAAATAAATCCCACAAAATGAAATAAATCCGACAAAACCAGCACAACCTGAGGCTGTTTCCCATGGTCCTGTGGGTTATTCCCACGGAGCAAAGCCCGATTTTTCAGGGAGTTGTGCAGGTTCTCCCTGAGCCTGGTTTCTCCAGGCTCCCTTTCCCACCTCCCTCAGCCGCTCCTGAGGCTCCGGATCCTTTCCCAACTCTTTCGTCCCGGCTGGAAAAGATGCCCACAAAAAAGCCAGAACTGGTGGAAAATTCAAAAATCAAGTGCTGCAGTGACCGTGGGACAGCGGAGCTGAAGATACGGGGAGCAGTGAGCAAAAGAAATGGAATTATGGCGGGTTTTGGAAGAGCAGAATCGGGGCTGCTCGGGGAAAATGCTGTGGGGAACAGCAAAGGCAGCCGGGGTGATCCTCCAACGTGATTTACCCTGAGCACACAAGCGCAAAAATAAACAGCGGAAGGATGGAGTGGAGGAACATAGAGCTCCCGTCTGAGGAAAATTACACTAAAAAAACCCAAAAAACAAACAAAAACAGACAAACAAAAACAAAAAAAACCCAAACAAACAAAAAAAACAAACAAAAAAACCCCAAAACCAAACCAAAACAAAACAAAAAAAACCACAAAACAAAACAAAAAAACAACGAAAACCCCAAAAAAACCACCCAAAAAACACAAAAAAAC